>KQ758900.1:738520-792181 GCA_001462505.1 Aurantiochytrium sp. T66 | reverse complement strand
CTGCTGCTGCTGCTGCTGCTGCTGCTGCTGCTGCTGCGCAACCCGCGATTGCGCAAAGAAGCGTTCTCGCGTGCTTACTTTCTTTGGCAAAGTGGTGGGACGAGCTGATCTTTGGTGGGACGGCTGATCTTTGGTGGGACGTGGTGCCCGAGTTATTGGTCAGTCAGTCAGAGTCAGTCCGTCGATCGAGACGCAACAGCCAAGATCGGTGATAATCATGGTGCCGTCGAACTGCCATTTTGATCAATAGAACGGCTTCCATCAGGTCGAGGCCTCACTTGCTCCAAGTGCGAAGCGCCGATCTCCTTTCTCTGTCTCGCCATCATCACAGTCAAACTTCCCAACTTTCCCTTTCCTTGGCCTCGCGTCGCTCCGCTATTTCATTAAGATCCAGGTCCAGGTTGTCGTCGTGCTCCTCGCGCCGATCGCCACGCCTCCGGATAAAAGTATGCTGGGTTCTGGTTGATGAATATCAAGACCGCCACGCCTCCGGATGAAAGCATCCTGGGTCCTGGTTGATAAATTCTAAGAGCGGCACGCTTTCGGATGAAAGTATCCTGGGTTCTGGTTGATAAATATCAAGAGCGCCACGCCTTCGGATAAAAGTATCCTGTGTCATGCTTGATAAATATCAAGAGCGCCACGCCTCCGGATAAAAGTATCCTGGGTCCTGGTTGATAAATATCAAGAGCGCCACGCCTTCGGATAAAAGTATCCTGGGTCCTGGTTGATAAATACAAGAGCGCCACGCCTTCGGATAAAAGTATCCTGGGTCCTGAGCGCCACGCCTCCCTGAATAGAAAGTATCCTGGATCCTGGTCTATAAATATCAAGGGCGCCGCGCCTTCTATGGGTCCTAGACGATAGATATCAAGGGCGCCACGCCTCCGGATAAAAGTATCTTGGGTCCTGGTTGATAAATATCAAGAGCTTCTTTTTTGTTTCTCTGTCTCGCCATCACAGTCATCCGCTTTTCCATTATGGTACAAAAGTTACAGGTCGTCGTCGTGCTCCTCGTTTCTCTCCTTTCGGCGCTGCCTGCGCTGCTCGCGGTCCTCTTTTGCGTGGCCGTCGCCAGCCTTGTACTTTTCGCCCTCGCGCTTCTGCCGTCGGGCGCGCACTTCGTCCTTCTTTTCCTTGAGAGCCGCCTCGCCGTGCTTCTTTTTCTTTTTCTTCTTCTTGTGCTTGAGCTCTCTGCGCGCCTGTTGCTCCGCGTCGGCGTCGGCATCGCCCTTACCGTCATCTTTGAAGAGGTTTTCGAGATCCTTGCGATTCTTTTGCTGCAGCTTTTGCTTTTCCTTTTGCTGCCGCTTCTTCTCCCGTTTCTCGGCACGAATGGCTTCTTCTGCGGCAATCTGCGCAAGGACTTTGCCCCGCTTGAAAAAGCAAAAGTAATACCCCAAAAAGCCCATCTTGTGTCGAACCTGCCGCTGCTGGTTCCGGTGCTGCCGCTGGAGCTCCTTGAGCCGGAGGCGCTCTTCCATGGCGTTTTCTGAATTTCTCTCCTCCTGCAGCATGAGCTTTTTCGCGTTCCACCACGGCTCGCCCAGCGTGTTGATCATCATGTTCTGCTGCATTCGAAAGGCTGGGTGCAAGAGCTGAGGAAACCTCACGTTCATCGCTTGGAACTCCTCAAAGTCGATCTTGCCGTCTGAATTTGTGTCAAAGTTGGCCAGCGCCGTGCGGCAGTTGCTCGTGGGATTGTTCCCGTGCAGCATCTCCACCAGCGCGTGCAGCTCGTCCGAATCGATGTATCCATTCTTGTCCTTGTCGAACACGAAGAAGCAGAACTTCAATATGTCCACGCGCGCGAATAATGAGTAGGTCGCAATTGTCTGCACAAACTCGGAAAAGTCCAACGTCCCCGAGCAGTCAATATCTGTGCGAGTGCGTGCGCGCGCGCGATGTTAGTTGTCAAAGGTCGACGCTTCGAACGAGCGATGGTGACGTACCCACGAGCTCAAACAAGCTGTCTCCAAATACCGTCCTCTCCTCCTCGATGAGGCGATAGAACTCATCCACGTCAATTGTGCCGCCGTGGTCGCGGTCATACTTTTGAAAGATCCTCCAGAACCTCGCGAGCTCCTTCTTGCTCATTTTGAGCATATCGATCGTCTTCTGGAGGCGCTCATCGGGGACGGGGATCTTGTTGCCCATCTTGACACCGCGCGGAGCGAAAGCGACTCGCCCTGCGCGATCGGCACCTCGTTTCGATGAACCCTGAGGCTTCCTGCTGCTCAGAGCCTACTCGAGTCAAGGCGCTGCCTGTGCGTGCGCGGTCGGCCGGTCGCAGAGGCCGCCGCGCGATCTCTCCTCGTGACGGCGCCGTGAGGCGCTGCCTGCCCGAGACTTGCTGGCGATCTGCGTGCGCGATCGGCCGATCGCGGCGTCGGCGCAGAGGCCGCCGCGCGATCTCTCCAAGATCGCCGACTGTGCGGCGATCGGCACGCTGCCCCCAAAATGCCACAACGAACGAAGGCTAGGTCAGAGTAGCGAAGCCAATTGAGCGAACGAAGCGCTTTTCAACAGCGAGAGCATGACTCATTGATGAGTGCCGGCCTGACTAACCTAACCTCGACGGTGGGACCTGGCTCGCTCTGCTTTTACAGTGGCGACGCGTTTGGTCGCGACTCGGGCTCTTCGCGATGGTCATAGATAGCATCATCTTCGATCATCTTCGATCACTTGACCCGGAGCCTCGGAGAAACTCGGAGAAACTTCTCCGTAACGGATAGCTCGGTAAAACTTCCAAATACCATTGTACTACGTACGTAATAAGGTGGTCAGATCAGTATCAGTAGGCCTACGACGTACGACGACGATACAAGCCTTGTACCAATGGTACCATGATACGTATGCATATCATATCAATCAACAATCAATCATAGGCATGCTTCTCTTCAAGCTCGCAGGTAGTATCCATGCCTACACGGTGCTAGCACGTACCATGGTACGTGCAAATCCGAACAAATCCGCGGAAGCTGGGCCGCTCTTGACTGGAAAAAGCTTTGCCGGTCGTCATGCACAGTTCAGTTCAACGCCGCACGGCAGCGCGGAGCTGCTGCAAAATTTGGAGTGTCTCGGCCTTGATGTGCTGGTTGCTCGCGCGGAGCCCGTCAAGCTCGGCGCGACGCTGGCCTTCGGCGGTATTATACCTTTTCTTGAGTTGAGAGGTCTCTTCTCGTGCCCGTACTGCGCTTCCCTTTGCAGCGTCGAGCTCCCGAAGTAGATCGCCGACACATTGCGCCAGCACCTGGACGTGCATCCGCCCAAGCTGCAGCTGCTGAGACGTGCTGATCTGCGAGCCCCCGGCGAGGATCTGGTCGAGCCATTGGTAGGCGTTGTTCTGGCACATGACGGCAATCTCCGCGACGGACCCGCCACCTCCAGGCTCGAGTCTGGGGCCGCTCGCCCCGGCTGCACCGGAACCCCCTCCCGAAGTCTTCGAGACGCCTCCCAGTGCACGTTTGTCTGGAGATCCTTCAATGTCCCCGGATCCGCACGTGGCGTTGGCCGTGAGACAATGACATCCGTGGTGGCACGCCGTGCAATAGTGAGCCTGGTTCCGAACCTGCGCCTGCGCATACTGCGCACCGCCGGCTGGACCTTTGAGACGCTCCAGCATGGGCTGATTTCGGGCCGTCTTGTGGTGCAGGCCCGACGCAGGACCCATGCTGTCTTGCTTGGCAGATCTCGCGACGGTGCTCGCCGTGGGAGCATATGCCTGAGGAATACCCGACGAGGATCTCGCGTGGCAGTTTCCACATTCACAGAGACCTGCACACGAGCTCCGCGACGGCTCTGCTGGACCAAGACGCTGAGCGCAGTCTACGTATCGCAGGCAGCTGGGCGCCGCCCCTTCAAAATTCTCCATGAATAATCTCGCCGCCGCGGACCGCTCGCGCTGCTCGCGCTCAATCGAGTCAATATAGGCCAGGTCGTCCTTGCTAAGACCCTCACCGCTGCCCCCTACTCGCTGCAGTAAGCGGGCTTCCGAGTCTGATCTGGCAAGAGCCAGGATACGCTCGCGCTCTCCTGCGGCCAAAGGGATCCCGTCTTCGGACCGCGCGGCCACACTCCGGGACCCACGTTCAGGCGTAGTCTGCTGCTCGTGATCCACCAAGCTCCGCTTTTTGAGCGAAGAGTCTGGCTCGGGCCGCATCCGGAAGTCGTTCGGGCCAGGGGGCCGAGTTGCCGCGACCTCGACGCCCCCCTGAATTGCTTTGGGCGCGGGCGCGATCATGTGCTTTTTGTCGTCCTTGTGGACTGAAGGCGAGCGAGAGTGCGAGTGCGAGTGCGAGTGCGAGTGCGAGTGCGAGTGCGAATGATTGCAGCAAGCTCCTTTGCGACTCTTGTCGGCCCGAGCGCCCGATACTCCTGGTACACTAACCGTGTTGTTCTGGGCGCTGGCAGGAAGCTTGCGATCCTCTCTGTCCTTCTCGTCAACTAGATTTGTCTCGATGTCAACCTTGGCTTCCTGGACCGTATCGTGGCGCTCAGGTTCGACGTCTAGGTCGTCGAGAGCGTGAGCGTCGAGGAAGGCAGCGAGGCCGTCCAGGTCAATATGGCCCTTGGCAGCCCTGCTAAAGCCTTCTATTTCGGCAAAGAGCGCACCAAAGGTTCTTGGCTTGAGCAAGCCTTGCAGCCGGCTGTCCTCCCGGAGCGCCGCGCGGAAGCTCTCGTTCTGGTTCACGGCCGCGAGCAGCTCGCGTTCGCTAAGGATTGCCGCGCCTTTCGCGTTTCCTTTTGCGTTCGCTAACGCTTCGCAGGCCCTCGTTGCAGCACCGCCCGACTTGCCGCCAGCCATGCTCGCCGCCTGCCTGTCAGACACGGTGCGCGCGAGCACCGAGTCTCAAGGTTTTACGTGAAGGATCCCTGCGCATTATCCGAAGAAAGAGCTCTTCTCGAGCAGGCGGCCCGGACGATTTACCGCCCAGATCCATCGTCCGAGCGTAGCACGTAGGCCGCGTATGACTCGGCGGACTCGGACTTTATTATTTACTGCACACCGTTTTAGTCAAGGGGTGCGCGCAGCGCGCACTGCGAGGTCAGCAGGGTGTGTACCTCCAACGGACAAAAGGCTCGGCAGGCCAACTTCTTTGATTGATCGAGCGCATTGCGCACCGCCGACCCTTCGCGCCTCAGCCCTTGCCTGCGCACGTGCTGGCTGTATGCATGCATTGGCCCAAGATGTCATTCATTCATTCATTCATTCATGTATTCGATTATTCACAGGGGTAAAGACTGTTCAAGAGCAAGAGCTTTGCTTGTCGTAAATCGAGTTGGCACTTCGCAGCGTCTGCTCGACGTCTGCTCACGTTGCCTTCAACGCTCGCCTCGAACGATCGCTAGGCACAAGGGCGAGCAAAGACGCGACGACGGGGCCCTGCGCTCGTGCGGAGCGCCTGGCGGCAACCGCGGAGCGCCTGGCGGCGACCGCGGAGCTCGCTCCCCGGAACTTCCAGTGCTTTGTCTGCGCGAGGACGGGCAGCAAGAAGCAAAAGCCGGGTGATCACCGCGACGACGGCCTTGTCACGCCGCGCAGCCCGCGATGAAGGCGACCAAGGACGCCACGGGCGATGACGAGGAGGCCAAGCATGCAGGGGCGAACGTCAAGCTCAGCTTCCAGTACCCTTCGCCGCCCAAGGAACACGGCAAAAACCGGGGCGGCACAGGCGGCGGCCTGAGCAAGCTGCAGCGCAAATTCGCCAAATCGGGCGCTCAACGGGAAGAGCGCGACGAGACAAAGGACGAGCCGCGCTCGAGCCGCAAGCTGCCAAACATTAGCGTTCCAAACCTGCTTCCCGAACTGGCATTTGGAGAAGACATTGGCTTCTCTTCCCCCCTCGGTGCCCGCAAAAAGTCGCCCAGACGCCAGGTCGACGCCGAGGCCCAGCTCACACAAAGCGCGCGGTCCCCACGCGCGGAAAAACTGTCCATCGCGGAACCACTGCCCTTCACAGAAAGCGTCAAGCGGCTTCCGGATCTCCAAACCTCGGAGGATGCGATCGCCTTCTTCGCCCGCAATCGCGAGGAGGATGGTAGCGCTCTGGCGCTTGTTGCCGAGCAGGAAAAGACATTCGCGCCGCTCAAGTTCGTGACCCTCAACAGGGCGCCGACAAAAATCAAGTTTCGCCCGTACGACCTCCTCGTCGTTGATCCGGCACACATCAATCCTGACGAGTACTACGTCATGACCGCGACCAGCGTTATGCAGTTTGGCGGCGGGTCAGCAAGCGCCGGCGCTAGCGATGCGAGCACGGTTTCGCAGGTCGCGCTCCCAGGCCGTCTCGGTCGCGCCATCCCCACAGACATTATGGGGATGCCGCAGTGGATTCACGAGTCGACGTGCTTCCGCGTCATCACCAACTTGGGTACCTTTAAATACCACTACGAGCGCAAGGCCATGCGGCGTTGGCGCGCTGCGGTCCGCTACATCAAATTCTGCCGCATCAAGCGGCGCGTCGAGCTCCAGCTTCTCATGGTTCGGCCGCACTTTGCGGAGGCCCTGCGCGAAGCCACGCGGGAGCTGCACCACTTTATGGAGAACTCCCCGTTCGAGCTCGACGCCCGCCGCGCCTCGCTGCTGCCAAACTTTGCCCAAAAGCAGACCGAGCTATTGGAGGGAAGAATACTCCACAGTCTGCAGCAGGCCGGGTCCTCCATCGGCCAGGGCGTCGTGCGCGCCACGCAGGGCCTCAAGAAGGACCTGCGGCTTCACAAGGAGAGGCTCTTGCGCAACAAGAACATTATCAGCATGGCGACAAAGTCCATGGCGGAGGCCCGCCTCGAGCGGGAGGCCACGATTCGGGCGATCAAGACCCTCGAGGCCGACCTCTTGCGCCTTCCCGAATTTTGCCGCATGGTCAACTATGTCATTCTCGGACGGATGCTTCGCTACATCATCGAGGCGTACGCCAGCCTCGTCGATTTTGTGGCCACCTCGACGCAAGGCGTTTTCAAGGTCAACGTCGAACTACGCGCCAAGGAGGTCGAAATTAGGCCGCAAGAAGGCGACGAGGACGAAGAGGATGAGGACGAAGAGGACGAGGACGGTGAAGATATCGGCGAGGACGGTGCGCCACGAGCGAAGAAACCCAAGACAAAGCGGGTGGTTTTCCACGCCATCGATCCCACCGAGACGGAGATGTTCAGCGCTTTTACAGAATTCTGCACGAAACTGCTCGCCACCGTTGACTCGTTCCCTTTGCTCATGATTCCGGACAGAGCTGCTTCCGTGGAGGAAATGCAGCCCTACGACCCGGAGTACGCGCGCGGCACGGCGGAAAACAGGATGAGCGAGATGACCTCGCTCACGGCCACCTGCGCCGACTTTGATTCCCTCACCGACACCTTTGGCCAGCTGTACGCCGTCATCACTCAGGCGTACGCCGAAGGGAACGTCTTTGGCTCAAGCGTCAAGGATAGGTTCGAAGAGATCTTCCTCGGACTGACCTCCTTCGACGCCGACGCCTACGTGGCTGGCCAGCCGGACTTTCTCGCCCTCAAGCGCGACCTCTACATGTACCAGGATTGGGGGAGGGACATTGCCAACATGAAGCTCGAGACGAAGTGCGGATCTTTGGTCATTATCGAGACCCGCAGCTTCAAGGAGACCCTTTTGGGGGAACTTGCCACGCCTCTCGAGACGTGCAAGGTGTATCTGGAAACGCTCGGCCACGATCAGGTCATCGATCTGATCGCAAAGTTCCGCAAGGCCTGCGTCGAGCTCGAAGTGGACCCGAACGCCTCGCTCACGTCGCACGCCGAGTACGTTGAGCACTATAATGTGCACGTGGCGGCGCAAAAGTTCCACGACCGCAGCTTCGAGCTTGTCCAGGACATTTACGTCCTTATGAAGGCCTTTCAAATCAAGCACTCCATCGAGGACGCGGCCCGGCTTGAGGAGCTCGCTGACGAGAAATCGCGCTTCGAAGAGTCTCTGGCGCGCGGGCGCAATCACATCGCCGCTCATAACAACGCCTACGTGGATAAGCTCAAGTCGGGCATCAAATCGATGGAGGAGTTCTGCGACCAGATGACGCTCCAGCTCACGCGCGAGCCCTTCAACGACCCGGCCCAGGCCGCGGAGGACATGGTCGACGTGCTCGGCAAGCTCAAGGCCAAGTGGGACGCCCAGCTGGAAAAGGCCAAGCAGTATGCGCATCAGATGGAGCTTCTCGTGGGCGGCAAGAACCAAAAGGACAAGCCCACCACGACGTACAACTTCGAGGTAGGGGCTGTCGAGAACTGCCGCATGCTGCTGGAGCGCCGGCAGAGCATCTGGGGCTGCCTCGCGCGCTGGAACGCAGACTTCTTTCGATGGTGGAACACGGACATGACCATTTTGCTCAACCCGGAGCGCAACGAAGACGGCCTCGATGGCCCGCAGCTCGAGCGCATCGTGGACGAGTACTTCCAGGAGGCGGTGGGCTACAACCGAAAGTACAAGGGCGACGAGGTCGTGGAGATTTTATTGCAGAAGATCCGAGCGACGCGCACCAAGGCCGATTTTGTCGCGCTCTTTGGGCACCCTTCGCTGCGCGAGCGCCACTACTGCCAGATGTATACCGAGGTCTTCCGCGTGCCCTTTGTTGACGCCCAGGGCGTGGTGCGGGACCCCGTTGTCTCGGAGGAGGAGGCCGCCGCAGCTGCCGAGGCCGCCGCAGCGGAAGGCGGCGGCGAAGCAGCCACCGAAGGCGACGTCAAGGCCGCGGAAGATGAAAATGTAGAGGCCGAGGACCCCGAACCCACGATTGTGACCATTGCAGGGATGGCGGAGCATGGACTCTTCGAGGAGAAGAACACGGAGCCGCTCGAGGAAATCTGCGGCGCCGCCGCCAAGGAGTACTCGCTCATGAAGGCCATGGACAAGATGGAGGAGGACTGGAAGCCTCTTTCGTTCGCCGTGCTCGAGTACAAGGACACAGGCACCTCAATCTTTCGGTCCATGGACGAGATTGAGCAGACGCTGGACGACCAGCTCGTCCGCACGCAGGCCATGCGCGCCTCGCGGTACATCAAAACCATGGAGGAGCGCTGCATCGCCTGGGAGCAGCGTCTCAAGGACCTCGAGCAGATTATCTCCAACCGACTCGCCATGCAGGGCACCTGGCTGTATCTCGAGCCCATCTTCTCGAGCGCAGACATTTGCAAGCAGATGCCGAGCGAGGCGAAAATGTTCAAAAAGGTCGACCGCCTGTGGCGCGACTCCATGGAGAAGACTATCGAGGACCTCAGTATCATGGCCGTCTTCACGCAAGAGGGCCTCCTGCCAAAGCTCAAGCGCGCCAACGAGATGCTCGACGAGATTCAAAAGGGCCTCGCGGACTACCTGAACGCCAAGCGCGTCTTCTTCCCGCGCTTCTTCTTTTTGTCCAACGAGGAGCTTCTCGAGATTCTTAGTGAAACGAAGGACCCGAAACGCGTGCAGCCGCACCTCATCAAGTGCTTCGAGGGCATTTCCAGCCTCGAGTTCACAAACACCATGGATATCCGCGCCATGATCTCCTCCGAGGGGGAGGTCGTGCCATTCACCTACGACGAGGTCAAGGAGAAGATCATCAACCCGAATGAGGCCGGCGGCTGCGTCGAGATCTGGCTCGATCAAATCCAGAACATCATGCGCAAGACCGTGGCCCACGTTTTTGACGAAGCCATCGTGGACTATCGGGAGAAAGACCGCATTGAGTGGCTGCAGCTCTGGCCTGGCCAGGTCGTCCTCGGCGTGACGCAGACGTACTGGACGCAGGAGTGCACAGCGGCCATTGCAGAGGGCCAGCCGGCAGTCCAGGCGTACGCAGACAAGCTCACCGGGTACATTAACGACATTATTCAGCTCGTGCGCGGCAAGATTGACAAGCTCGTGCGCAGGACCGTGAGTCCTCTCGTCGTGCTGGATGTGCACGCGCGCGACGTCACCGAGGAGCTCGCCAAGTTGGGCACCTCGGACCCGAACGACTTCGACTGGCTCTGCCAGCTGCGCTACTATTGGTACGAGGGTCGATCCTCGGCGCTCTCTGGAGACCCAGGCTCTGTCTCGTGCCGCATGATCAACGCCGAGCGCCTTTACGGCTACGAGTACCTTGGGAACTCGATGCGTCTCGTGATTACCCCGCTCACCGATCGATGCTACCGCACGCTCATGGGCGCGGTGCACCTCGACTACGGTGGCGCCCCGGCCGGTCCGGCTGGTACAGGCAAGACCGAGACCACCAAGGACCTCGGCAAGGCCATTGCGATTCAGTGTGTCGTCTACAATTGCTCCGACAGTCTCGACTACAAGGCCATGGGCAAGTTCTTTAAGGGTCTCGCCGGCACGGGCGCCTGGGCGTGCTTTGACGAGTTCAACCGCATCAACCTCGAGGTGCTCTCGGTGGTGGCGCAGCAAATTCTCACCATTTCGCGCGCCAAGGTCGCCAAGCTTGACATTTTCGAGTTCGAGGGCGTCATGATCAAACTCCGCGTCACCTGCAATGTCTTCATCACCATGAACCCCGGTTACGCCGGCCGCCAGGAGCTTCCGGACAACCTCAAGGCGCTCTTTCGCGATGTGGCCATGATGGTGCCCGATTACGCCATGATTGGCCAAATCATCCTGTACAGCATGGGCTACTTGGAGGGCTTCAAGCTGGCGAAGAAGATTGTCATGACGTACAAGCTCTGCTCCGAGCAGCTCTCGAATCAGTCTCACTACGATTACGGCATGCGCGCTGTCATGGCCGTCCTCCGGGCCGCTGGCAATCTCAAGCAGCAGCAGCCCGAGGAGGACGAGAACATTCTGTGTCTGCGCTCCATCATCGACGTCAACCTTCCCAAGTTCTTGGCGCCCGACGTCCCGCTCTTCAATGGCATCGTGTCGGATCTCTTTCCCGGCATCAAGCTGCCGGACGTCGACTACACCATTATGGACACGGCGATCCGCGAGGTGTGCCGCGAGTGGCGCCTCGACCCGACCGACTACTTTTTGACAAAGGTGCACGAGGTCTATGAGATGATGATCGTGCGCCACGGATTCATGGTTGTCGGTCTCCCTTTTGCCGGCAAGACCACGTCGCTCAAGATGCTGCAGCGCGTCCTCACGCTGCTCAATGAGCGCTTTCCAGACGACGAGCGCTGGACCAAAGTTCACACGGCCATCATGAACCCCAAGTCCATCACCATGGGTCAATTGTACGGAGAGTTCGACCCGGTCTCGCACGAGTGGACCGACGGCGTGCTGGCCATTTCCTATCGGAACTTTTCCACCAACCCGCCCAAGATCGGCGCCGTCGAGGACCGCAAGTGGGTCTGGTTCGACGGGCCTGTGGACGCTATCTGGATCGAAAACATGAACACCGTCCTCGACGACAACAAGAAGCTCTGCCTCATGAATGGCGAGATGATCATGATGTCCCCGACCATGAGCATGATCTTTGAGCCCATGGATCTCGAGGTCGCATCCCCGGCCACCGTGAGCCGCGTCGGCGTCATTTACATGGAGCCTTTTCGCGTCGGCTGGCAGCCCGTGCTCAAGTCCTGGCTCATGAAGTTCGGGACGTTGAACCTCCCTCCGGTCGCACGCATCGGGCTCGAGAACGTAGAGGCAGAGGCAGAGGCAGTGCAAGCCGACGATGGAAAGAAGAAGAAGAAGGCCGCTGCCGCCGTTGAGGAGGCAGATCCCGACGCCCCCGGCTTTGTGCTTGACGAAGAGCAGACCAAGCTGCTTCTCACGCTGTGCGACTGGCTCATTGATCCGGCCATTTCCTTTTTGCGCAAGGAGTGCCACAGCTTCGTCCCAACGCTGGACCAGACTCTCGTGGTCTCTTTTCTGCGGCTCATGGAGAGCATGCTGCTGGAGTGCACGGCAAGCAAGGTCACGATCGACCAGGGCATGATCGAAAACACTTTTCTTTTCTGCCTAGTCTGGGCCGTGGGCGGCATCGTCGACGCCGAGAGCCGTACCCTGCTCAGCGACTTTCTGCGGCGCTTCATGAAGGACGCCACCGTCGTCGACGCTCCGGAGATGAAGGCAGTTAACACACTTCTCATGCTTCGTGGCTGGAAGTGCCCATTTGAGAGCGGCGCGTACAGCTTCCTCTCCCCGATGCCCGAGGAGGGCCTCGTGTTCGACTATTGCTACGTGGGCGGCGGGGCCAAGAATATTGGCAGCGCTGAGGTGAAAAAGTCCCCCAAGACCTGGATGCCTTGGACCGAGACCTTTGTGCTGCCACAGCTCGACAAGGACGCCGAGTTCAGCTCGCTCGTTATCCCGACCAAGGTGACGGCGCAGATGGAGCGCATCATCGTTCTCAACCTCCTCAACAATTTCCCCGTGCTGGTCGTGGGCCCGACGGGTACGGGCAAGTCCATGTTCATCGGACAGATCCTCAGTCAGAGCCTCGACCAAGACGTCTTTAAGACGGTGCCTGTGGCTTTTACGGCCAAGACGAGCGCCAACCAGACGCAAGAAATCGTCGATGGCAAGCTCGACAAACGAAGGCGCGGAATCTACGGCCCGGCCATGGGGTGCCAGTGTGTCGTCTTTGTCGACGATCTCAACATGCCCGAGGTCGAGGAGTACGGCGCGCAGCCCCCCATTGAGATCCTGCGTCAGCTCGTGGACAATGGGGGCTGGTTCGATCTGGCCGAGAAGGACTTTCACCAGATCGTTGACACCCAGCTCGTGGGCGCCATGTGCCCCCCCGGCGGCAGCCGCAACCACATCACCCCGCGCATGGTGCGACACTTTAGCATCCTCTGCGTATCGAGCTTTGACGGCGACACCATGAAGCTCATCTTCAACACGATCCTCTCGTGGCACATGGGCGTTCAGGAGATGCCAGCGGACGTTTCCGCGCTGTCAACCCAAGTTGTCGACGCAACGCTGCAAATTTACACGCAGGCCATCGAAAATCTTCTGCCGACCCCGCTCAAGTCGCACTACACCTTCAACCTGCGGGACTTTAGCCGCATTGTCCAGGGCGTGATGCTGGTCAGCAGATCCAACGAGTTCGACGCCGCGGGGCTTCGGCGCTTGTGGATCCACGAGAACTGCCGCGTTATGATGGACCGTCTGATCGACGTCGACGACCAGAAGTGGTTTGTGGGCGCCTTGGACGCCGCGCTCGCAGACCATCTCGGCGAGCCGGGCGGCGTGGCCGCCGCCACCCGCCATCTCGGCGGAGACGATGACCCCGAAGGTGGTGACGACCAGGAGGCCGTTCTCGACTCTCTCCGCAAGCTGTTCTTTGGGAGCTACGCGAACCCCGACAACCCAAAGCGCCCGTATGTGGAGGTTACAGACGTGCCTGGCTTGGTCCCGCTCATGCAGGAGTACCTCGAGCTGTACAACGCCGAAAGCAAAACGCCCATGGACCTGGTCATGTTCGTCTTCGCTATCGAGCACATCTCGCGCATCGCGCGCGTGCTCGGCATGCCTCGCGGCAATCTCTTGCTCGTGGGCGTGGGCGGCAGCGGCAGGCAGTCGCTGACGAGGCTCGCGGCCTTTGTGGCGGACTACTCGCTCATCCAGGTCGAGCTCGCCAAGAACTACACCGAGGTCGAGTGGCGCGAAGACCTGCAAGAGGTCCTCAAGGGCGCAGGAACGGGCACCAAGCCGATGGTCTTTCTCTTTTGCGACACGCAAATCAAGTACGAGAGCTTCATCGAGGACATCAACTGCATGCTCAACACGGGCGAGGTCCCGAATCTTTTCCCCCTGGATGTGCGCATGGAGATTCTGGACCGCATGCAGAAGATCGTCAAGGAGCTCGGCATCAAGGACGCGACGCTCAATGAGCTCTGGCGCATGTTTATCGAGCGCGTGCGCTCGCGCCTCCACGTCGTGCTCGCATTTAGTCCGATTGGCAGTGCCTTCCGCGACCGCCTGCGCAAGTTTCCGAGTCTGGTCAACTGCTGCACGATCGACTGGTTCTTTGCGTGGCCCAAGGATGCCCTCGTTGCGGTGGCGCGCACTTTTCTGGGAACCGTCGAGCTCGACGCGGGCGTCAGGGAAGAGATCGTGGACACCTGCCAGTACATGCATCTCTCGATCGCGGACCTGAGCGAGCGCATGCGCACCGAGCTGCGGCGCATCAACTATGTGACCCCGACCTCGTACTTGGAGCTCATTCGCAGCTTCAAGGGCTCGCTCGCTTCTTGCCGAGATCAAGTCAACGGGCAGCGGCGGCGCTACGAGATTGGTCTGGAAAAGTTAGCGTTCGCTGCCGAACAGGTAGGCACCATGCAGCAGGAGCTGACGGACCTGATCCCGGTCCTGGAAAAGTCAAAGAAGGAGACGAACGAGCTCATGGCTGTCATCGAGCAAAAGCTACCGGGCGTCGAGGCCATGAAAAAGACCGTGAGTGAGGAGGCGGCCATTGTCCAGGTGCAGGCCGACGAGTGCTCGGCCATGAAGCAGGAATGCGAGAGCGACCTCGCCGAGGCGGTTCCCCTGCTCGAGGATGCCATGAAGGCGCTCGACACGCTCAAGCCGGGCGACATTACCGAGGTCAAGGCCATGAAGACGCCGCCCTCGGGCGTGGTGCTCGTCATGAGCGCCGTGTGCCAGATGATGGGCGTCAAGTCGGAGCGCATCAAGGACCCGAATGACCCGACAAAGAAGATCGAGGACTACTGGGGTCCCGCCAAAAAGCATCTCTTGGGCGACCCCAAGTTTTTGCAGCGGCTCAAGGATTACGACAAGGACAACATCAGCGAGAAGGTGATTGCCATTCTGCGCGCCAAGTACGTCAACAACCCCGACTTCGAGCCCTCCAAGATCAAGCAGGCCTCCGTGGCCGCCTTTGGCCTGTGCAAGTGGGTGCGCGCCATGGAGTCCTACGACAAGGTCGCCAAGGTCGTGGCCCCGAAGAAAGCCAAGCTCAAGGAGACCGAAGCCACGCTCGCAGAGACGATGGACAAGCTCAACAAGAAGAAGGCCGAGCTGCAGACAGTGGTGGATGATCTCAGCGCGCTCGAAACCAACCTCGAGGAGGCCAAGCAAAAGAAGAACAAGCTCGAGTCCGACGTCGACCTCTGCGAGAAGAAGCTCGTGCGTGCCAAGCAGCTCATCGACGGTCTCGGAGGCGAAAAGACGCGCTGGACCCAGAACGTCGCGGACCTCAAGGATGAATACGTCCTTCTCACCGGCAATGTGCTCATTTCCGCCGGCGTCATCGCCTACCTTGGCGCCTTCACGGCCGAGTACCGCGACGACGTGGTCGGGCGCTGGACGAACCTGTGCCGCGAGAAGAAGATCCCAAGCAAGGATGACCCGTCGTTGTTCCAAACACTAGGCGACCCGGTCACCGTGCGGTCCTGGAATGTGAACGGGCTGCCCACGGACGCTTTTAGTGTGGACAATGCCATCGTCCTCTTTAACTCGCGGCGCTGGCCGCTCATGATCGACCCGCAGGGCCAGGCCAACAAGTGGATCCGCAACCTCGAGGCGGCGAACAGCCTCAAGGTGATCAAGCTCAGTGACCCCAATTACATGCGCACCGTGGAGAATGCTGTGCAGTTCGGCAGCCCGGTGCTCTTGGAGAACATTTACGAGGAGATTGATCCCTCGTTCGAGCCGCTGCTGCAAAAGGCGACCTTTAAGCAGGGCGGTGTCCAGTGCATCCGCCTCGGCGACAGCGTCGTCGAGTACTCGGACAGCTTCCGGTTCTACATGACGACTAAACTTCGGAACCCGCACTACTTGCCCGAAGTGGCCGTCAAGGTCACGCTGCTCAATTTCATGATCACGCCGGCCGGTCTGCAGGACCAGATGCTGGCCAAGGTGGTCAAGGCCGAGCAACCCGAGCTAGCGGCGGAGAAGGAGCGCCTCATTGTGGACGGAGCCAACAACGCAGCCAAGCTGAAGCAGTGCGAGGACGAGATTCTGCAGATTCTGTCGTCGTCGTCGGGCAATATTCTCGAGGACGAGAGCGCAATTGAGACGCTCAAGTCGAGTAAAGTGCTGGCAGATGACATCAAGGAGAAGCAAGCCGTCGCTGTCGTGACGGAGAAGAAGATTGACGAGGTGCGCGCTGGCTACGTCCCGGTTGCGTACCACGCGCAGATCCTCTACTTTTGCATCGCGGACCTGGCGAACATTGAGCCGACCTACCAGTACTCCCTCGAGTGGTTCGGTAACCTTTTCCTAAAGGCGATTGACGACTCCGAGCCGTGCGAGGAGCTCGAAAAGCGACTCGACATCTTGAACGAGTTCTTCACGTACACGCTGTATTGCAACGTGTGCCGCAGCTTGCTGGAGAAGGACAAGCTGCTATTTTCGTTTTTGCTGTGCGTGCGCATCCTCTTCGGCAAGAACGAGATCAACGGCCAGGAGTGGCTCTTTCTGCTCACTGGCGGCGTGGCCACGGATAACCCATACCCGAATCCGTGCCCCGAGTGGCTCGGCGAGAAGGGCTGGGGCGAGATTTGCCGTCTCGCGGACCTTGCGGCCTTTAGCGGCCTGCGCGAGTCGATAGCCGCTTCCAAGGCTGGCTTTCAGGCCATCTACGACGCCGCGGACGCGCACCAGACGCCTTTGCCAGACCCGTGGCAGGACAAGCTGTCCTCCTTCCAGAAAATGCTCGTGCTGCGCTGCCTGCGTCCTGACAAGGTGAGTCTGGCGGTGCAGAACTTTGTCATTGAAAAGATGGGCGACCGCTTTGTCAAGCCGCCGAGCTTCAACCTCGGCACATGCTACACTGATGCCTCGTACCTGACGCCTTTAGTGTTTGTCCTCTCTGCGGGCTCGGACCCGATGTCTGCCATCCTCAAGCTCAGCGAGGAAATCCACGCCCGGGTCGAGTCGATTTCGCTCGGGCAGGGTCAAGGCATCAAGGCCGAGGCCATGATCGAGAAGGCGCAAGCGGCAGAGAACGAAAAGATCTGGGTCGTCCTGCAGAACTGCCATCTGGCGGTCTCGTGGATGCCGGCGCTCGAGCGCATCGTCGAGCTCACTTCGGAGGCCACCTGCAATCGCCAGTACCGCCTGTGGTGCACCACCTATCCGACGGACGACTTCCCGGTCTCCATCTTGCAGAATAGCGTGAAGATGACGCTCGAGCCGCCTCGCGGCCTGCGCGCCAATATTCTGAGCAGCTACCTGCAGGACCCCATCGCGGAGGACGGGTTTATGGACCTGGTCGTCTCGCGGCCCGTGGAGTGGCGCAAATTGCTCTTTAGCCTCTCGTTCTTCCACGCCATTGTGCAGGAGCGTGTCAAGTTTGGCCCGGCGGGGTACAACGTGCCGTACGAGTTCAGCGAGAGCGACCGGATCATCTCGACGCGCCAGCTCGCGGAATTCTTGGACCTCTACGACCAGCTCCCTTTTGCCGCGCTGCGGTACACGTGCGGTCAGTGCAACTACGGCGGGCGCGTCACGGATGACAAAGACCGGCGCTGCCTGATGAGTATTCTCAACCTCTTTTACAACGAGGGCGTGCTGGAGGACGGCTACAAGTTTTCGCCGAGCGGCGAGTACGTGATGCCGGACGATACGGATCACAAGGGCTACCTTTCGTACATTGAGCAGCTTCCCTTGGCCGACAGACCGAATGTCTTTGGCTTGCACGAGAACGCGGCAATCACTAAGGGTATCGGGGAGACCAATTTGCTCTTCAACAGCCTCTTGCTCTGTCAAAAGGCCGAACAGGGCGGCCAGGACGACGAAGACGGCGAAGACGGCGAGGAAGCCGAAAAAGCCGAGGAAGTCGAGGAAGCCGAGGAAGCGGAGAAAGCCGAAGAAGCGCCAAGCGGCCCGATGAGCGACGAAGACACCATCTTTGCGATTGCCGACAGCATCCTCGAGAAGATGCCAGCCACGTACAACATGGAGCTGGCGGAGCTCAAGTACCCTGTCCGCTGGGAGCAGTCCATGAACACTGTGCTGTGCCAGGAGCTGTCGCGATTCAACAATCTCATCAACACTGTGGTGAGCAGCCTCAAGGAGGTCAAGAAGGCGGTCCGAGGACTGGTAGTCATGAGCGAAGAGCTCGAAAAGGTGGCGCAGGCGCTGCTCTTTGGCCTCGTGCCGAAGAAGTGGCTCGGGAGCAGCTACCCTTCGCTCAAGCCGCTCGCCGGCTACGTCGCCGACCTGCTGGCCCGCCTCGACTTTTTCCAAAAGTGGCTCGACGACGAAAACGGGCTTCCGCCGCCGACGTTTTGGGTGAGCGGATTCTACTTCACGCAGGCCTTCCTCACGGGCTCGCTGCAGAATTTTGCCCGAAAGTACGGCCTGGAGATTGACACTATCGACTTTGAATTTATCATGCTGCCCCAGGAGCCGCACGAGATTACGGAGCCGCCCGAGGACGGCGTCATCGTGTATGGTCTCTTTATCGATGGTGCACGGTTCTGCAAGGACCGCATGATCCTCACTGAATCCCTTCCCAAGGTGCTCATCTCGCCGGCGCCGATGATGCTCTTCCAGCCGTGCAAGAAGGACGACATACCGAAACGCCACGTCTACGAGGCGCCCTGCTACCGCACGAGCGAGCGTCGCGGAATCTTGTCCACAACGGGGCACTCGACGAACTTCATCATGCTCATTTCGATCCCGATTGACGAGACCAAGACACAGGATAGTTTTATCCGGGGAGGCGTGGCGCTCTTGGCCTCCACCGACGACTGATGATCACACGATACACCAAAATTCTATCGATAATTTGATCCGGGGAGGCGTGGCGCTCTTGAAGCGTGGCGCTCTCGGCCTCCACACGAATTCATCGACCAAGACCAGGATACCTTAATCCGGAGGCGTGGCGCTCTTGATATTTATCGACCAAGGTCCAGGATACTTTAATCCGAGGGCGTGGCGCTCTTGATATTTATCAACCAGGACCCAGCATGCTTTTATCCGGAGGCGTGCGCGCCCTTGATATATTTCGACCAGGACCCAGGATACTTTTATCCGGAGGCGTGGCGCTCTTCAAGTTGATATTTCTCGACCATGATCCAGGATACTTTTCCGGAGGCGTGCGCGCCTTTGATATATATCGACCAGGACCCAGGATACTTTTATCCGGTGGCGTGGCGCTCTTGATATCTATCGCCTAGGACCTGATACTTTCATCTGTGGCGTGGCACCCTTGATATTTATCGACCAGGATCCAGGATACTTTTTATCCAGGGAGGCGTGGACCCAGAATACTTTTATCCGGAGGCGTGGCGCTCTTGATATCTATCGCCTAGGACCCATGATACTTTTATCCGAAGGCGCGGCGCCCTTGATATTTATCGACCAGGATCCAGGATACATTTTATCCAGGGAGTGGCGCTCAGGACCCAGGATACTATTATCCGGAGGCGTGGCGCTCTTACCCGACCAAGACCCAGGATACTTTTATCCGGGGAGGCGTGGCGCTCTTGGCCTTCACCGACGACGGATATAAGACGACACAATATAATCTCATGATTTTCGCTTTGCCGCGCCGGGTCGTGCGTGTTCACCGCCCAATTGTACCGCCAGCAGATTACACATCTGCACCGCGGTTGTGATCAATGAAGCATGATGTCTGTGGCTACTTCTCCTCTGCTGGCTCGACCTGCAGTGAAGAGGCCTCGGCCGCTTGCTTGCTGACCCTTGCATACATACAGGTAGGCGGGCCCTTTTCATCAATGCCTAGGACGGCCCAATCCTAAACGGGCTCGGTGGCGAAGAGCAAGTGCTTGGCGATCTGGCTGAGCTGCGTCTGGATCTGCTCCATGGAAAGGTCGCTGGCAGCTTGCGTGGTTTTGTCCATGAGCGACGGGTTTGCGGAAAGCCCGCTCCCGGCGGCCACCGCCGCTGGGCTCAGCTGGATCTCAGTGTTGGCAGTATGAGACTGGGCCGCGCCAGCGCCGCCCCTGCGACGCGACGCGCCGGCGGCTCCTCGCTGCGCGTGGGTGGTTCCCCGATCCACCTCCATGAGAGAAATAGACGGAGGAGAGGTCGCCGACGCGGACGATGTGGACGGGCCGAGGCCCGCGTCAGCCCCGAGGTTGCGAGGAAGCATGCCGACGTCGACAAAGGCGCGGCCGGGCCTGATCATGGGGATCGCCTTGTCCAGCTTGGTCTGCACGCCATTCACGCGCTCTGCGAAGCGGTCGCGGTATTCCTTCTCGATGGTGGGCGTCGATGAGATGGCGCTCATCCAGAGGAAGTTCCTGGAGATGAGACCGAGCACGTTGGCGCTCAGCGAGCTCATGAAGAACTTGACCTCGAGCGCGTGGTAGCGGTTCCACGCGGCGCCCCATCGCTCCACCCTGGCCTTGTCGTCGGTCTCGGTCGTTCCGTCCGGGAGCTCGTTTGTAGGCGCGGTGTACTCGGGCGGGTAGGCGCGGAAGGCGCCCATCTCGGGTCTGCCCTTGGCGAGGGAGCGGAGCGGGTCGATCACGATGGCGAGCCAGGGATTGCCGTTGCGGTCTTCGGCGCGCTGCCAGCCCAGCTGCGTGGAAATGTCGGTGGAGGACATGAAGCAGTGCGAGTGGACCTCGACGTCGAAGGGGTGGCTGTGGTACCAGCCCATGAAGCGTTCCTTGCGCGTCTTTTCCAGGGTTTCCCCTAGACCGATCATAAAGTTGATGACTTCCTGGTCGTCGGCAAGGACGCGGGTTTCGGCGCCCTCGATGGGGAGGGCGAAACAGTCGCTCACGACCAGGGTCTCGGGACTCGCCGGGCAAAGATGGCCGAGCATGAGCCCCATGACCTCGACGGGCTTGCCCCCCGCGCTCATTCCTTTTTCCACGCCCGAGACGGCGTGCGCCATCATCTTCATGGCGGCGCACGCGGACACGCGGACATCCTTGAAGTATTTGGCGCTGCGATGTGCGGGTCAGTATTTGTCTTTGGACTTTACTCGAGGGGAAGTGCCTTGCGGGCTTTCTGCGTCGTGGGAGAGATTGTAGATTGAGTTGTAACGCCGCCTAGGGCAGGCGGCGGCTACATTCAAACGCTAGTTGTACTTCCCTCTCGCGGTCTCGCTGCCTCGCTGTCGGCCTGCGATTCCGCCCTCAGACAAGGAAAGTTGCTGGGCGTGCCTACTGCAACACCTAATCTGGGACGCGATGCGACGCGATGCGATGTGCGTGATGCGCGATGTGCGCGATGCAAACGTACTCATTCATCCACGGCTTCTCGTTGCGTAGCCTGTCGATCGCCGCCTCGTCGTACTGCAAAAAGGTATCCGCCTCGCGCGCCGCGGCGACGCCCTCGGGAGCGGCGCTCATCTTCCTTGCTTGCTCGCTTGCTTGCTTGCTCGCGCACGCGAGAGAGCGAAAGAGACGAAGCGCGCGCGCGTGCGGGGGCGGCGGGGCACGGGGTCTCCTCCGGGCGCTGCGCGCGCGGGGCGGGGCGGGGCGGGGTCGGCGGCTTTGACGCGGCCAAGTCGGTTTGTTTGGGTTCAGACGATATAAGATACGCGCAGAATTCGGCGCGAAAGAGCGCCGTTCTTTCCGCGTCCGCCGCCCGTTCTCGTTCTCGGGGTGTGTATATTCTGTCATGACAGAGATCGAGTGGTCCTGCTACTCAGGCTGAGGCGACAGCACCGCAACGATCGACGCGCGCGCGCGAGGCGACCGGTGACCCAGAACTCTAGGATGGCGGAGGCCGGCACGCAGCGGTACGCCGCGCGGGGCGTGAGCGCGGACAAGGAGGACGTGCACCAGGCGATCAAGGACATCAACAAGGGCCTCTTCCCCAAGGCCTTTTGCAAAATCGTGCCCGACCTGGCCTCCGAGGACTATGGCCTCATCATGCACGCCGACGGCGCCGGGACCAAGT
Organism: Aurantiochytrium sp. T66; assembly: GCA_001462505.1. NCBI lineage: Eukaryota > Bigyra > Thraustochytrida > Thraustochytriidae > Aurantiochytrium > Aurantiochytrium sp. T66. The sequence goes on along the minus strand of KQ758900.1, from coordinate 770,442 downwards.
CCTCGCTCGCGTACATGTACTGGAAGGAGACCGGCGACCTCTCCGTGTGGAAGGGCATCGCCCAGGACGCCATCGTGATGAACCTGGACGACGTGGCCTGCTGCGGCGCCATCAACGAGAAGATCATGCTCTCGTCCATCATCAACCGCAACAAGAACCTGGTCCCGGGCGAGGTGGTCTCGGCACTGATCCACGGCACCGAGAGCTTTTTGCAGGAGATGAGGGACCAGGGCATCGACACGGTGCTCTCGGGCGGCGAAACAGCCGATGTCGGCGACCTCGTGCGCTCGGTGATCGTCGACTCGACCGTGGTGACGCGCATGCCGCTCGCCGACGTCATCGACAACGGCAACATTTGCGCCGGCAATGTTATCGTGGGCCTCGCCTCGTACGGGCAGGCCTCGTACGAGACCGAGTACAATGGCGGCATGGGCTCCAACGGCCTCACCTCTGCCCGTCATGACGTCTTCAACAAGGAGCTCCGGGCCAAGTACCCGGAGAGCTTCGACCCGGCCACGCCCGAGGATCTCGTGTACAGCGGCAAGTACGGGCTCACCGACCCGGTGGCCATCGACGACAAGGGCACCACTGTGCCGGCTGGCAAGCTCGTGCTCTCGCCGACCCGGACCTACGCGCCCATCCTCAAAAAGGTGCTGGCCGAGGTCGACCGCAACGCGATCAAGGGCGTGATCCACTGCAGTGGCGGCGCCCAGACAAAGATCCTGCACTTCCTCCGCGAGGGCTGCCACGCTATCAAGGACGACCTCCTCGAGATCCCGCCACTCTTTCGCATCATCCATGAGTGCTCCGGGACGGACTGGAAGGAAATGTACAAGGTCTTCAACATGGGTCACCGTCTCGAGCTGTACGTGGACGAGGCCGTCGCGGAGAGCATCATTGCCATCTCGAAGTCGTTCAACGTGCACGCCCAAGTCGTAGGCCGCGTCGAGGCGCTCCCAGAAGGCGCCTCCGGCAGCAAGCTCACGATCAAGTCTCCGCAGGGCACCTTTGAGTACGCGAAGCAATAGAGGGCTTTACTGTCTCGAGCAGCAAAGCTCGCGATCAAGTCTGCGCAGGGCACCGTGTCGTTTAACGTGTCACGCCCAGATCGTGGGCCAAGCTCACGAAAAGAGACACAATGAGCAAAGCTTGACGACGTTGCGAATGAATGAATGAATGAATGAATTTTTGTAAAAGCTGAATCGTTTCAGGCCGGCACGGGCCGACCGGCGATCGGAGCAAAGCTTGATGACCTTGTACAATCTCATATTACGGTTGTTGTTGTTGTTGTTTACAGAGACGCGACATGCTCGTTGCCGTGGCCGCGGAGCATGATGACGCGCGGGAGACCCTGCGTGAGGGCCTCCGTGTACTTTACGAATTCCTGCGTGGGCGTGGTGCGGGAAAGGGGAAGGTTGAGCACCACGAGGTCGGCGCCGCTGGAAAGCTCGCGGATTTTGTTGTTCAGATACGTGGCGGTCCGCAGCCGCTTGGCGAGGCGCTGCAGATCCGACGACTTCGTAGACAGGATGATTTCCCGACGCTGGTACGAGGGGTGCAGTTCCGGGCGAAAAGCCTCCTCGAGATTGCTGGCGCCGTCGCGCCGCGGCCGTGCGCGCGAGGTCAGGGCCACGGCGTTGCTGGTGACGGGCTCGTCTTCGGGAATCGCCGCGGCGGCGTTGCTGACGACGGGCTCGTCCTCGGGAATCGCGGCATCGTTGCTGGCGACGGGCTCGTCCTCGGGCATCGAGGCGGCGTCGACGCTGTTGGCGGTCGAAGGCTCCGAGCCGGCACCGGCGGTCTCCTCCTCGGCGATGTTGTTCATGGGCGCGAAGAGAGACTGCAGCGCCGGAGACGGGCCCGAGCCGTACTTGCCCTGGATCCAGCGCTGGGTGTCCTGGCCGGTGCTGTTGCGAATATGCTGGGCGATCTGGCCCACGCGCTCGAGGTCGGGATGGTCGGCACCGGCCTCTGCGCCGAGGCCGTCCGCGCCGAGCGAGGCCCGGCGCGAGAGCGAGCGAATGAGCGGGATGGGCCCGCGCTGCTTGCCGGGGGACGGGCTCGCCATCCCCTCGGCAGCGGATCCCTGCTGGTGGAGCCCCGCGTCCTGGTCGACGCCCTCCGCGAGCGGCTTGAACATGTCGGCGGACAGGATGCAGTTCTGGTCGGCGCGGCTCTGGTCCGCGTTGCGGAAGACCACGGTGCGGTTCTGGTCGACGTCGCGCGCGTGCGAGGCGCCGACGTGGATCATCTCGATCTGCGCCTCGATGCGCAGCTCCTGGAGGTGCTGGCGGATGGCGGCCTGGGAGGCGGCAAAGTTGACGAGGTCGTCGGCGATGGCGAAGATGCGCAGCTTGGCCCCGGCCCACACGCGGTGGCGCTGCAGCAGGTACGGGAGGAGCACGAGCATGTCGCCGTCGTGGATGAGCCACCACACGTCGATGGTGCTCCTGCACTGGCCGGGCTCCTCGGGGAAGACAGCGTCGCCCTTGACGACCATGAGCGCCTTTTGGCAGCCGATCGCGTCCTTGAGAAGCTTCACGTACGAATCCTGATGCGTGAGCGCGGTCTCGGCCGGGGTCTGCTTGGCCGCCTTGGCGGGATCTCTCAAGCGCCAGCGCCGCGGCCACGAGAGCATGACCGTGTTGGGCGAGAGCATGCCGAGGCCCTTGGACTGGAAAAGCACCCGAAGGGGCTCTAGAAGGTTGGGGCCCGAGCCGAGAATAACGTCCGTAAAGCCGCGCACATCGTGTTTGACGAGCTCGTTGGCCAGCTGGTAGCGGGCCTTGGCGCAGCGGATCTTGTTCCCGGCATCGAGGACGTCGCCGTGGAGCACCGACGTGACGATAGTGAGCCCGCGGCCCTTTTTGAGCTGGGCGGCGAGGTGCAGCAGGCTCGGGTTAGTGACGTGCATCTTCTTGCCGCGCTTGCCGCCGCTTTTGTCTTCGTCGTCGTCGTCGTCGTCCCCCGAAGACTTGGACTCGAGCTTGCAGAGCACGAGGATCTGCGGGCGCCAGTTCTTCTCGGTGACGCTGCCGCCCGCGGCGTCCAAGAAGGCGTCGTTCTCCTCGGTGACGGAGTCGTAGCCTCGGTCGCCGGACTCGACCGAGAAGCAATCGTCGTCGTCCTCGTCCGAGGAGGACTCGGAGTACTCGCTGCCGGCGTGGCGCTCCTTGATCTGCGCCTCGATGTCGCCGGTCTCGCCGGCGGCTGCGGGGTCGTCGCCGCCGGCGGCCGAGGGCAGCCGCAGCCACGAGAGCGTGCGGCGCGAAATGGTCCCGTTGACGGCACCGCGTCCCCCGAGCGCCGCCTTGCGGCGCGCAAGGCGGCGGCGGCGGCGGCGGCGGCGCGCCCGGCGCATGCGGTCGCGGGACATGTCGGAAAGGTCGAGGAGCGCGTTCATGGCCTGGTCGAGGCGCAGGCCGAAGAGCGCGCTGCCCCACTCCTTCTTCTCGCGGTTGGCGCGAATGTACGCGAAGACGCAGCAGACGAGCAAAATGGCCACGAAGGCGTAGAGCGCCGAGATGACGAACATCATGACGGCGCAGACGAGCGCGCCCAGGAGCGCCGTGGACCAGTGGAAGTACCTCCACGTGGGGCGGAAGCTCGGCGAGCGCAGCACGCCCGAGAGGAAGCATGCCAGGTTGATGGCCCCGTACATGGAGAGGAAGAACATGGTGATGATGGGCGTGATGTAGTCGAGGTTGCCCGCGAGGCAGGCCGCGGCCGCGATCGTCGTGGTGAAGACGACGGCGCGCCGCGGCTCGTCGTCGGGGCGCGCGGTGCCAAAGGCGCGCAGGAACGGGATGTGGCCGTCGTTAGCGATGCTCTTGAGCAGCTGCGGGGCGCCCGCGAGGGACTGCAGGCCCGCCCCGATGCAGGACATGATGATGCCGACGGCCACGGCGTACTGGTGGGGCCAGGCGATCGTTGAGGCCACGAGCTTGTTGTTGAGCAGGGTCTCGTTGGCAACGACAAGGCCAAAGAGCCAGACGGTCATAAGGTACAGGAGTGTCGTCGTGGTGATGGCCCCGAGCGTGCCCTTGGGGATGGCGCGGCCCGGGTTGGCGAGCACGCCGGAGCGGTTCGACCCGGCCATGATGCCCGTGACAGACGGGTAAAACAGCGAGATCAGCGAGGTGAAGCTCGGCGTACGCCCCGTGTCCGGGTCCTTCGTAAAGTTGGACCCCATGTTTTCGTCGCTTGAGGCGGCGCGCAGCACGCCTTCCGGGTTCCAGGCGTCGGCGGCGAAGACGATGGCGCCCATGGTCATGAGGAAGACGGCCGTCAGCACGACGGTGAGGAAGAGCAGAGAGACCTTGGACACCCACTTCATGCCGGCAAAGACGATCGAGCCCAGCATCAGGGTCCAGAGGATCGCGATGATCTGGCGGTCAAAGCTGAAAATGCTCTCGTCGATGCCGAAGCACGTGAACATGGCCTCGACCCCGCCCAGAGCGTACATGGTGCCGGCGATGGTAGTCCCCAGGTAAAAGAGGACGCCGATGCTGCCTGCGAACTCGGGGCCGAGGTTCTGCAAGAGAATCCCGTAGGGCCCCCCGGCCCCGACCTTGCCGTTGGTCGCGAGCGCGCTCATGGAGAGGGTCGTGAGCACCGTGGACAGCACGCAGAGCAGGATGATCACGGTCGTGAGCACCGTGCCGGCCTGGCCCACAATCCATGGGAGGCGGATAAAGAGGATGACCCCGAGGATGTTTTGCAGGCAGGGCAGATAGACGCCAAAGACGGTGCCGAAGCGTTTCGGGGCCACCTTGTCTCTGGTGTCTTCGTCCTGCGCGCCGCCAGCAGCGGGCGTCTCCAAGGCGTACAACGCCTTGGTCGACGGGAGCGTCTTTTGCAGTGAGATGCTGTCTTCGTACACCTCGTAAAAGCTCGTCTGGTCTGCATGGTGCACCATGCGGTCGCGAAGGTTGGGCATGCTGCTGTTGGACGTCTTCGTCGCCTTTGGGTCCGGGTGCACGGCGCCTTGACCTCCTTCTAGTAGTACTTCTTCTCCGCGTTCTTGCTTTGCTGCCGCACGCGGGTCGCCGTCCGCGTTGAGCATTTGCTCGCCCGCCCGCTCCGCGCGGCCGCCCGCCCGCGCAACCCGGTTCGGCCCCGCTCGCTCGCTCGCTCGCTCGCGCTCGCTCGCCCGCTTCGCCCTGCGAGGCCAGAACCGGTTCTGGAGCGGGCACCACGAGAGCTGGGGCGTTTCGTCTTTTTTCGACTGACTCTGATCAGAGTGACAGGCCACGCTGTTTATGGGACTTTCACTCATTATTTACTTTGTTTACTTTCAAAGTTGATTGATTGATTGATTGATTGATTGATTGATTGATTGATTGATTGATTGATTGATTGATGAGTCCCAAGACAAGACGATCCCAGAGCCGCGCCGCGACGCCTCTTTTGGCCTGACGCCCCCCTCCGCGGATCTAGAACCGCCCTGGCTCGCGGCGGTGCGGCCACGCGCGGGCGGGGGAACGACGCACACGCGGGACCCTCTCGCAGCAGACTCGGAGGTCTGGTCATGATGATCAGTGAGGAGAATGCACACGCGGCCGAAGGAGGGATGGGACAAGCCAAGCCTGGTCAAAATGAGACGACGACGCCGTCATGATGATGAGTCAGAGGGCCGGTCCGCCTCCCCGCGCCCTTCCGCCCGACTACTCTGCTCTCGCGCGGCGCGGCGGTCCGCACGACGTGTGTCACGCGCGAAGAAGGAAAGCGAAAGCGGAAAGGGGCGAAAGCGAACAGCGAAAGGCGAAGCACTGGAAAGCGAGCCAACAAAGCCAAGGATGCCCGCCACGACTCGTCCACGGGATCATCCACGGGATCGTCCACGGCGTCCACGCGCGCATGCCCGCCAGCCAGTGGTACCCTACGTACGCACGCAGTACGTGTACGCACGCATCATCAACCTCCCCGGGTGCCAGCGTTGTATGATCGGGCGCGAGATCTTCGCTCCGCTCGTCGCCCGTGATCACAGGTAGCCGAGCCCACCTTGCACAGTCGCTCCGGATACCTCGGAGGCCTCGGGCAGAGAGCAAGCGCACGACTCGGCGCTGGCCCCGACTGCACTGCCCGCGGCCGCTGCGCTGCGATGCAAGACCGCGGCGAGCCGGACCGGCCGGGCTGCCAGAGGCAGTCCGGTTGATAATCGTGATGACGACTCGGATCGTGACTCCGAGAGCGCCAGACCAATTGTGGCGGGCCAGACAGTCTCGCACCACGCGCGGCGCCTCCACGGCATGCGAGCGCGCGGTCGCCGGCGCGGGCAGCGCAGTGCGCGCTGGATGCATCGCAGCCAGCCCCGGGAAGCCGCCCGGCGAGAATCATTTGGACCCCCTCGATCGGACAGCTCTGTTTGAGAGAGAGCGGCGCTGCGACGGCCGCCCGAGAGCGAGGCCAAGAGACGCGGCCACACGAGCGACGTAGCCTCATCATCGGCCAGAGCAACGTGGCCTTATCATCGGCCAGAGCGATGTAGCCTCGAGCGACGATGAGACCTCATCATCGGCCAGGAGCGACGTAGCCTCGTCATCGACCAAGAAACCCGGCCTCGTCGAGCCAAAGACCCGGCACCATCATCGGCCAGAGCGACGTAACCTCATCATCGACCAGAGCGATGTACGTAGCGATCGATGTAGCGATCGATGTAGCGATCGACGTAGCCTCGTCATCGACCAGGACGACGGTTAAGAGCCTGGCAAGGGTATGGAAAATAGGTTAGGAACACTCATAGCCTGCTGTTGCCGGGCTGCTGCTGCTGCTGCTCCGCAAGGTGGGTGCTCAGAAAGCCGAGCGCTTCGCGGGCAAAGGCGTCGTTGCGGTCGCCGACCACCATGTGGGCGGCCTTCTCGACGTTGACGAAGCGCGCGTTGGGCATGATGCGCACAAACTCCTCGGCGGCCTCCTCGCTGACGAGGTCGGTCTGGCGGCCCCGCACGAGGAGGCACGGCGTCTCGGTGTCGCTGGCGCGGGCCTGGATGTTGTTGTGGTAGGACTCGAGGTCGCGCCCTGCGGGCTTTTGCGAGGCGACAAACTTGGGGTCCCAGTGCCACTTCCAGCGGCCCGTAGGCGTGCGCCGCAGGTTCTTTTGCAGCCCGGCGAGCACGTCCTCGCGCGCCCGCGGCTCGCGCGTCGGGTTGTAGGCCGCGATGGCGTCGGCGGCCTGGTCGAGCGTATCGAAGCCGGCCTCGCCCGTCTCCTTCATCCAGGACAGGACGCGGTGCACGCCGCTGGGCTCCATCCGCGGCACAATGTCCACCAGCACGATGGCCTTGGCGCTGTGGCGCGCGCGGTCCGTCTCAAGCGTGGCAATGCCGCCTAGCGAGGCGCCCACGATGGCAAAGCCGCGGGGGTGCTCGTCGAGCTTGAGGTACTCGACGAGGCGGTCGATGTCCTCGGCAAAGCTCCGCACCGCGTAGCGCTCGTCGTCGCCGACGTCGGTACGAGTATCCCAGACGCTCTCGCCGTGGCCCTTCTGGTCGACCAGGACCACGCAGAGGCCTTGGGCCACAAAGGCCGGCGCCGACCGCTCCCAGGTGTGCCGGGTCTGGCCGCCGCCGTGGAAGAAGAGCACGATGGGGTTGGTCGCCTCGCCGTAGAGGTCGCAGACCAGGTCGCCCGCAGCGCTCACGGGGAGACGGAGCTTGGTGGGGCGGTCGGTCCTGATGAGGAGCTCGTCCTCCGGCAGGCCGAGGGCCACGGCCAGCTCGCGGATCGCCTTCTTTTTCTTGCCGAGCTCCACCTTGACCGTGGTCCACCCGATCTTGCGCGCGGCCTTGACGTTGGTCCCGATATCGTCGAGGAAGCAGATCTCCTCCGAGGAGACCCCGAGCACCTTTTCAGTGTGCCTGTAAATGCGCTCGTCCGGCTTGCGCAGCCCGAGCTCCGAGCTCTCGAGGATCACGTCAAAGAAGGCCTGGAGCATGTTGGTCGAGCTCGAGTCGTCGTCGCCGCCCATCTTCCAGTTGTTCGTCAGCGCGCAGACCTTGAGCCCGAGGCCGCGAAGCACAAAGAGCGCGTGGCACATGTCCGGGTTGATTTGCGCCGCGCACGACATCATCCTGGCGAACATGGTCTCGGTGTCGATGTCGTACGTGGCGGGCAGGTTGGGGGGGATGGGCCGCCCTTTCTTTGTCAGGTACGCCTTGAATTGCTCCATGGCCTCGGGGGACCCGAGCTCCTCCCTGAAGACACGGTAGAAGTCTTCGAGCGGGAGCTCGCCGCGCTCGAGGCGCTCAAAGGCCCCTTGGCGCCCGCGCTGCACGATGCTAATGTTCACAAAGCCGTCCGCAATGCCGAACTCTGCCTCGTGCTCCGCGATGCCCTGCAGCGGCGAGCCCAGAACCACGCCTCCCAGGTCAAAGACCACCGCGCGCTTTCCGTTCATGACGACGCTCATGGCGGCGTCTTTGGCCGTCTTTGGGCGGGCAGGCGCGCAGGCGCGGCGCGGGCCAGGGCGCGGGACTGCTGCTGCTGCCGCGCGCGTCCTCCTCCGGATGGTTGCGGGTCTGCGCTCGTGCGCGGGCGCCGCGGAGTCCTCGAGGTCGCGGTCATGACGACCCGTCGTTGACGGTCCGCCGCCTCAGTCAGTCCGATTCGCGCGCAGTGACTGACATTACAGTGAAGACAAGACAGCCGACAGACAGACAGACAGACAGACAGCCTCCGTGTGTCCCTCATCATCAGTCGAACATCTCTTGCGATGATGCGATCTTTTGCATCTTTTGGCTCTGCGCGTCAATCATCAAGAAGAAGGCTGTAGATCGATCGATCGTCTTTGCGACGCCGCCTTTGCCTTCGCAGTCCGCTGGGACCCCCAGGAGTTTGTAGGCGGCGGGCCGGCCGGGCGCCAGCAACAAAGGCAACAAGATGTGGAGTGCTTAGCCAAGCAAGACGACATGCACCACGGTGTAGCGAAGAGGACATCACGAACAGCATCCCCATCCGCAGCAGCAACAGCAGTATCACCAGCACCAGTACCAGCAGGAGCTAGAACAGCAGGTTGCTTGCCTCCGCTCCGAGGCCTCCACTGCACATGTTAGATCAAAGCAAGGGATCTCCGACCATTGCAACCATGGCACCGTCCGAGCGACGACACCATAAATTGTCACATCGGTGCGTTGCGTTGCCAGCACATCGCCGGCCGACAAGCAAAGCAACCGCGAGCGATTGGCCAAGTGACCCGCCGTGGTCACGATGCATGCCATCGTGGCCGCCGTCTTTGGATCTCTGATTCTCAGAGACTCCCGTCGTCGTCAGGGTCGTCAGCGTCGACCTCGACCTCGTCGAAGGCACTGAGGTCGCTGCCGTCGCCGCCGTCGTCGTTCCTGCTCTGGTCAGCTGAGTGCCTTCGAGGTCGCCTTCGACGAGGTCGCCTTCGACGCTGACGACCCTGACGATGACCTGACGACGACCCTGACGACGACCCACGACGACGAGTGGGCAGAGCTGCAACGGGGCGGCCCCCGCGCGCGCCCGCCCGCCGGCCGGCCGGGAGGATGCGGGCGCACGGGGCAAAGAAGCGGTGGGGCGTGCAGGCGTCCGCGAAGCACTTCTGCAAGGTCTGCAAGACGTTCGTGCAGCCGGACGAGAAGAGCATCCTGCACCACGAGCTCAACAACCGCCACAAGAACAACCTGCGCCGCCTGCAGCAGGACAAGGAGAGGAACAAGGAGCGCGAGGCCCGCGAGCGCGCAAGGCTCGAGCAGGAGCTCGCGCGGATCGACCGCGCCGCGCGAGGGCTCGCGCCTGGCGACGCGAAAAGAGGCGCTGCGCGCGGACCCGCCCCCGGACTCGGCAAGACCCAGGCTCCCGCGTCGCAGGGCGCCGGCGCGGGCGCCGAGAACGCCGATGATGACGGCAACGAGGCTTTCGACATCTACCAGGTCGACCCCGACGCCATCCTTGGCCAGTACAGCGTCGACGGCACGCTCTACCTGGAGGGACCCCTGCACGAGGACCTGCTGCAGGTCGGGTGCGATTGCGAGGCGGTCCGTCTCGTTCGCGTGCCGCATGAAGAGGATCTCGAAGAAGATGGTGCCGCCGAGGAAGACGAAGACGAAGAGGACTGGCGTGCAGCTCGCGTCGTGCGCATCGGCGCCCATTGGATAGAGGGTACCAGCGCCTGCGAGCGCGAGTACACGATCAAGTTTGCGGCCGACGGCGTCGAACGCACTGTTGCGTGCACGGAGCTGCGAATCATCGCGCCCAAACCTCCGCACGCGCAGCTGCATGGATTCGACGCAGCATCTGACCCCGACGCCGCGCAGGGCGGGTGGTCTACAGTTGCAGTCCATTACACGGAGCTCAAAGACGCCGCGCCACAAACCGAACCGGAACCCAAGCAAGAAGCGGAAGAAGCCGCACGACCGGCGTCGCTCACGGCCGCGGTACGCGCCGCGGCGAGTAGCCGAGGCGAAGTTGTTGCCGCAACGACCTCCCGTGGCCCTACGGGCCGTGGCGCAGACGCTGCGCATGAAGATGACGCATACGCCACCTTTAATCCTTTTGGCGGCGATTACAAGGGCGTGAATTTAAGCGAGTCGGCAAGCGACAGCGCCGCTGCTGCAGACCCGCGGGACGCAGAAGCCCGGGCCAAGGTCAAATTCAAGCGCCGTAAGAAACGCGCAAAGTAAAACGATGCGATCTTGTGGCACACGAACTGCCTGCTGAGTCGGTTAGCAGCGACAGCGCCGCTGCTGCAGACCCGCGGGCCAAAGAGGCTCAAGTTCAAAGTCAAACTTCAAGCCATCTTGTGGCACACGATCTGCCCAGAACTGCCTGCTGTGCGCTGAGGCGCCGACGTGATCATTGTGACCACGGATTTAGCCTCGGAGGCCTACTCTGCGAGTTTCTTCTGAGACATGGCGCAATCGGCGATGCAACGCGATCTTCTACTTCTCCGGCTCTCGATACCCGTCATTTTGTGCTCGTCCACGGTGTCGACCGTGCACGAGCAAGGCAACTTGTGGCCCGGGGTCCTAGGCTCTTTAGCCTCGGAGGCCTACTCTGCGAGTTTCTTCTGAAACATGGCGCAATCGGCGATGCAACGCGATCTTCTGATTCTCCGGCTCTCAATGCCCGTCATTTTGTGCTCGTCCACGGCGTCGACCGTGCATGAGCAGAACATTGTCTGAGCGCTCTTCTTCGTCTTCCCTGAGCCCGCCGCCCCGCGACGAGATCGCGCGCCACGAGCGTGCCGAGTCTCTCCAGGCCGACAACTTTTGGGAGACGGGCTAGCGCCTCGGGCGCGCGTTCTTTACCGACCGCGCATGCAAACTTTCTCAGCGCCCGTTCGCGCGCCAAGATCAGTAGCATGCCGATCTCGATCGCGTCCTTGGTGTCATCCGGAAACCATCCGCGGGGCCGCGCCGTGGTGAACGGGTGCGTCGAGTTGCTTTCGATCCACGCCGGCCATTGCAAGCCCGACTCGGACGTCTCCCTGAGCAGCAGTCGCACCGTGTCGCTCCTCCTCCGTAATCTCGGCCCCGGCGCACTTGGCATCCTCGAACTCCAGCAAGAAGTGATAGCCCTCGAAGAGCTCCTGCCACCGCGAAAAGGCCCACAGCCACGTCTTGCGCGGCTTTTTGCGCAAGTGCTCCCGAAGCCGCGCGGCAAAGCGAAACAGCGCAACTTTTAACTGGGCAACTTGTGGCCCAGGGTCCTAGGCTTTCGCGAATGTGGTCCCTAGGGGTCCTAGGCTTACGCGTATGTGACCCTTAGGGGTCCCAGGCCTTCGCGTCCGTTTCATCCACGGTGAGTCCCAACTCCAGGCAGAGTCCCAAGTCCAAAGTCCAGCAGAGTCTGAGCAGACACGTTGCACGGCGGCAGAGTCCCAAGTCCAGCAGAACCGCAACGTGCCACGGCATGGCGTCGCAGCAGGGGCCCGACGGCGGCGGCGGGAAGCTTCCCGCGGCGCCGCCCGACCGGTTCGTGCTGCAGATCTGCCAGGTGGACGGCCTCGGCGGTGAGGCCCAAACCCTGTACTGCCATGTTCAAATCGTGGGCAAGTACTACGCGGCGCAGGTATCGCCACAGGACGACGCGCCGATCCCCTCCTGGAACGCGGCGCGGTCCCAGATTCTCGTCCAGTTCTCCGACCGGCACGCAAGGAACTGGGACACCAAGGTCTTCATTACCGTTTCGAGCAACCCCACGTTTTCGCCCAGCAGCGAAAGTGAGGGTAGCGTCGCTCTCGATGGGCAGGTCGACCTACAAACACTCTTTGGGTGCCTCGGCGGGCCGGTGTGGATCGACCTCGTCGATACCACAGACTCTGCTGGAGCCGAGCGAGATGCCGCTCGGCCAAGGCTCCAGATCATGGTCAACCTTGCCCGAAGCGGAGGTTCCAAGGTTCGCGCGAACCGGATCCGCGTGCAGGTTAAGAGGTGCGAAGGCTTGGAAGTCCCACAGGTGATGGATTGTCTGGATGTATACTGTCGCATATCGTACACAGCTGTCTCGGGGAAGACCATGACTGTTAGAACGCCAGTTATGGTATCTCAGACGGGTGAAGTGAGCTGGGAGGGTCTCGGCCGTGAGGCGAACACCTTCGACCTCGACGACGTCTTCATCGCCCCAAACGCCGCCTTGAGCGTTGACCTATACGACTGGGACCGCTTCTCCGGAGATGACCTTCTCGGAAGCGTGAAAGTTAGTCTCGGAGGCTCGCTCGCGCCTACGGGAGCGGCTTGGTTCGAGCTTTCACTAAAGAATAGCCCTGCAGGGAGGATTCTCCTGGACGTATACAGTCTCCATTCTCACATGGATGTTCTCCAAAAAAATTTCGCGGCGCTTGGGCACGCACTGGTCGACCTGCAAGCGCAGCTAGAAGGCGCGCAGGAGAACATGTCGGAATTGACGCGTGCGCGCTCGCCGCCAAGCTTACATCAATCGCAGGAAGAAGTATCTGCCACTCTGCGCGAGCTTTTAGGATTTGACCTGAAACTTCCAGACTGCTTCGTGAGCGCCTTTATTCGCGACAACGAGGGCACCATCGACGTCGCGCTGCTCGTGGCTCTACTCGAGGACCTCCGCGTGCTTGGCGCTTCTCCTGCAGGCAGCCTTTTCATAGCGAACCGCGAAGAGGCGCTGCACCGGATCTTTGTGCGAATGATCCTTGCCATCGTGGCCCCAAATCCGGCTTCACAAAGTTGCGATCTACCTCGCTGCTTCGTGCGCGATCTGCACGCGAGCTACAGTGATCTTCGGGAAGACGATGGTGGCTCGCGGGGGTGGCTGGCGCGCGAACTCGATTATTTCCGGTCGGCTCTCAGCGCCAGCGCTGCCGACGTGGAGATGTTGCAGAGCATCATGCAAGAGGCGTCGGCAACGAGTCTCTCGGAGCACACCGATGCCTCGGCTTCTGTCCAGCTTGCTGAAGCTGCCGCTCGCCTCGACGTCGAATCGTGCGAAGGTTTGCTCAGCGACCACGCGGCACATGGTAATCTGCAGGTAAATGCGCTTGACAGCGACAAGACTAGCGCCCTGCAGCACATGGTGGCGGGAGTGGCCAAAGTCTCAGACGAGTGCATCGAGCTGTCAACCGGGGCCGTCCACAACAACAGCGCACTAGCACGCCACCTCCTGGCGCTCGCCGAAAAGAAGAGGGCCTCCATTCGAGAGGTCATCAGGCTGCTGCTCGAGCGCGGCGCGAATGTAAACACCTCAAAGACGGGGACCGCGCCATTTCCCATGGCCTGTCGCAATGCGGACGACGAAACCATACGGACCATGGTGGAGATCTTTCGGGAAAACCCGCACCTCGGCCCGGACCCCGACCTGCCCTGCGAGTCTTTCAGAGACATCTGGGAGGCGGTATTCACGTGGAACACGCTCGAGTCGTTGGTTGATGGGGGCCTCCTCCGTGCGCTCTTGGAGGTCCAGGCCGCCAAGGAAAAGCTCAAGCTTGAGATGACCGAGTCGGGAACGATCGGGGCCGCTCGCGCCTCACCGGAGAACAAGAGCAGTTGCGCTTCGCCCTCCGGCGACGAATTCTGGCAACATCCCAGTCTTGCGCTGCACCATCTCTTTGACAAGGCCACCGACGAGAGCGCCGCCCTGGCCATTCTCAAGGAAATGCTCAAGCCCCGTCTTGACGAAGAGAGAGGTGAAAAGTTCTCGCTTTTCAATGTGAACGCCGTCGACGACAACGGTAACTCCCCGCTGCACCTCGCCTGCGAGCTCGGGTACACGCGATGCGCCGAGGAGCTCGTTGCCTGCAAGATGTTTCGATGGGACCTCTGTCTCCCGCAAAGTGCTTCCACCAACGATGAAAACGGCGATGGCGAGACCCCGCTCATGCTCGCCGCCCGAGGCGGGCACACCGAGTTGACAAGCTTCCTCATCCTCGAGCAAGGCTCTTCGTCGTCGTCTTCTTCGGGCGAAAGCTGGAGCGGTCGCGACCGGCTTGCACGAACGCCTCTGCACGCGGCGTGCAGCGCGTACAAAGGCGCGGACGACCTTGTGCTCTTTCTTTTGGGCATGAACGTGCCAGTGAACGCAGTCGACACTTTCGGGCGCACCGCTCTGCACTACGCAGCCACTGCAGGCCGCGTTGGCGCTGCCCAGGCTCTTTTGGACGCCGGCGCCGATGCGACGCTCGCAAGCCACAAGGATGGTCGTCTTCCGCTTCACGAGGCTGCCCTGCATGGCAGGGTCAACGTGCTCAAGCTGCTTCTGAGCAGCGCGAGTGCCGACGTCGTCGACGCTGAAGACTCTTTAGGGCGCACGGCGCTGAGCTACACGCTAGACCGCCGCGCAGAGCTCGAGGTCACGGTGGTTTGCCTCATCGAGAAGCTGAGCGAGACCTTTCGAAAGCTTGACTACATGCGCGGCGAGGCCCGCGACTTTGTGCTCTCCTACGCCGGCGAGGGCGGGGCCAAAATAATTGCTTCCATGGAAACTGCCAACCCGCACCTACTCGAGATGACCCGGCTCGTTTTCCACCTCGCGTTGAGGAGCTTTGGTCCAGACCAAGGAAGCGCGCCTGAATCGCTGTGCATTCCAGACCGCGAGCTCCACTTCGCTCCAGCGTGCGCCAAGGTGCTCGCGGATCGGAGCGATGAGGAGGGCCTCGCGTCGGTTTTGAGGCCTGTCTTTGAATCCCTGCACATGGATGCGCGACGGTGCAATGCGATGGTGGCGCTTCTGCTGGAAGCCGAGGCGGACGCGGACCACGTCGACTTCTCGGGTGACCCAGCCTTTCCCGCGGGGTCGCGCCTCGGCTATTACCTCGTCAACCGAGAGAAGCTTCGCGACTCCTTTCTGAAAAACAGGTCCGCGGCCCACAATCAGCCCATCTTCAAGGACAAGCTTATGCAAAAGGCGATCGGGACGGTCTGGATCATGAACGGACTGCGCCAAAAGGCCTTGTTTGATCTGGTGTACTGGATCGTCGTGCTCGTGCTTCTCACCTTCGTCGCGATCCGGTACAGCGGCCACGATGAGTACGAGCCCTTCTCGATCCAGGCCACCCTTGCAGACCGTCTCTCCGTCGGTGAGGGGGGCGCGCTCGACGACATTGCCACCCTCGGCGACTGGGAGTCCTATGTCGAGTCCGTCTTTCTGGACACGCTCTGGGGAAGGGCTGATCAGGTTTACATGAACGCGAGCGGCGGTGTTCAGCATCTCGGGCGAGACGGGCCGCTCCTCGGCGGCGCGCTCGCCCTGCTCGGCCGCCCGCGGTACCGCCAGCTGCGAACGCGGGCCGACGGCTGCGTGGCCACGATGCCGTCCCTTCTGCGCCAGACCGATGAGGTGTGCTTTACGCCTTTTACGCGTGGGTCGTTCAGGAGGCCGGGGCCTGCGCTCGAGGACCTGCACGAAGTGACTTTTAGGCACAACGGAACGGACTTGCGCGTCGTGTGGGAAAACCATCCCGCCTTTCCCGTTTATGGAAAGTACGGCTACTACCAGGGCGGGGGGTTAAGTATCGTCTTGCCGACGAACCGATCCGCCGCAAGAGGCCTCCTGCGCGATCTGCACGCGAGCGACTATCTGTCGCTCAACACGCGGTTCGCTGCACTCGAGTTCACGCTCTACTCGCGCGCGCACGGGCTCTTCGTGCATGGAACCGTTTTCGTGGAGCAGACAGCCGCCGGCGGGGTCTTTGCGGGCCGGCGCTGGGAAACGCGCAAGCTGGCGAGCTACATCTCCCCAAGCGACCGCATCGGAGCGTGTCTGGAGGGTTTGCTCGGCGTCCTCCTGATGTGGCACTTTTTTAAGGAGCTGGCAAGCATGTTCGAGAAGTGGGACACTGACGACGAGGGGAAGCCCCTGGCCGAGCCGCCGCACATTTGGGTGCCAGGCGTGGTCGATCTCGGCTTTGGGGGACGTGCACGCGGCCGGCCCCGGACTGCGCACTTTGGAACATCGCGAGCGCCGTCGCGTCGCTTGGTGCACGAGGGCGCCGGCGCGGAGCGACGCGGGAGAGAGGCACTAGGAGGGGTCAAGCTTGCAGCCGGCGATCAAATCTGCATTCGGTATCAGAAGAGAGTGTACTTTGCTGAGGTCGCGGATGTTGACGCGCAGGGGCGCTATACCATCAGCTCGAGCAATTTGGAAGGAGATGAATCCCGCACGTTTTCCGGTGTCCGGCCCAGCGAGCTCAAGCTAGTCACCAAGCCTGACAGGTTTGCTTTCGAAGAGGGCGAGATCGTGCTAGCGAAACTCGGACGCGGGCAAGACACCGAAGGCTTCATTCTCGCCAAGCACGACGACAACACCTACTCGGTTCTTCTGATGGGGGACTCCCGTCAATTCGGTGTGCGCCGGATCTTTGCAAGTAAGCTCGAAGGGAATCCTTCATTCAAGCTGTACGAGCTTGTCCCTCGCAACGAGGTCGCTGCCTCTGGGGTGAACAAGGACTTCGGCGAGGGCCCGGGCGTTCGGATTCTCATGGCTCTCCCCTGCAGCCACAAGGCATTGTGCCTTCGGAAGCGCGCGGTGTCCCTCTACTGGGCGGATAGCTTCAACTACATGGACTTTACCATCATCGTGCTGGCCGTTGCCCTGATGGGGGCACATGTGTCAGTCGTGCGCGCGGTCAACGGTCGACTCTTGTCCTGGCACGAGCTTTCCGTCTCGGACGAGTATGTCGACGTCTCGGACGTCCTGTGGCTTGCGACTGTTCGGCAGTACATCTTGGCGAGCGAAGTATTTCTGTGCTACCTCAAGACGCTCGAGTACGTGCAGGTTTCGGCAGCGTTTGCTATCCCGGTCATGATCATCGGTGGAATGCTCTCCAAGCTCGTGAACTTTTTCGTCATCTTTGCAATCTTCATCCTCGCATTTGGGCTCTTTGACTTTGTGCTGTATGGCCTCACTTACGAGCCCACCAACTCTGTGCTGCGGGCGATCATCTACACTTTCCGCGGCGCCTTGGGCGATCTCGACTTTGATGGCAAGCACGCTCTAGACCAGACGGTCGGGACTTTCATGACGCTGCTTTCCGCGGTGATTCTCGTCATCCTACTCCTCAACCTGCTCATTGCCATCATGAGCGAGGCCTACGAGGAGATCAAGTCGTCCGCGGAGGCGCGTTGGTGTTTCATGCAGTTCGGCTCGCTCATGCGGCGGGAGAGCCGACAGTCCAAAACAAGAAGGCAAAGGACCTCCGACCCCGCGAACGGAGCATCTGGAAAACGCAGTTTGTACTCCCTCTCAAAGAGACTGTGCAGGACAAGGTGGGCCTCCCCCGTTGTCGCCCCAGAGACCGTCCTGCAGTGATCAGCTTTCTTCTTCACTAGGCCGGATTGCCGTCGCCGTGGAGCGCGGACTGGTCTTGGCGCAGCGCCCGGCGGCGGTTGCTGAAGTGGCCGCGGCTGGCGCGCTGGCGGCTCAGGTACCTTGCATCCCAGAGGTCCTCGTCGAGCGCGCCGATGTGGTGGAAGAGCATTATCCTAGGCCTACTACAGACAGCTTTATTCTACGTAATCTTCTTCATCAGCGAGACTTCCGAAGTCCGCATCCTTCTTGATTGCTTGAGCTCTCCGGTGCTAGACCTAGTACGTACGTACGTCCGTCTATCGACAGGCCGAGACTAGCATCCCCAGGGTCGTCTCCGCAACTGCTGGTTCTTTCTCGGCCGTTGCCGCCGCGAAATCACGGTCCTGCAGCGCGACTGGGGAGTCCGGTTGGAAGCTAATGAATCACTTGGGTCTCGAGCCGCCTACGTACCTTATTATTAGCCTCGAGCGGGGGGAAGGAAACGTGGGACGCGCCGACGCGGACCCCGGCTGCTGCCGCGGGTGTGCAGCCCTCCCTCCCTCCCTCCCTCCCTCCCTGCGACATCCCTGCAGCCTGCTGTTTCGCTCCCCACCCACACCTCGCGGCTCGCAGCCGTGCAGCGTCAGCGCAACCCAGCGCAGCTCAGCACAGCTCAGCGAGCGCAGCTGACCGCGGATCGTCCCACGCTGGCAGCCTGACTGTGAGGTGAGGCTAAATGAGGTGGCGTCCCAGACGGACGCCACGCTCGCACGCAGTGCCACCCACGCACGCACGCACGCACGCACGCACGCACGCACGCGCGCGAGCCCGTCTTCGTTCGACTGGGGCCCGAGGCTAGGTATGCACAGTACGAGGCTTGTCCAAGTCAGCTTCTCAGTCAGATCGGAGGCGTCAGGAGCCATGACGCCGAGCACAGCCTGGCTGGCCCACGAGCGAGACGAGCGAGACGAGCGAGGGAGCGGAGGGGCCCAGACGCCAGCCCCGTCGCAAGCATGGCCGCGACGATTATGGCAGCAGTGATTATGAGGCGCGGAAACGGCGAGACCAGCTTGGCGCGGAGTCCTAGGGGCCGACTACCGGATACTCCTAGTGAAGTAACCGGTGACCGGACAAATTGCCCGCGACGGGAAGCAAGGAGGAGCCCGCCCGCTTCGTTTTATCATCAACAACGGTGGCAGCCAAGCCAGGCCAGGCGACGGCGGCCTAGGCCAGGCCTAGAGTATGTATTGTACAGCGCCGCCCCACGCTCGCACGCGTTGCTCCTTACTTCGCCGTGGAGGATACCATCGGACCGCGACAGGGAAGGTCGGTCCCGGGGGTTATTGGGTTGGGTGGCGAGCCGGAGCGCGCTTGCCCGAAATGCTCGCTCGATCGTGCCAGATCGCTCGCGCCCCCGGCCAGCCAGGCTGAGCCAGCACAATCTGGCGCGAGGCCGGGCGTGCGATTTATATTCCGTCGTCCATTCTGTAGGTATACTAGCCTAGTACGTACGTATCTGTAAAACCCTCGTTCCGCTCAAAATTAAAGACTCCATGCTCCAAGATCCTTCGGTAGGTGCTACGTGTGTGCCCAGCTGCTCGATCATCGGATCAGCCCGGCTGCTCTTGCTCTCACTCGCTCGTTCGCTCCAACGTCCTCTCGGTCTTCCGCCGGACCAAGGCTGCCAACGTTCTGATTGCCTGGCCGGCTGTCGAATGGCTGACAAGCGCCCCGCTCTCGCTCTTTCGCGAGCGAGCGAGCGAGCGAGCGCGACGGATGCCCCGCAGCCGCGGCCTTGAAGCTTGCGCGCTGCGAGGCGTCGCTGGCGTTCATCTTCCCCCTCTCGAGAGGCTTGCTTTTCCTTCCTTTCAGTTGGGCGTTATTATCGATCCACATAGCTATGATATGTGGCGCTCCGCCGCCTCGCACAGTGCGCGCCACATCGATCGATCGCCGCCATTGACCAATCGATCGATCGATCGACGGCGACAGGAGAGGAGAGGACAGGACAGGACAGGCCCTCCCCGCGCAAGTGCCGCGCAATCTCAAATCGAGTCCGACAAACTCAGATTGCAGGGAAATTGTAGGCCGAGCGGCGCCATGTCGGAAGAAGGTCTTTGCGCGTGGACGCCCGCGGACCTGCGCGAGCTGCGCGCGGCCGCACAACGGTACTCGCGGCACGAGTATCACGACAAGAACCAGCGCTGGAAACTCATCGCGAGCGAGATTGGCCGAGGCAAGCGCGAGTGCTACTCGAAATACAAAGAGCTCAAGGCGAACCAGTCCCAGCAGCAGCAGCAGCAGCAGGCTAAGCAGCAACAGCAGCAGCAGGATGCCGAGCTCAGCGCCGGCCAGTCGAGCACGGGCACGAGCGTGAATTCTACGCCCACAGACACATCCGAAGCCTTGGACAAGAATGCTGCTCATCCACGCCGCGTGCGCATCCCGCGTAGCACGTCGTCCCGCAGGAACAGCGCGTCCGATGCTTTGCAAACTTCGAGGCAGGCCAGCCAAGCGAACCGCAGAGGAGACGCGAACTCCGTCGACTCGGCAATGTCCTCGATGATGGACGAGTGCAAGGTGTCCTCGCGGGACAGCTTCGACGACGACAACGGGAGCTACGGGTCCGGGGGCAGCAGGCGCAGCGTCGTGGTGCGGCCCATCCGCGCGGACGAGGTCCGCGAGATGCTCTCCGTCCTTCTCGGAAAACCAAAGCGTCCCGCTGGCCTCGATCCCTCGTGGCGCAAGCAAGGCTTCTTCTTCGGCGAGGCCCCGCGCCCGCAGTACGGCCTCGTGCAGCTGAAAGGCGGTCCGTGCGGCGTCCTGGCCGTGGTCCAGGCATTCGTGCTGCTCGAGCTCATGTACGGCATCCATACGCCGTGCGCGGCCCACTGGGAGCGGCCCACGCCCGCGGAGCAGCGCGCGGCGCTGACGGAGGCGCTCACCACGGTGATCTGGCACGGCGCCGACCGCAGCGCGCGCGTGTGCACGTACGACCTCGCTCAGGAGCGCAGCGCGCTTGGCGAAATGAGCGTGCACCAGGTGAAGGCGCGCGCCCAGGTCCGCGAGCTCATCGCCGAGCACCTGGACGTCTTCATGCTCCGGGAGGGACCCGGCGTCCTTCTTTTGCTCTTTTCTGTAATGATGACCCGCGGCGATGTGACCGCGGACATGGACGATGGCATGCAGCAAGGCGAGAGCGCGCTGATTGGTCGCCACAACTACGCCGGCCAGGAGCTCGTCAACCTCCTTCTCTTTGGGCGCGCGAGCTCCAACGTTTTCGACGGTACACGCGACCTCGGGAGCAGCAAGGAGAAGATCGTCTTGCGCGGCGTAGACCGCACGTGCGAGATTGGCTTTCTCACGCTCTTCGAGCACTACGGGTACATGCGCGTGGGTTCGCGGCTCAAGGACCCTTTGTACCCAATTTGGGTCATTTGCAGCGAGTCGCACTATTCTGTGCTCTTCGCGGACACGCCAGACTGTCTGCAGAGCGGCGAGTCCTTCGACCTCTTCTACTTTGATCAGCTCGGCAACCAGGAGGAAGAGTACAGGCTCACCGTGAATCCAGACCCAAAGAGTCCGGTGCCGCACAGCACGGACTCTTCGCGTCTCGTCTCCCCCATCGACGACTGTATCCGCACTCGTTGGGAGGGGGCGACCGTCGACTGGAACGGCTCGGATCCGCTCTTGTGAAACATATGTATCCTAAAAACCGCGTGGGTCAGATTGACACTGCACTGTGCGCGCGCGCCAGCGCAAGCGAAGGCTTCGAAGCCATGATCTCTTTAATCCTTTTGTGAATTTTGTACTACGTACGTCTGGCAAATCTGCTTACCAGTAGTCAATCGGCCAATGATATTCAGGCAGCCTCCTTGTGAGCCAGACCCGAAAAAAGATGAAGCTGGGCGAAGAAACGCCGGATGGCGGATGCGTGCGCGACACTGGCGGCAGCGCCGGCGCTATGGCTCGGAGTGGAGCTTCGCAGGAACTTTGTCCGGCTTACTGGCGGATTTGTTTGGAAAGTGGCTAACCTTGTCGCTCAGAAGAAGTGGATCATTCCTTCTGCAGGTGGCGAAAACAAGGTGATTCAGGGCTTGTTGATCGTTTAAGCGGCGAGAGAGTTCATCATTTTGCATTTCAAGCGCATGAGGCGAAAGGTGAGGATCCATGCTTCCTCCAAGGCATCCTGACTATAAGTTTTCAAAGGAAGTCATGTCTCGCCACGAAAGAGCTGTACAGAAAGTTTGGCCAGAAAACAAGCGGCTTGTTAGAAGCTGGGGGCGAAGCTCGCGGAGTATGATGAGCGCAGGGCTGGAGAGCAGGAACAAGAGAACACCGACAACCGCACGAGCGCGTCGCTCCTCGCTCTTTGGCGATCTTAGATCGCGCCATCTCAATCTGCGCCTGCTTTCGAAAGAGGTAAAATAGGACCTGCCGGAATATCATTAGGCCGTTTTGTGAGGGGGGCACAATGTGGCACTGGGCTACCAGAATACTATACACTACTTACTAGCTAGGCCTAGTACCTGGTTCGGACGTCGATCAATTTCAAGCCTCGCAAGCGGACATGACAGGACTCGGTGTCACTCAGAGCACCGGACCTGGAGTGGCAGCGGCGCCGTCCGGATCCTCGGCGTCGAGGGAGCCAGAAGAGCGCCGACACCAGCGCAAGCGCCAGCAAGCCATCAGCGACGCAAGGCACGCCTCCGCTAACCCTTTAGAACTGGGTTCTTCTTCTTTAAGGTTTACGTGTTCTAAAGCCCTAGCTAGGTCCGAAGGGGTGCCTGCTTCGCGGCCGGCCTCCCTTCGGGTCCCCGCCAATCTTCGGCTTTCCCCCCTACTTCTTCCCTCTTGTTGAGGGAGCTTATCATGATGATGGCGCATGCGCTGCCCAGGAAACACCAGCCCTTTATTGTCCATCATCAGCAAGAAAACCTACCGACTGCCAGTTCTCGACGGCTTTGCGAACTGGCCGACCGACGCGGCGGCATGCCACCGCACAAAGCACGACTGGGGCTCGTCGCTTCCCCGCAAAACCTTATGGAGAGGAACCTGGCAGAGGTTGCAAATCGAGGTCGCCTGGCCGCCGCAGACGATACAGATCTTTACCGAATGACGGAGGATGCCGTGCCGTTCACTGGACCCAATCTTGTGAATGTCGTGCGGGAGACTGCGATTCATGCGGATCGAGCGTGGGACGGCGCTGTCGAAAAAGTTCCGGCGCGCCTTTCCGCGCTTGGGCGCCTTCATCATGATCGCCGCGGCCTCGGCAACCTCCATGCGCCCCGCCTGCGCAGGAAGAGCGTCCTGCGCAGTTTTGTCCGCGATCGCGGGGCCGACGCGCCGTTGCGTGGGGGCCTGCGATACCGTCGCCGCCGTCGTGGGCTCTCTAGGGCGGAGCGTGGCGACAACGATGTCAAAGACGAACTGCTGCCGCGCCGAGACGCCCGTCTCCGCGCCTTCCTGGACTTGAGCCGCGACAAAGGCCGCCTGCGCCAGAGCCTGCAGCACGCACGCCACAAGCGGCGCGCTGCGCGGTGAACCGAGCGGTGGTGGCGGCGCGCCCTCGCGGCGCAAAAGGGCCGCGGCAGCATGCTGGCCGCCGCGACGGACGGCGCGGTAGCATACCTCGGTGACGCTGGCAATTCTTTCCACGGGAGGGATCGCGGCATGGAGGTGATCCTGGTAAGCCTTGTGCGTGATCTTCGCGCGTAAGGCGCGCCAGATGTGAGCCCGCGGCTGCAAGCGGTCCTCGACGTGCTGCAGATCTGCCGGCACGCCAGCGCCGCTTTCCTTCCGCGCGGCCCAGGTGCACAGCGGGGCGACGCGAGCGAGGGCGCCCATGTAAGCTCTTCGCGCATGGTCCGGAAAGCGCAAGAAGAAGGCTTCGGGCGAGGAGGCTTCGTGATATATACAGAGCGCAAAGCCCACGCCGAGCACGCTCGCGCGATGAAGCGCGTCGCCTCGACAGGCTTCGGGCAAACTCCACCAGGCCTCGTCTTGCGTACCAAGGACCGGAACACCCTGTGGCATCTTGCCGAACGCGGCTTCGCCGGACAGCACGCACACGGGGACGGTCTCCTCGTGCCCGGCAGCTCCGGGTACGTGTACCGCGGCGACCAAATCGGGCGTGGCGGCGACGTGCCCTAGCGCATTGTTGACGACCAGCCCGACGGACCAGGCGCCCAGACACCACGGTCGAGACTGCATCCAGAGCATGACTTCGTCGATCTCCGCGTCGGCCGCGCGGCCATAGGAGGGGACGTCCGCGAGCCAGTCATCGAGCAGCGTTGCAACCGCCGAAGGCTGCGCGTGTCCCGCGGCCGTATTGCTGAGGAGAATCGAGCGCAAGTAAGGCTCGCGAAGCGCGAGTTGGGGACCCGAAGCCTCGGTGACGTGGAATTGGCGCAAAATGTCCCACTCGGCGCCTCTTCGCCGCAGGGTGTACGGCGTGACCACGCGACGCAGAATGTTTGCAGCGGAGATCTTTTGCTCCGTGGCCGCGGCGCCATGGCGCGACGATGGCGCCGCGGACGCAAAGAGACAGTTCCTCTCGTTCGGCATGCTGCCGCACAGGACAACAGCTGGCCGCAGCGCGGCGATGGCGTGCACCCCTTTCTCCAAAAAGACAGTGGGTCCTGGCGCCGATGGTCGCGAAGCAGACTCCCGGCGCAGCGTCTCGGCGGACAGCGTCTCGTCGAGGCGGTGATACTTGCGCTTTGTGTGCACGATATTTGGAAAAGAGGCCAGCGGAGCAGCAAAGCCCGCCGTCCTCACAAGCACGGAGTCCCCCCGTGCAGCCCATTGCTGCCACAGGTTTGGCATGGCGGTGTCATCGAAAGCGATCACTGCCCCTGGCTTTGGATCCAATTCGCGCAAGAGACGGTCGCCTGCAGCGGCAGTCGGCGCGCTCGCGGTCGGCGCGTCGGGACACCAGAGGCCCACGACGACGTGAAGTGTAGCGTCGCATAGTACGAGGCATGGCGCCTTCCGGCCGGCGAGCGTGTGGAAGCAATACGAGGCGTGGCGGGTGGAGAAGACCTTGCGAATCGGCGCAAAGGCGCTGGCGACAAACTGGCGCGTGAGAGCCAGCGTTCCCTCGGGCTGCAGTGGCAGTTCCACGACGTCGGCGGCCTGAACGAGCTCGATCCATCGCGCCTTGTCGTCGGCAATCTGCGGGTTCCCGCTCATCTTCGCCAGGACGTCGAGCGAAGAGTGCAGAGAGAGCCCCAAGACTTCGGCGCCCAGATACACACTCGCGAGGTGGCGCGCCTCTTCGTGCGAGCATTCGCGCTTGCCGTCGAGCCGTAGCCTCTGATTGATCAAGTCGCCGAGGCGGGCCGTGGCCGCGCCTGCAAACATCTCGAAGAGATCCTCGCTGCTCATGTTTGCCGTCGGTGACGAGAAATGCTGCTGGCGTTCCCGCGAGAGCTCGCGCAGGTTGGCGCGTACCTGCTCAGTATGCTTGCTGGAGCGGTCTCCAAAGACATGGGCAATCACCGCGTCTTCGTCGCGGGCATAGTATACATGGTCGCCTCGCGCAGGCCATTCGCCCTCGATGCGGGCTTGGCCTGGCGAGCTGGATCCCTCTGCGGCGTGCACGCGGACCCCACGCGGATGCGGGTCATGATTGACGGGGTTTCCGGGCATTGCGCTCCCGCTGAAAGCAAAGTCCCGCGGCAGGAAGACATGTTGGCCGCTTTCAAAGACGCCGGGCTGCTGCTCCGGGTGGTGCGGCCGCTCGTCCTCGTGCTGGATGTGGACCTGGTGCTGGTGGTGGTTCTGCTCGTGGTGCTCGTGGTGATGCTCAAGGTGGTGGTGCTGAAGGTGGTGGTGCTGCTGGCGATCCTGGTGCAGAGCGTGGAGCTGATGGTGCTGGTACCGCTGATGCAAGGGCTGGGCGTGGCGCTCCTGGTCCTGGCGTAGCGCGAGGTCCACCTGCTCTTCGCCGTCTTTCCCGCCACTCCCTCCTGCAATCGTGAAGATCAAGTCCGTCTCGTCGCGCGCCTCGAGGCGTGCGCGTTTGCGCCTTCCGCCGTTCTCCGCGTGGCCGCCGCTCATGGTGTTGCAGCTTTGCCTTTGGCGGACCTTTGCGCCCGACGACTCTGTCTGCGGCACTTCGGCCGGGCCTCTCTATTTATTACTGGTAGTACCATGGTACCAATGGTACAGTACCACTCTAGCTAGTAGACTATACGTAGTATACTGAGTACTACTGACGACGTACTGACTGCCATTGGCAGAAACGAAGAGAGCGCGGCAAGAAGAGATCGACGGCTCTCTCATCAGACTCTCTCTGATCATCTCAAGTTCTCGATTGATTGATTTGATTGACAATCTCCGAGGCCTCGTCGCGGCGTGAGTAGTCGGTTCAGCTAGGCCTCGCTTCTGATCAGGCTGGTCATCAGGCTCGTCGAGTACTTGGGGCAAGACTCGGAGTGTCTGTCGTAGGCTACTAGCTAGGCCGAATGGGCGAATTTGGTTGTAGCGCCGCCTCTACAGTCTACGTACTAGTACCATGGTACGTACGTACCCGGTACGGACCCGGTACGTACTCGTGCTCGTGCTGCTCGTAGTAGGCCTACCCGTACCAGGGGTAGCCGAGTAGCCGCCCCGACGCGCGCTCATGTACTACCGATACTGGTACTACGTCCTATACGTAGGTCCTCATGATGTAGCTCATGTACTACGTACGGCACGTACGCCACCGAGTCCTCGCCTCTGTCCTGTTGTCGGTCTTCGATCTTCTGCCAGTGTCGATCTCATCAAGCCATCCCTCGATCGACGCGGAGGCTCCTGCGCGCGCCGCTGTCCGGCCCAGGGGCTCGCGCCGCTGGCCGGGGGGCGCCCATCATGGGCCGGCCCGCGGCGGCGAGGGTCCGGCCGCCGGCGCTCCGGAGCAGCGCCTACAGGGAGAGCAGGGAGGAGCGCGAGGCCTACCGGAAGCGCTTCCACGATGCGCGGATACCGCGCGAGTTCCGGGACAAGTTCTTCGACCAGAAGCTCGCGGTGCGCATGCTCGAGCGCAAGCGGCGGCGGCAGGTCCTGGCGACCGAGCTGGTCATCTACACCGTCCTGGTGGTCTTCTACTGCATCTACCTGTTCTACTTTGTCGCGCTGCCGGAGGCGTACGCCTTCAAGCTTCTCTTCTCGCAGACCTTGGCCTCGCGCCCCTTCAACTTTGAGGGCGTCTTCTACAGATACACCGCCGACGACGGCGCTGCCGGGTCTCACTGCGTGCTTCCGTTCAGGCACGACAAGGGCGTAGTCATGGACACCCCCGCGGCCAACTCGATCCCGTGCTACGAAGGCGTGCAGTCGCTGACATTTGCGCAAATCTCCAACCTGGACCAGACGTACGGCTGGCTCCAGTTCGTCTTGGAGGAGTCGCGGCTTTTCGCGGGAGGGCCTTCGCGCGCGCAAGAGGTCCCCACCGTCGCGAGCGACCTCGGAAGTGCACCCGAGAACGTGGCGCCGCTCATCATGCCGGACGAGGCCTTCGTCCCCGTGGGCGCGGTACGCCTTCGGCAACTGCGCGTGAAACAGACGCCGTGCACAGCGGCAAAGGCGGACGCGGACACCGACGCTAGCGCGGGCCAAACGCTCTGCAATCTTCCGTACGCCCCGGAAAACCTGAACACGTCCAGCTTTCGGGGCGCTGCCTCGGAGCAAATGTACACCTTCCAGAGCGCCGCGAGTCTCGGCCGGACGAGCCTTCAAGTGCAAGGCTCGTCGCGGGTCCGCAACCTCTCCCTCGACGCGAGCGAAATCATGCAAGATCTCCAGTTCCCTGGGGTCACGGGCTGGTACCCGGCGTCCGGCTTCGTCTACGACGTGGAGGGCGGGAACGGGACAACCGCGAGCGAAGCGTTCGAGAGGCTTCGCGAGGACCGATGGCTCGACGACGCCACGGTGGCGCTCTTTGTCTCCTTCACGGCGTACAGCCTCAACCTCGACACGTACGTCTTCCAGACCTTTATGGTAGAACTGAATCCACACGGCCTGGCGGCAACGAGCATGGAGACGCGGCCCTTCAGGCTGCCCTCTGTGTCGTCAATCAACACAGCGCAAAAGCTCGAGATTCTCCTCATGACGCTGGCTTCACTCCTGCTGGTGCTCCTCCTGGTCTTCCACTTGCGTCCATTGCTGCAAAGACGCTCGCTGCGCGCGGTGTTCTTTGGGTGGACCATGTACGACATGCTGAATCTATCGATGGTGATTGCTTCTGTGGCGATGCGTGTGCACGTGCGGGGCACGCGCACGACGGACGTTGCCACCGAGACGGAGACCCTGGTCTCGCTCATGACCGAGAATCGGGGCGTGTACGTGACGACCTTTGACGCGTACTCGCGCGTGCTGCTCAAATCGCAAATGGTGGCGGCGTGGTCGCTGATTCTCTGTTTCCTCAAGTTCTTCAAGTACATGGACCTCGACAAGCGGTTTAGCATCGCGCTAACGAGCATGGTGGAGAGCCGCACGCGGCTCGCTGGCTGGCTCGTTTTCACGCTGGTGGTGGTCTTCGGTCTGACGCTCTTCTGCCTCTTTGCCTACGGGTTTTACTCGCTGCGCTACTCGAGCTTTGCGGAGGCCTTGACCAGCGTGCTCCTCTACGTGTTGCAGATCTTCGGGGAGGGCTTTGCGGTCTTTGAAAGCGCGGACCTCGCTGCGACGCCGAGCCAGAGCACGCTGAGCTTTGTCGCGCTGCGGTACGGATCGGCCTCGCTGCCCATGAGCTTGCCGACGTTCCAGATCGTGGACGAGCACTACTCGATTCCCTTCGTGCAGAGCCTCTTTTTCGCCTTTGTCTTTGCCACGGTGGTGATCATCCTCATTACCAACATGTTCCAGGCGATTCTCATTTTTGGGTACCAGAATGTGGCGCAGCAAGTGCAGGAGGACGAGGACCTGCGCCGGGAGCAACGCGAGACCCTGCTGCAGAGCCAGCTCCTGCTGAACCAGAGCTGGCTGCGCCGGCATCTCAAGGCGTACGGGACGTGGAAACTCGCCAAGATCACCAGTCAGCTGCAGTCGGCGCCCGAGACGCGGGCGCGGAATCTGCTCTCCTTTGTCGAGGTGGAGCGCATCGTCAGCGAGGTCATCCTCGACCCTCGTCACGCCACGGAAGTCACGCTCGAGCTCATGTCGCTGTACCAAACGAAGCTGTCGCGCCTCGACGACGCGGTAGTGATTTTTAAGGACCTGGCGATCGCGCTGCGCGAGGGCCGTCTCCACGACGCCCTCGATCCTTCCGAACTCCCCGTGGTGGATGCCGCGGGCGGCTTGGACCCTGCGCAATCGGAGCGCTGGCTCCGCGATCTGCAGTCTGGGGAACTGATCCAGTCGATGCTCTTGGTGCATAGCCTCCAGCTCGAGTCGTCGGCCAAGTCCTTCAAGGCGAGCCTGGACGCGATCTCGCAAGCGGAGCGCGAGGTTCGCGAGCTCGCGATCCTGGTCGAGGACGCCCTGCAAGAGCTCCAGACCAAAATCGTCGACGACAAAGGCGACATCTTCATCTCTCGGGACCCGTGGGATGCGCGGCCTGCCTCGGTGGTGGAGGCGCGCATCGACGGCGCCTTTGACGCGCATCACGTCGCCGCCGAGGGCCGCCACACGTACCTGGGAAGCTTTGCGACGCGGGTCGCGGCGCAGAGCGCGATCGACGGGGCTGCCGCGCGCTTCGAGCGGGACGCGGCGAGGGCGCGGTCGCGGGGCGGGTCGCGGACGGAGGCGGCGGGCATGGCCGCCCCGGCGACGCCTTCCTTTGTCAGGGCGGACAGCATGCGGCAGCAGGGGCAGATCTCGGCGTCTCTCCGGTGGGGCCAGGAGTTGGGACTTGCAGCGGGATGGGAAGAAAACTCTGTGACAAGGGCAAGGCACAGGGCCAGCGACGCTGATGAGGTGGGCAGTCTATACGCGGAGGACTCCTCGGAGGGAGACGAAATCTGATGAGGTCCGAACCCGAGACGCGCGCCACGTCGCGCTTCTGCTGCTGCTGCAGCAAGGGCCGCGAGGCTGTGGCAGTCCGGACTCCGCGGATGGAGACGAAATCTGATGACCCGCGTCGCCCGCACGGCGTTGCGGATGTGCCATCCGGGTCCTCATCACGATCAACGGGAAGAGCTCATCTTCGAGCTTTTGCTGCACCAAGGGCCGCGACGTCTGCACCAAGAAACAAAGGCTGTGGGTATTGATCTATCATCATGTACTTTACTGGTTGAAATGTTGCGCGTCGCCAATGTTTTGTGTATATGTGTGGCGGGCGGGCGGGCGGGCGCGGGTCATTGCGAAGATCCGGCCCACTCGCACGGCGCCTTCTTGCGATTCGGAGACCGATCAGCCTGGATCATGCGGACTTTTGCTGGGTCTGCTGCTCGCGGCGCTCGATGTTGCGCTCAAAGGCGGCGCGGAGCGTGTCGTTGTCGATCATGAAGGCGTACGAGTCGTTCTCCTCGTTGGCGGCCATCCAGCCGATCTTCTTGGCGAGGCCCATGGTGGCCTTGCCGCCGACAAAGTGCTTGTCGTACTTGAGAGTATCGAGCACCTGGTCAATGGTCATGGTGCTCGGCACGAAGCAGGGGAGGCCCGTGGAGCCGACGATCTCGTAGTGCTCGTCGACCACGGACGCTTCGCAGATGCCGAGAATGTAGGCGACCTCGGCGGAGACGCACATGCCGATGGCGACGGCCTCGCCGTGGAGGAGAGGGTCGTTGCCGTGGTGCCACGAGAGGTGCTCGATAGCGTGGGCCGGGGCGTGGCCGTACTGCGGGACCATCTCGTTGTAGGCGTGCTCGGCGTTGTAGGCGGGTCCGAGGGTGGAGACCTTCTTCTCCATGCACTCGATGATGAGCTTGAGGAGGTAGTCGCCGTCGCGGAGAACCTTGCTCTTGTCGTCGCCGGCCTCGCGGAGCGGGTCCACGATGGTGGCGGTGAAGTCGGTGCACTGGCAGACGGCGTGCTTGAGGGCCTCGGCGATGCCGTTGAGGATGTGGCGGTCGCTGAGCGAGCTGAGGCAGTCCGGGTCCATGACGAGGTAGTCGGCCGGGTAGTAGCAGCCGAGGAGGTTCTTGCCAAAGTCCGAGACGTTGAAGGCCTTCTTGAAGTCGCACGAGGCGTCGCACATGCCCATGGTGGTGGTGGGGATGGTCACGAGGCGGATGCCGCGGTAGAGGGTGCCGGCGATGGTTCCGGTGATGTTGTCAACGGTT
Source organism: Aurantiochytrium sp. T66 (assembly GCA_001462505.1). Taxonomy (NCBI): domain Eukaryota; class Bigyra; order Thraustochytrida; family Thraustochytriidae; genus Aurantiochytrium; species Aurantiochytrium sp. T66. Next base: position 739,516 of record KQ758900.1, on the reverse strand, counting down.
CCGCCGCCGAGCGAGATGAGGCAGGTGTGCTTGGACACGCCGGTGGCGAGGATGGTGTCGACGATGCGGTGGTACTGCTTCTTGTTCTTGAAGGGCTCCGTGGAGGGCTCGCCCGAGTCATCGATGGCAGCCGAGGGGATGACGATCTTCTCGACCTGGAGGCCGGCGTCGCGGAAGCCCTGGAGGACCCGGTCGCCGTAGATGCCGTCGACGATCTCGTCAGTGACGAGGTAGTTGGGGGCATCGTGAGAGACCTCGGGGATGATGGTCTTGCCGATGGTCTTGAGGTTGTTGAGGATGCCGCGCTGGATGACGATCTCGGTCTCGAGGTACTTGCCGGGGCGCTCGAACTTGTTGCGGAAGCAACCGTTGTCGTCGACCTCGCACGGGGTGCGGAAGGCCTGGGTGCCGGGGTGGCCGCCGCGGACGCAGTACTCGGAGTCGTTGTCGAGGTCGAACCAGGGCGGGCTCACGAAGCGGAAGCCGCGGTCGAGGGCGTCGATGCGGGCCATCTGGGGCTTGGTGAGGCGCCAGTCGAGGACGTCGCGGTTGGAGGCAATGCGCGACGTGGTGAGGCTCTTGGGGATGACCGAGACGCCGCGCTGGATGCCCCAGCGGAGGAGGACCTGGCCAGGGGTCTTGTTGATCTCCTGGGCGATCTCCATGATGGTCTCATCCTCGAGGAGCGAGGGGTGGCCCTCGTCGCGGTAGCCAACCTTGCCGAGGGGCGAGTAGGCGATGACGTTGACGCCCTCGGTCTGGCAGAGCTCGAGGAGGCTGGGCTGGGCGAGGTAGGGGTGCATCTCGACCTCGAGGACGAGTGGGCGGATGTCGCAGCGGGCGAGGAGGCCCTGGAGGGTGCGGGGGCCCATGTTGGAGACACCGAGGGAGCGGACGAGGCCGAGCTCGACGAGGCGCTCCATGGCGTGGTAGGTCTCCATGATCTTCTCGATGTCGGTGCCGTCGTGCTCGACCTTGTAGTCGAACTTGCCGCCG
>KQ758900.1:724541-737161 GCA_001462505.1 Aurantiochytrium sp. T66 | reverse complement strand
CGCCGTCCTTGAACTCGTTGAAGGTGCCAAAGCCGAGGAGCGGGACGGCCGTGGCCGGGGTGGAGCTGGCGGAGCTGGCGCCCTGGGACTTGGCCTCGTCGTCGGCGATGTTCAGGTTGGAGAGGGTGGCCGAGCTGTCGCCCGAGCTCATCTTGGTCTCGGACTCGAGGCTGCGGATGGACCCGGTGGACCACTTGCGGCCGTCGCTCTTGATGGTGGCATCCTTCTTCTCGGTGCGCGGCTGCATCCACGCGTCGCGCTCCGCCTGCTCGGTGCTATTCAAGATGGCCATTGTGCTCGAAGAGGTGATGTACAAAGAGAACGAACGAGGGTCGGTCTCGGGTGACTTGGCTTTCTTTGGCTTGCTTTGCTTTGCGTTGCTTGGCTTCGGGCTCGGGTAGGATTGTTGAGGGTTTGGAGCTCGAGTTTCGGGTTTGCTGATGCCGATTACGCGGCGGCGATTTCCGAGCGCGGCAGGCCGCAGTGGGCGCTCGGGGAGCGGCTATGGCGCGATCCTTTGCTATTTTGCCTGCCGCCGCTCTCGATTCCTCGCAAGCGCCGACGCCGGTTCCAGGAATCGTAGAGAACCGCCGCCCGAGGGAACGACGCGCTGCGGGGCTGCCCACGCGCTGCGGGGGAGAGCCTCCTAAGTAAGTCCTAGCAAGGCCGGCCAAAAGAAAACCTTTCAAAAGATTTGATTATCAAAATTCAAAATTCAAAACAAAACGATTTCCAATCTTTGGAATTTGAACGATCGACGCGCAACCTCTCTGGCGCTGCCCCCGCGTGCCCTCGGCGCCGCGCTTCTGCTGCCAGCGCAGGAGGGCCAGGCGCCGACTTGCCGGGCCGTCGAGGATGGAAAGTCGAAAGTCTTGAATCACAGAAGAAAAGAGTAGTTTTCCTTTTAGCTCCCACTGAAGCTCTGTTCTCTCCAGGCGTCATGCGTCATCGAAATGCACGTGACCACTGAAGGTCAGCCGCCCGTCTGTCTCACAGTGTGCGTCACCCGGAAGGGAACCAGGAAGAAGTCCAGCCGGTTTAAGGACTCCTAGCGTTGCGCGGAGTGAAGGCCTAGTCGCTCCGGTCCTCCGGCTCCTCGCATCGTCTCGTCATCACGCCTACATTTCTTCGCGCTTTCCTTTTCTTTTCTTTTCTTTCTTTTCTATCTCTCTCTCTCCTCGGGCTGGACTTCTTGAAAAACGGCGCGCACGATTTTCGAGAAGTCCGCGACCGCCTCCGTCGTTTGAGGCCGAAGCCGCGCGAAGCCGCGAGATCCCCGCCAGAAGCGCCTCGCGAGGCCGAGAGTGAGCCTGTCCGAAGATTCCCTCGAAGCTCAATTTCCCTTCCTTGCTATGACTGCTGCTACGTATAGCATCGGCCAGCGTTACGTGCAGAACGGCCCCGCGGCCTCGTCAAGTTGGGCAGATGTCCAGACCAGCGCGAGCGCGCCGAGGCCGTTGCGGTGGTTGACGCGCGTCCGACTCGGCCCGCGCTGCGGCCGGCCTCGCCGCCGATTTTTCGGCCCTCTCCGCGGCCAGGCCACGGCGTCACCCATTTATTCCCGTTGGCCTTTGCGAGCCCCGCCCGGGCTGGTGGGTCGAGGCGGTTCTCTCGAGCTTACATATGCGCGACACGGCGGCGGTTCTTTCTAGGAGTGCACTAGGCCTCGCTAGCGCTGCGCGGGATCGCGGCCCGGCCCGCTACGAGTCCTTGAGCACGCCGCCTAGCGGCCGTATAGTCACACGGCGCGCGAAACCCCTCAGCCTTTTCTTTTGCAATTCTTTTCGGCGCTGCAGACTCAGCCTCCACTGGGTTGCGATTCACAGGCATCCTCTGCGTCGCGCCGGCCCGCGGACAGCCCGCATGTGTCCCTTCCGGCGGCGCGCCGGATTGCAGTCAGCTTCCTTTCGAGTTCGTCCGACGCGTCATTGGAGAATCGCAGCCCCCGTAAGACGGGTCGCGGCCGTCCCCCAGTGGGACACGCGCTGCCAGGCGCCGCGGGGGCAGCGGCGGTGCGCCGCCCGCGGGCGGGGGGTGTGTCTCCACCTGCGACCCGGTGTCTACGCGCCATGACGCGCCGGCGGCCCCCTCGCAGGGCAGGCGGCTTGCGCGTCACGCGCCCTGCGAGCGCGCTGCGATCCTCTGAGTCGCGTGTGCATTCGCGCCAACCGACGCCGCGCTAGGCGTTCATACGCGAAACGCTGCCCACAGCGCGGCCCTCTTTCGCGCCCGGCGGAGACAAGCCCGTTGGCTGACCCCCCCGCAACTCGCGCAACCCGCGCAACCCGCACAACGCGCCTTCCCGGACCTCTTTTTCCGCATTCTTTGCTTCGTGCTTTCTCGGGTTCCGCGCCGTTCGCTGCCGTGTTGGACTAGGGGCCGGGCGGCGATAAAGAAATGTTCCCCGCCCGCGCAGCCTCAGTGGGCGCGTGAGGGGGAATCGCGTCGATGGATATCGATGGATACATCGCATCGTGCGTGCTTATCACGACTGCGCGCGAAAAAGATTTTATTTTCTCAGGGTCGTGATCTCCGAGTCTATCTTGGGGACGTTGAACTCGACTGATCGTCGATGGGCCGTGCGGCGACCGAGCAGGTTGTCGGGGCAGGTACGTACGTACGCACTTCCGCCAGTCGAGCAGCAGCTTCGTGCCAGCGCAAGCGGGCCGGGAGGGGGAGACGGCGGCCAAGCGCCCTGTCTTGCCAGGGAACGACAAGTTTGAATTTGAAATCGTCGTTTCTTTTTCCCATCCATCGTGCGGGGAGACAATTGGAGCGAGCTAGCGATGCACGAGCGACGATCACTGTGGGGGCACGAGAACCGCCGCGGAAGCCGAAGCTAGTTCCCTTCAATGAGCGCGCGAAGCCCGAAGCCGAGGAGCGAGGCCCATGGGGCGCGAACGTTGGCCCTCCGGCCGCGCCATGGCCGGCGTCTGCGCCCGCTCCCGCCGGCCACCCGTCCCGGCTTTGGCTTGCTTTGCCGAAGCCGCACCGGCGGGATGAACTTTCAAGTTTCGAATGAAAAGATACATACGTACGAGAACGGCACTTCGCTTCACTCAAGATGAGGCAAGCCAGCGCCAAAGCCGCCAAAGACGCAGCCGCGCTACGCACGTATGCGTATGCGTACCGTCTGGGAGTCTGGATTGCTTTTTAGAGTGTTTTGCGCTCAGACGCTGCTCCCGGGGGGGCCGGACGAAGGGAGAAGGTGGCGACCCGAGAAGAAAAAGTACAGTGCGTACAGGAGGCGCCTCACCGGTGCCAGCTTGATGAGCGAGTAAAAGTAAAGGCTAAGAAAAGCAGGCCGTGCACCGACTCGAGACGGACGAGTTCGCGAGAGTTTGATTTTCGATTTTTCGAAATTCGAATAGAGAAAGCAAAGTATCTTGGAGTGCGAGCGAAACTTGACAAAGCAATCAACTCGAAAGGGTCGCAAGTCATGCCACGATTTGCTTGCTTGCAGCCTGCCTCTTTTCTCCCCCATGTTGCACCCGCCGCCCCCTCCCAGGGGTTCTCCCCAAGCGCCGTTCCTTGCAGCTTTCCAGGACGAAGCTGCGTAGCCCACGCGGGCGAGCTAAGGCTCCACCTTTTGAGGCCGAGGACGACCTGGGAGCCCGCGCTCTTGGCTTCGCCGAGGCGGCGGTTGCTGCTACAAGGCCGCTGGGGCGGAACGCGCAAGTTGTCGCCGTCTCGTGATATCACGTTCGACACCGCCGTTGTCGCTCTCGAGATTCTAATATCTCTGACTTGGAGGAGGTTCGCGGGGCTGGGCTTCTCGCGGGGGACGCGCTGCTCGGCGACGCGCGGCTGCACTCGGTGCACTCGGAGGCCGACCTCGTTGCGCGAAATATCAAACGATTCTGGGACATCTGGATTCTGGTCCTGCTATCACGACCTTCAGCCACTACATCGCGCGGCAAATTTATTGTTCTGCCGCCCGCAAAGGACAGCCAGGAATCCGTGGCGGCGTAGAATCGATCGAGCTCCTGCGCAGCTCTTGCGCAGCTCCTGCACCGCGCCCGCGCCGCCGCAGCGCCGTCCGCCGCCGCCGCCGCCGCAGAAGTCAACGAGGGAGGGGCGTTCTCTCCGGCACAGGTCACTCCGCGCGAGGTTTTACGCGTCCGCCCTGAGCCACACTTTTCTTCCTCCTCGCGCACTTCTTTCCTTTCCACTGTGGCCCCCCACCCCGCAGGTAAATAATTTCCGGAACGACCGGCGGTACCCGGGGTCCCGGACTCCCGGGAGGTAATACGACGGAGCCATGCCATGCCATGCCATGCCATGCTGGCCCGGCCGGCAGCAGACCGCTTCGCTTCGCGCTTCGCGTCGCGTCGATCCCGGGGGAGGGAGTGGTCGTTGGCATAAACTTCGCGCTGGCCCGGCGGTGTGCCCGGTGGTGTGCCCGGCGGTGTTCGCGTGCAAACGTTCGTTTCTTGAGCGTCGCGCAGCACGGCTTGACGCCCTCAGCAGTTTCCTCCCTCCCAGCCACCGCCCGTGAAGCCGAGAGCGCGGCGGGATTCACCGCGACAACCTTCGTCGCTGGCGCCCGGTGGCTCGCACGCGCAGGAGCCGCGTGGCTTGGCCCGGCCTGGCCCGGCTCGGCGCAGCCCAGCCTGGATGATCGCCTGGATGGCCCTGGCATCTTGAGTGGCAGTATCTTTGCGGCGTAGCCAGAAACTCCGCTGGGCCGTCGCTGGGCCGGCGCCCGATGGATGCACGGGGATGAACTTGAAGCCGCGGGCGCCCAACGACGGCACCGGCAGCCTGGAAGGAGCCTCGGCCTCGTGAGCCCAGACAAGGCGCCTCCGGCTCATCGCTCTTCGGGGCGGCTGCCGCAGCGAGCGTGGAAAAATAAGACGGCCTCTGCCTGCATGATGAATGAAGCTCGGCAGATCGAGCAGCCGAGGGAACCTACTATCACAATCCAGTCGGCGGCACCCCCGGATGCGCTGGTCTAGGTCTAGGCTGGCATGGCAGCCAATGCCAGGCGGGCCCAGGATGGAGGCCGTCGGAGATGAAGCGATCGTCGCGCTACGATCTTCGCGCGGAAGCGGCGTCCTGCCAGTGCAGCGGCGCGTCCCAACCGGCTGGCGCGGACAAAGATCGCGCTATCTGTCGAGTGAAAAGATCGCCGAGTCGCCGACGGCAACTTGAGTGAAGAAGGACAGGACAGAAAAAGCATGCTGCGCAGGAAGAACCTGGCTGCGGGCGATGCCCAATCCACCCTGGCCCCCCGCAGTCGCCCTCCCCACTAACACAAAAGCCCTCATCTATCGACCGACCGCAGCCAAGCTCAGTGGGCCAGAGGGCGCGACCTCTTGCTAGTACCACACGTACGTCCGAGGGGATCTGACCCGGCGCGCAGTTCACGCTTCCCAAATGCGAGCTCGCTAGCTTCTGGATCAGCTTGTGATGCGGGAACTACTCGCAACCAACCTGGCTCGGAGTCCATCGTGCTTCGTGGGCCGCCCAGCCGACGCCGCCGCCAGCCCGCGCCTCGCGCCTCCAGCGCCTGGCACAAGCCTGCCGAGCCTGACTGACCCGGTGGCCCTATCTGTCTGACGGTGGCTTGGCTTTGTTTGGCCCGGCCGACCGGCCCTCCATCAACGTCCCCGCAGCGCCATTTTCGGGCGTCGCCCAGGCTCGCCCTGCCGACGATCAGTAGGAATGGGGACGCTGGCCCTGCGTCCCCGGTGCCTGTCCTTTCCCGCTGGCCTAAAGGCGAAATAAGGAGGCAGAACCTGAGGATGATACCCGGGGACCGGCACGGATTGGATTGGATTGGATTGGATTGAATCGGATCGGATCGGATCGGGTTGGATTGGGCGCCGACGCAGCCTGAGGGCGGCATTGGCCCGAATTTGGCCGTGACGTGGCAGGCCGACGGAGGCGGTCAGGCCGAGTCAGGCCAGCGGCACGGCGATTGTCGAAACCAGGCCTAGCTAGCCTGGATTGCAACTTGGGCGAGTTTGACTTCTTTGGAAGGAAATGGCCCCGTAGGCCCGAGAATCGAGACCATTCTGCTCAGACAGGCGAGCCTGCTCGTCCTCTGAGGAAGAAAGTCCTCTTGACAAAATTGGCACACGCGCATGCCAGAATCGCCGCACGGGCCGGGAGAAGTAGGCCTACTACGTGGGTCGTGCGCCTGGCCATGGCAAGCAGCCGGCTGGCCGCGCGGGTTGCGTTGACCCGTTTCGAAGTCGATGAAACCAACTTGAAAAGACGGAACAAAAGGCAAGCAAGCAAAATTTTCAACAAAAAATCGATTACTTGTTTTTCAAATTTTGTAAGTTCGACGAATTTTGAAAATATTGAAAGAAATGAAATTCATCACACAAAAAAATCCAAGTCAAATCGGGGGCGGCATCGTCCGACCGCCGGCGGCAGTCAGTCTCGCGCCGATTCCGGCGGTTTCGGTGCCCCGATCCGGCCCTTTTCGAGCGCTGCTGCGCGGAGTGGCTTGGCTTGGCCGTACTCGACTCTTGCGCGGCTTTTCGGCGCCAGGCCGACGCCAAGCCACTGTCAATCCGAACAGCGAACAGCTGGCGCGCGCTGTGGGAGAAAACTGCTCGTCTACCGGCACTTCCGAAAGGGACGCGAGCCACCTGTCCCGATGCCAACAGACGCAGCGGAACGGCGCGCCTCTGTCCCGGGCCAATACTTTCTCCAAGCTCAGGTTGGCCGCCACGCAACGATAATCGTCGTGCCGCAATGGTGGCCTCCCCCGTGCGTGCGTGCGTGCGTGCGTGCTGCGCGCTCTTCCAGCGGCCGGCCAGGCTGTGGCCAGCACCTGCACTGCAGCCTTCAAGTCTCGAGTCGTCTCGATCTTGGATGGCGTGTCGTTTTGCGTCTTGTGACCAACCAGATGTTTGCGGCGAAAGTCGGTCGGAGAAGGCGCCAAGAAAAGTGCAGGAAATGGCGGAGAATCGCCACTGCCCGTTGTCAAGATTCGTTCAAGTTTGGCGGCTTTGGCCGCACCGCACTGCTCAAAATCCTACTTTCGCGAAAGCCTCCTCTCCATCATCCCCGCGCGGAAGCGTAGGTCAAACCGTAGCATTCGTGCACACACTCCATGGTCTGCCACGCCACATCGACGCCACGTCTGAGTCGATCGGCCATCAACGTCCAGGCCTTTGCCAACCGTCAGGCAAGCCCGGCCCCGTTGCTGTGTCAAGGAAAATTAAAGACCTCGAGAGTCGAGACCTCAACTTTTGTTCTGGCGGTCGGATGATGTCCACATTCTTGCCCCCACTCATGCCACTCATGGCTGGTCTTGAGCGCGCGAATGCTGGAGGCTGGCCTCCCGAAGCCTCGCCCCGACTCGAGACTTTTACGTACCTGGACTTGACCTGGCGGCCCCTCATATTCTGTGCCTCTCGTGGCCGATGCCCCGAATCTCTTACGCGTGCAGCGCAGCGCTCGCATGCCACGTGCGTGCATAAACAGCAGCGTCGCAAGCGTGGCGGTTTCCCGCCCCTCCTCGCCAGGCCTCCAGCAGAGTCCATGCCAGCGGCCGCGATCCGATGAGATTCATGGCACTTCATGCCCCCTCTTGCACGCGCTGGGCGTCGACGCGGCAGTTCTTGCACACGCTGCGCGTCATGGGCTTCCCGAGCGCGGGCGGCGGCGTCGACGCGAGTGCGTGCGCACGCACGCACGCAGTACGTATACGTACATTCGCGCCGCATGTCACGGACTTCCTCTGGCGCTGCCTCCGGCGAGCGAGGTGCGAACGTACGTACGTGCCTGCGTGCATGCGTGCGCGCGCGGGCGTTGTGCCGTGCCACGAACGCCTTCACGCGTCGGTTGAGGCCCAGGTTCTCAGGCTCGTCCTCGGTCCCGGTCTCGGTACTTGCAGCCTCGCAGCCGTGCCGGCACGACCCCTGCGGCTCTGCGAGACGGCCGCCGCCGCGCGCAGCACGCACGCACACACGCACGCAGGCACGCAGGCACGCACGCAGGCACGCACGCACGGACAGAGCCTCGACTCGCGCCATCTTCGCGCGTGCAGGCTCGGGGACGGCCGGCCGGCTGCCTGCGAGCGTGGCTCTGCGTGCGTGGCCCTGCGTGCTGCGTCGCGCCTCTCGGGCGTTTGCGCGGGCGGGCGGGCGGGCGGGCGCCTTGCCAGCTCGCGAGCCCAGCACTGGCAGCGCGGAGTTGGACATTCTCGAGAGAACGTCCGTCCGGCCAACGGTCGCGGTGCGTGGCTGCGTGCGCGCGGCCTGCCCTGCGAGCCCTGCCCGCGAGCCGTCGAGAAATCGAGTCGAGTCGAGGCTCCGCGACGCGACGCGAGGCGCATCAAAAGCGCAGGAATCAGGTCGAGCGTTGCTTGGGTGGGGCGCGAACCAAGGGCGCAAGGTGGGAAAACGACGGCTCCGGCTTCGCCCCGCCGCAGGTGAGGCGGTCACACCGACTCGGACTCGGGCTCGGCTCGGCCACAGGTGTTGGCCACGCTGACCGATTACTGCAGTCGCCGAAGCCGCGAAGCGTGCTTTGCTGTGCTGTGCTTTGCATCGGCACGGCTCGTCGACAAGGTCAAGGAAGCTGACCTGACGCCGTGACGCTGTGCTGACGACGATCGGAGACCTCGAACACCCACTTCCAGCCACCACAAACAAAGTTGCAACCGAAAGTAACCGAGGTCACCGGTCACCCAGGAAGCGGCTCTCGCAAGCGTTGCGCGCTCGCCGAGGTGCACTACTGCGACCCGAGGCTGCTTGCCTAAAAAGTTGATACCGCGCGTTACTTTTACGGACCATCCCATACGGCAATTCAATCATACACACGCCGAGGCGCCTCTCGCAGGACCTCTCCCGCTTCCTCTCCGCCCTGATGACGCGGCCTGCACTTGCCGTGCTGGTCGCGGCTGCCGTTGCCACAACTGCGACAGCCGTTCTCTTGAGAACGCGCCAGGAGCGCCATCAACGAGGGCAAGAACTCGAAAAAGTTGCCCAAAAGTACTGGGCTGTTGTTCAAAAGCACGAGCAAGGGGCCGTCGAGACCGCAAAGGGCAATTTTCCCGCGTCCATCGTGCCCGACGACAACCTCGAGCCGGATAATGAACATCTCGACAGGCTCGGGCTTAGGCCGCAGCGCGCCTGGACCCAGGTCAAGCTATCTGCCAAGCCCCGCCGCAAGCTCGTACTCCTCGTGCGCCACGCCGAGGCCATCCACAACGTCGCGGAAAAGGCCGTAGGGAAGAAAGTATGGAACGAGACCGAGGGCCTCAAACAGAGGTACCTCGATGCGCCTCTCACCGACCATGGGCGCGGCCAGGCGCAGGCCCTCGCGCGTGCCGTAGAGGACGCGATTCAAGATAAGGGACTTTGCATCGACGCCATCGTGCTCTCGCCGCTCGCCCGCGCTCTGCAGACTGCCCACATCGGGCTCGAAGCCGTGTGGGATTCCGTACCCAAGGTCGCTGTCGAGCACTGCCGCGAGCGCTTTGGCATTTGCCTCTCCGAAAAGCGTCGCGACGCCTCCGTCATGGCCAAGGACTTTCCTGGCGTCGACTTCACGCGCATGCTCGCCTCTGACCACGACTCATGGCACCGTGACGATTACCGTGAGACCCCGGCCGACATCGAGCGGCGCGTCCACATCTTCTTCGATTGGCTGGTCAACGAGACTCCTTGGGACCGCGTCGCCGTTGTCACGCACTCAGACTACATCGCCCATGCCCTCCAGGCGCTCGGCGCGCCTTGGCACTGGCCGGCGAACGGCGAACTGGTGCCCGTCGTCGTCCAGGCCACGCGGTGATCAAATCCTCAGGCGTATGCGAGATCTGGGATTTACTTGAACACGTGTCATGATCGATGGCGCCGGTGATGGCTGCTACGGCGACGACGATTAGAACATTGAGGCGCGCCAGGCCAGGCGTTTGTTGGGCAATTAAAGCGCCAAGGCCACTCGAGCCCTGATTATTCTCGATTCACGCAACCACAAGATATGTGCTTATTTATGTTCCTGGCCACGGCGGTCTTACATGTAGATCTAGGGCCTGGGCCTTGTCGCGTGCTCTGTAATCGGACCCAAGAAGCTTCGTTCGTCGCTTGATCAGAGCCCACGAAAAGAAGTCCAAGGTGGATGAACATGCTCTAGATTTTGAGGGCGACTCATAGAACCTCAGATAATGCCAGTGCCTGGACAAGCTGTTTGGGCAGTGAACTGCATGAACTTGGTCGATTGGGACCGTGTACTCTCGCTCCGTCCGCCTCCGCCGTAAGCTTGCTTAGTTCTCACTGCCACTAAGTACGAAAATCGTACGGACGAGAGCGTGGATCCCGATATCGTGTCAGGTTGCTGGCTCTGACTCGTCTTGCATCGCGCGCAGCTCGCGCAGACGTGCCTCCAGCGCTTTGGCATCCCTGTGCGAAGCCTTGATGGCTGCGTCGGCTAGCGCTCGCGTGCGAGGTGAAGCAGCCGCCCGTGCTGGCTGTCGGACCGCGCCTCGCGGACGCGAAGCAAGCGTCGGTGGACGCTCCTCAATAGGAAGCGGCTTGCGCCGCTTCGGGACCTGGACCTTGGGGACTTTTCGTGCATACGCCTCGCGCGCTAGCTGCCGCCCGAAGGCTAACACGTGGTCCAGTTCTTGGGCGCGACGCGCGGCGTCACAGTCCGCAATTGCGCGGCGGGCCAGCTGTCCTGCAGTCGCCGTTTCCACGTTCACGCGGCCGGCGCGAACCGGGCTCTCGGGCAGCGCGTGAACCGTCGTCGCGTACGAGCGCATGTGCTCCTCGATCTCGGCCACTGTGGGCTGCTTGTACCGTGCCGCAATTTCCTGCAGGCGCGACTGCCGCTCCACCTCGGCGCGCTGCGTCTCGACCATGTAACGCATCGCAAAGCGTTCGTGCAGGAGTGTCTTGGTCCGTCGCGCGGGCTGCAAGCTTGCCTGCAGGCGCGCCTGCCGCTCGGCGTGCTTTTCCCGCAGCTCCGCCATCCACGCGACGCGGTGCCGCATTTGCGCCTCCGCTTCGCGCTGCAAGCGCTCCTCCGCGGCCATGGCTTGCCGCGCTTCAGCCTCGTGCTCTGCTTCGTGGGCAGCTTCTTGACGTTTGGTTCGCGCGCGTTCAAGGGCCAGGCGCTTGCGGCGCATCTTGGTGACCAGTCGACGCGCCTCCCGTGCGCGCTCGAGCTCCTCCTCGGGCAACTGACGCGCCATGCGCTCCTTCCACGCCGCCAGCTGCTTCTCGCGGGCTAGCAGCCTTTCCGCCTCTTGAGCCCGCGAGAGTGCTTCGCGCTGCACTCGCACGACCTCCTTCACGTCCTCGGGCAGCGGATCCTCATCGTGTCGATCCGTGCAGCAAGGCGTCGACGCGTACTCATGCGCCGTCATAGACTCGCTTCCGTCTTGGCATGAACAATCATCACCGTGCTCCTCGTCTCCGGCTTCTAAGGGCTCTGAGGCAATAGACTTCCTCGCTGGCGAGGTCTCGTTGGGTTCTGCAGCGCATTCCGGACGTGGCTCGCATTCCAGATCGTCGCCATGGCCGTTCGGTTCTACAGGGTCTGGCCGCAATTCATCTTTCTCCAGTGCTGTCTTGCCTCCACCTTCGTCACATTCACCCTCAGGGCCTGGGTCCTGCTGCGCTACGCCTGCTTCTCCGTCCTCGATAGCAGGTTTGGAGGATTGGCCGTTTTCCTCGGCGCTAGAGACGTCTGAGGTTTCTTCGTCGCCCTCATCTTCTTCGCTCTCGTCTTCTTCGCTTTCATCTCCTTCTTCTTCGCCGTCGCCTTCTTCTTCGTTGCCTTCGCCTTGAGGGTCGTTCTCGTCGTCGTCCTCGTCGTCGTCCTCATCCTCGTCCTCGTTCTCGCCCTCGTGCGTTTTGGACCCAGACGTGGCGACCCTTTCGGCTACGTCCTGTTCCCGCAAGCCCACGCCAGCGTCGCTCTCGAGGTCATTGTCCGCCATTGTCGCAACCAGCACCAGCGCTACGCTGCGCGGGCGCCTCTCCCCGAGGCGCCTTCTTCAAGGGTCTTGGCGCTCTGCCCTGCGGCAGCAGCAGGCTTTGCTCGGTTTCCCGCGAACCTCATTCATTCCAAGGGGGGTCCATCGCCGGCGTCCCGCCCGTCGGGCGCGCAGGAGGCCAGCCTGGACCCCGCCTCGCGTCGCCCGCCTGGACGAGGCCACGGCGAACGGTCTCGGCGCGGAGTCCGACTTTCGCTCGCGCCGGCGGCCTCGGTGGCGCGGACCGCTGTGGCCAAGACGGTCAAGACGGCGGTCACGATTCCAAACGTGGGACAGGCCCTACCGGCCGCTAGCTGACTCCTACGTGGACCGCCCCCGCAGTCCCCGCAGCTGGCTGGTGCACACCGTTTTGGTGGTGATTTGAAAAAAAAAGATTGATTGGAGACTTGATGAAGAGAGGAATGGATGATCGATCATCGGGTTGTTGATTTTGGGGAAATATGGCTTCGAGGCTGCTTGGAGAGCTCCCGAGTCGAAGGCGAGGACCGGGAGCGAGGAGGCGGCAGGGCGAGCCCAGGCGCGGAGGGAGACAGGACATGGACAGAAGAAACCCAGGCAGGTTGAGAAAATGGGGCCCACGGAGGGAGGGAGGGGCGAGCACGCGTCTTTAGAGACGCGCGTTCTCAGGAAAGCCCTTGAGGGAGGCGCGAAT
>KQ758900.1:707420-721131 GCA_001462505.1 Aurantiochytrium sp. T66 | reverse complement strand
CGGGGTCGGGGTCTCGGGCGCCCGCGGCGGCGAGCTTTTGCGGATCCTGCTCGACGACGTCCCGGTCGACGACGTTGCGTTGTCGACGCGAAGAACTCCGGCGCCAACCTGCGCCGGAAAAGTAAGGTGGAGACACCGTCATGGTGTCTCCACCTTACTCGAGCGGTCGCTCGAGCTGGTGATTAGCTCGAGGCACCCGGATTGCCGGATGGCGGCGGCCCGAAGACGATCGTGGAAAGAAGTGACGGCTTCGAGACGTCGTGACGTCGTGAGATATAAGAGGGTGGAGAGCAACGCAAGACGCCTTGTGCGGAAAGAACTTGATGACCTTGAAGGCTGCCAACGTAGAAACCTTGCTGTGCCCCTGAGCGCGCTTGGAATCACGTTGCAAGCGAAATTATCGATGATCTTGGACCTTGAAAGATTGTGACTGCTCGCAGAGTTCGTGATCTCGGTCGAGGCCTGTGGAACTGGGTTTTATAGGCCTGTGGAACTGGGCTTTATCGTACCAGTACCATGGGCTACTCGAGGAGGTTCACAGCAATGCAACTTTCGGGCCCCCAGGAGTTGACCTCATAGTTTTTGTTGACCGCGGGTCTGCGCCCTGGACATCAATCCGCAGCGATCATCTCGAGTTTCTCGCAAACTCGCCGAGCACGGTTGTCTGAATTTCGCTCTCGTCCGCAAAAGGACGTTTGTAGACAGCCTGTCCTCCTCGCGCCAAGTTCGAGCGTGCGGCGTCCTGGAAAAGACCAGCAGGCGACGCCTTGCAGCGTGGCCGAACTTGACATGAATTCTGCTCCGGGGACTGGCTACGGGCGGTCCACGGCAGCGCGTGCATTGATTACGCGCCGTGAACTTCCGCGAACTTCCTGCGCGATTGGGACGAGACTCTTCGACACTGTCCCTCTGGGCGTGCGGGGGTCATGGCGCGCGAGGGATCACCGAGCACCGCTGCATGCTTTGCGTTGGGCCAAACGGCGCAGATGCTCGTGTCGCTGGGTGCTCGCTCGACGCTCGCTGGATGCTGGCTAGTAGCATCCAGGACGCTCTGGAATCGACGAACGTACTAGTAGTGGTACGAAAAGCAAGTCTCTTGTAAAAGCTTTGATATAAATGTTGAACCAACTCGTGACCGTGACCGCAACTCCTGCTCCACTCGAAGCGAAATCTTGCGGTGGGCGCCATGTGTCCTCTTGCAGTTCATTTCCCCACAACCTGCGCGCTACCACGAAAAGCAAGTCTCCCTAGACGCCATCACGCCATCATGCCTAGCTCAAGGTCGCTTTGTGCGTACTCTGCCTGCCAGTGGGAGTGAATTGAACCGCAGGCGACTACGCTGTAGGCCTAGCGTTGGTTGGTTCTTCGGAAGGAGCCTCCCGGGCCAGTGAGATGAGCCATTGGTTGAAGTGGTCACCTTTCACTGACTGACTCAGAAACGCGTCCTCATCCACGGGTGGCCAAGGGCTGCCGCATCGGCGATCCCCCGGACCTTGCGCAAAGAATGCGAGCTACCCCACGAAGGACGACAATGTTCTCATTTCGCCGTGAACCCCTCGGGACCTCCTGATGAAACCATGGTTCTAATTTGCTTTGACGTCGTGCTGCACTTTTGCAGCGTCATATTCTAAAACTCTAAACTAACTTGAGCTAGGCCTAGGGCGCGCAGGCATCAAAAGCGATAGAAGCCTCTTCTTTTGACGCAATTCTCCGATCACCGGATTCACCGCCAACAACCCGACTCGATCACTCACCTGACCTGGCGAATTCATGTCGACCGATGCCAGCGTCGGCCATGCTGTGCACTTGCAGTGCAGCGCGTCATTTTCAAGAGGTGCGGGCGTCGCCACCCCGCGTTTATTCCCACCGTGACCCCGCCGCAGAAGAAGAAGAGACTGCCTACCAGGTGTGCGTGACCATTTGACGAAACTTTTGACGTGCGTTGCCTCCCGCGTGTTGAACTTGAGGATGGGAGTCATGACAATCGGTGCTCGTGGGCTCTTTTGGGCGACCAATTCTTGGGGCTTGTCGCATCGCAGAGCACAGGCTCATGCCGGAAGAGATTCTGGTAGCAGCGGTGGAGCGCTGCGAGTTTCCTGCCGTCCGTCCACCAGGAAGCTCTGCGAAGCGATGCTGCGGAGTCAGTGCAGCGATGCGACTCAGCCTCGCTGCGAGCGCCAGCTGCGGCCCGCCACGCTGGCGTATCTATCGATCGATGGTCGACAATCGACCCCGAGCGTCGTGTGCACATCATTGCGCGCTGCCGCCAGTCATGTCCGGTTCGAGTCTTTGCCGGGGACGGCGTATCTCGGCGCCGAGGATGCCGCGCGGCGCGCCAAGGCCGCGACCGCGTGGCTGGTCGGTCTCCAAGTGCCGTGCCAGGCTGTAGGCCTACCTAGTACCCGGTACGTACGTACGGGTACGTACCGGGCCGGTCGGTGCGGCCAGTCAGTCGAAAGGCGGTCGATCTCCCGGTCGGCGCCGGGCCTGGCCTGGCGAGGGCCTGCGCTCGCGGGCAGCCCGCCGTTCGCGAGCACGCTCGCATCGTCTCCCTTGGTCATGATGTGAACCCCACATCCAGCCCCAACGGCTTGCGGCGGCGTCGACGGCGTCTCCAAGAACTTGAAGAAAGCCCAGTGGAGTCTCGACCTCGCGATGCTGCGCTGCGTGGTCGTCTGCTCGAAGCGCTCGGGGCCCCTGGAGCGAACGTAGTTTGTTGGCGGCGAAACGAACGAGACGAGGAGCCCTGGTTTTCACATCATGAAGCCCATGATCGCATCGACGCCGCTTGCTTGCTCGGCTCGCTGGCGTCCTTGTTGCTCGTCGAACTGCACACACGCGCGAGGCCCGCGTGCCGCCTCCCTCCGGCCATCGCTTCGAGAGCGTCCTCCCCGTGGCCTCGGCGGTGGTATGGTTGTGGCCCATAGAACGCCATACGAACGAACGAACGATCGAACGAACAACAAAGGAGACGCCCCGCCCCGCCTCCAGCCAGGGCCGCGGTCAGCTCGCAACGCTCGCAACGCTCGTGTCGTGTCGTCCTCAGCACGCCTCGCCTCGCCTCCGCTCCGCGCGCGCGCGCCATCCGCCGGGACGAGGTCTGAAAGCCCGTGGTCGCGGTCGCGATAGCGGCGATACATAATAGCCTACATGACATCCCGATGATCTTCGGGGCGCTCAGCTCAATCACTCACTCAATTTTGATCAGTCAACCAACCGAGCAGCCTTGGCGCCGAGGCGAGGGCGCGCGGCGCGACCTCGAGCGCCGTGGGCTGGCTGGCTGGCGCGGGCGTGCAGGGTCTCTGCGCGGCCGCAGCCAGCCTTCGAGTTGTCGACGCGGAGAAAGAAGAAAGAAAAGAAGAAAAGAAAAGAAAGATTTGCTTTCGGAACCCGGCCTCGGAATCCGCACGGAAGGCGTGGCGGGGGCACTCTGGAACTCCCGCCCTGCCTGACCCTCACCTGCTCCCGCTCTGCCCCCTTGTTGCCCAGCCTACTGCGCCGCACTATGCCACAATGGGGGGCACGAGGGGAGAATATCGGCGAAGAGGGCGAGAAAGAAAAAAGAAAGAAAGAGGAAGCTGGCAGTGGCAGTGAAAGTTTTGTTTTGAATTTGAAACAAAAAGAGTATTTGAAATGAAGTGAATTGAATTTGAATTCGAACTCCAATCTGCAAACGTCAATCGGCCGACCAGCCGTTGCCGCGCGACCGCAGACCGCAGACCGCACGCACGCGCCCTCGCTCGCCCGCCGCCAGGACACCCCGCGCGCGGCGCGCGCCGGCTTCGCCCCCGTTTTCGGCCGCGGCGCCAGCGCCGGTGGCGCGAGGACGATGATGGGAGTGGGGCCCAAGATGGGCGCTCTGCGCGGCATGACGCGTTCGGTGCAACGCTCGCTGGTGACGCAGACGCGCGCGACGCAGATGGCGCTCCCACCCGCGACGTCGCCGCCGCCGCCGACGACGGCGACACCGAGCGATATCTACGACTCTGACTTCATCAACGAGGTCGCCGAGAACTCGGATATCAACTTCAACAACACCGGGCTGGCGTTCAAGAACAAGACCACCTTTGACCTCGTGCGAGCCTACGCCGTGCTCCGCATTTGTGGCATCGAGCCGCTCGTCGCGCGCAGCGAAAAGCTCATCCACCTGTCATACACCGTGCTCGGCAAGACCATTACCAACTTCTTCGTGCGCCACACCTTCTTCAAACAGTTCTGCGCCGCCGAAGACGAGGCTGGCCTCATTCCACTCATGGGCCGCCTCGAGAAGGGCGGCGTTAGTGGTATCCTCGACTATGCCGTCGAGGCCGACCTCACCACCCACCGCGAGGAGCGCGAGAACGAGGTCAAGGTCCGCGTCTACGAGTACGAGGGCGAGCTTGCATGCGATGCTGCCACCGAGGTCTTCGAGTCCTGCATCCGCACCGCCGCCACCGTGTCCAAGCAAAAGGGCACGCGCTCGCGCCCATTCGCCGCCATCAAGGTCACCGCGCTCGGCAACCCCAAGCTCCTTAAGCGCATGAGCGAGATGATCGTCGAGACCAAGCGCCTCTTCCAGCGGATGGAGGATGACCTCGAGCGCGAGACCATCGGGTCCGTCTCCCTCGAGGAATGGCGCCTGGCTTACTCCAAATACTTTGTCGACCCGGAGAACCCCAACATGGTCGACGAGCTCTACTATTACGCACTCGGACGCGAGCCCGTCCCCGGCGAGGACCCCCCACGTCTCGACATTGTCGACTGGTCCCGCTCCATGAACATTGACGTCATCTGCAAACTCGTCAGCTCCTGCAAGACCCGGGGTCCCCTCGCCGAGGTCGCGCTCACCGAGGAAGAGGTCGAGCTTTCCCGCGCCCTCTTCGGCCGCCTCGATCGCCTCGCCAAGCTCGCCAAGGAGCAGGGCGTCAGCCTCATGGTCGATGCGGAGCAGACCTATTTCCAGCCATGCATTGACGCCAACGTGCTCATGCTTCAGCGCCGGCACAACAGCGACGGCAACGCCACCATCTACAACACCTACCAGTGCTACCTCAAGTCTACCGACGAGCGGCTGAGCCAGGATCTCGACCGCTCAAAGCGTGAAGGCTGGACCTTTGCCGCCAAGCTCGTGCGCGGCGCCTACATGGTCGCCGAGCGCAAGCTCGCTATCGAGAACAACTACCCGGACCCCATCCATGACAACATCGAGGACACCCATGCGTGCTACCACCGCAACCTCGACGTCATGCTCGCCGACCCAGATGCCGAGGTCATGGTCGCTAGCCACAACCAGCAGACTTGCGAGTTCACCGTCGCGCAAATGGCCGCTTACAACATCGAGCCGGACTCGGGCAAGGTCCACTTCGGCCAGCTCCGCGGCATGTCGGATCACCTCACCTACAACCTTGGTGCTCACAACTACTCGGCCTACAAGTATCTTCCGTACGGCCAGGTCCACGAGGTTTTGCCTTACCTCATCCGTCGCGCTCAGGAAAACTCGGGGCTGATGGCCGGTGCCGTCCACGAGCGCGGGCTCCTCCTCGGCGAGATCATGCAGCGTATCAACCCCTTTTCTGAGCGCAACAAGAAGACCGCCAGCGCCCAGCAGTAAATCACAAGAGTAGCTCGCCCCCCTTAAAGCCGGAGCGAGGCACTCTTCCGTGTTTTCTTATCCCCACCACCCCGTGCGTATCTCGTATACGTACGTACCCCCGTTAGCGTGCGTAGTTGACGTGTATACATGTGCATGCTTTCGTTGTGCTTTCGTGTCATCCCGCGCGGCGCCCACGAGCGCGCCCTTCGTCAGGCTCACAATAACCAGAATAATGCTATAAGACCCCAAGCCTACGCTTTCGTTATCAGTCGTCAGAACACATGCGAGACCGGAAGCAGCTCCTTGCAGAAGCGTCTGCACCGACGGTCGATCTGCGGGCAGTTGCGGTGCACAGCAGCGGCCGCGGAGATGCGGATGCACTCCAGGTAAGTTTGCAGCTCCTCCAAATGCTCAAGGTGCAGCGTGCTTGTTCCGACGCGGTCCATGCCAATCGCCGCGCCCGTCTTGAGCAGCAGCGCGTGCACCGCGTTTCGGATGCCCGGAAAGTAGACGCAGTCCGCGCGCGCCAAGGTCTCCTCGACCTTGCTCTTGTATGCATTGTAGAGCCCCTGCAAAAGCCGCCCCTTCAGCTTGGACCGCGATTCCTCCTTGCGGTACCGCTCTGCGAGCAGCGCGCTAATCACATCGCTCAGGGTCACGAGGCGGCCCAGCTCGCGCGTGATCGACTCGCGCTTGAACATGCGCAGCAAGTCTGGGACAAGTTCCTTGTTGCCCTCGAGCAGCGCGAGGCGCAGCATGGCACGGTACGCAATGGCCAGGTCTCCCTTGCTGTACGCATGCGCTGCGCGTAGTTTGAGCGAGCTCGAGTACTGCAGGCAGATCGGGTTCCCGGGGTCTCGCGGGTCTGCCACCTCATGGCCGCTGCCGCAAATTATCTGCACCGCCGAGACCGCCGCCCGCAGGTCGCCCCACACGCTCTGGTACATCGCCTCGTAGCGCAAAAACGGCGGCACGAAGCAGTGCACGACCCCACTCGGAGTCTGCACAAAGTAAAAGCTCACCACCTTGGTGACGACCACGAAGAAGCTGTCAAAGAGCACGGCCACGCGCACCACAACGGGTTCGTGCGCCTCGATGGCGCGGACCAGCTCTTGTTTGCTGAGCGCCTTGTCTCGCCGCAGCCGCTGCGCGCTCAGCACTGCCCCGTGCGTGTACTTGGGGTGGTACAGCTTGTCCTGCATGCGCGCGAAGAAGTCGGCGTCGTGGATCTCGGTGGCCCTGCGCTGCGCAGGGACCTCCATTTCGAGGTCTTCGCCGGCCCGCGTCGGCTCTGGTTCTGGAGGGCCCGCCGTCTCGGCCCTCACGCGGTGCCTCTCGTTTTTCTGGGCCGGCTGCCAGCCCCCGTCAAAGGCGGCGTCCTCGTTGAGGGCGTCCATGGCGTGCTGGCCCGTCATCACGCTGAGCAGCACGTTGCTGGCCGATTTGTCGTTCATGTGCAGCGCGTGCGCAATCACGTGCAGGGCGTGCACGTCGACGGCCTCCGTGGCATGCGGGCCCTCGTACACGTGGGTCTCGAAGAGCGTAAGGCTCGGATTCTCCCGCACCTCGCTGTTCCACGTCGGCAGGGTCTCGGGCGCCGCCTGCTCCGCACCGGCGGCGTGGTGATGCCGCTGCCGCCGCTGCTGGCGCATCATGCACGAGTGCAGCACGAAGGCGCCCCCGATGGAGGTGCTCACGGTGATCTCGTACGCGGCGCGCCCCCGCAAGGACCCCTGCGGGGGCGCGCCCGGGTGCTCGCCCATCGCGCAGTTGGGGCCCTGGACGGGCGAGATAACCCCGCTCGCCTCGAGCGTCGAGAGAGTGCGCTCCACGAAGGCCTCCTCGCAGCACCGCAGCGCGCTCAGGGTCCCGAAGAGGTTGGCCTTGGTCATTTTGTACAGGTGGTAGCGCATGTCGCACAAGGCCATGCGCGCCCGCGAGCTCGACACGAGCTTGAGCATGTCCGGGTCCGCCTCGCGCCACAGCGCGTGCCGCGCGACCTCGGCGCGCAGCCTCGAGACTACGAACGGGTACGGGTTCGGGAACAGCTTGCCGTTGTTGAAGACGTCGAGGATGATCTCCCGCAGGACGGCGTCGACGCGCGTGTCCGTGACGTACTCGAGCAGGACGGCCTCGCGGGCGATCGAGGCAGGCACGTTGCGCTTCTTCTTGGCTGCCTTGATGGCGTTGGGCACGCTCACGACGCGAACGTGCTCGCGCGCGCGAGCGGCCGCCTCCATCTCGTTCGAGAAGGCCTCCATGGTCTCCAGGCCCGCCGACGAGAACATGTCAAAGCTCGCAGAATTCTCTGCGCCGAGCACTGGGCCCTGGTCGACGATGCTGCTTCGGCGCTTGCGCCGCGCGTCTTTGGGCCCAAGCTTGCCCGAGGTTTGCAGGTTTTCCGGCGGCGGCATGAGGGCTTGCTGGATCACCTCCTCGATCAGGGCCACAATCGTCTCGCGGCGCGGGCCGGCGTCTGCGGCGCGCGCATCCGAGGGCGCGACCTCGTGCAGAGCGTCGCTCGCGAGCACAGCCACCATGTCGCGCGAGACGGTTATGACGAGCGCCTCGCACATGTTGTTGACATTCTCGAGCGCCGCCAGCGTCGTCTTCTCGTCGACGATGAGCCGCTGCGAAATGTGGTCGCTCATGGCGAAGAGCTTGTGGCGAATCGCCAATGTCATGGTCGCGATCTCGCTGCTCTCCGAGGCGTCGACGAGGGTCAGCAGCTCCTTCTTGTACACGCGGAACTGTTGCACCACCTTGTCAACAAGGTGCAGGTTGGCGAAGCCGCGAAGCTGGCGCGCCTTGTCCGCGTCCCAAGGGATGCGCTCCTGGAACCGGTTTGCCTCGCGATTGGTGCGGCAGCTTTCCAGCACGAGACGCATGGCCTCGTTCCAGTTGGCGAGGCCAAAGAGCTGGCCCACTTGGGAATGCATGAGGCGGATGATGTCCGGGATGACTGCGTAGCGCCGCGCCATGCACGCGAGGCTAACGAGGTGCTCCACGGCGCCAATGAGGTCCCCAGCAATATACTGCTTTACCAGTTCTGCTTTCAGGCTCGCGCGAAAAGGGGCGTGCAGGTCCTGCTTGTTGTCGAGCGTCCAGCACTGGCCGTCCTCCGTCTTGAAGAGCTCCGCGTAGAAGACCGCGTCTCGCTTTGACTGGAAGACGCCGTTGCACAAGCTCGCAAACGGGAAGAGCGCGAAGGATCTCAGTCCCGCGGCGGGCTCGCCGTCCTTGTCCGTGAGCCGGAAGTGCAGCGAGTACGTTTTGTGAACTTTGACAAATTGGCCGCCCTCAACGCGCACGACAGGCTCTCCGGGCTCTTCTACGCGAGCAGCACGAGCTCGTCGCGTTTCGGTACCGCTTTCGCTGTCGTCACTTGCGTAATCATCGTCGCGGTCGACTCGCGCGTCGCTAGAAGCCGGCGCGGGCGCGAGGTTCGGAAGCTCCACAACGAAGCGAAAGATGATCTCGCGGCTCGACACCGTGGCGGCCTTGACGGCGCTCTGGAACGAGGCTCGCGAGCTACGGATCTTGTCCACGGTCCACAGTCTGTAGTCGTCATCGCTGTCGTGAGCGCCGGCTTGTTTTCGTTTCGCACTCGAGACGCCCGCGCCAGCGGGCCCCGTGCCCTTGAGATGCTGCGTCTTTTCGATGAGCACGCCAACGACCAGACTCGGGTCCCGGTCCGCCACGGCGAAGACCTCGCTGATGATCTGATTGGCGAAGATGCCGACGGCCTTCTCGAACTTGGGTCCGCTCACCATGCAGTCCTCCGCAACGTCGATCTTGGCCGGCAGATATGGTAGGATGTTCCCATGAAAGATGGCCGGTCCCGTGAGGGCGTTGACGTGTCGCAGGTAATAGGCGCCCTGCTCCGAAGATCCGGGCCGCAGAATCTCTGGACAGGCCAACTCGATGCGATCAAGGAGGCTCGTGATCGCGACGCCGTTCATCACCCATAAAAGGTTGCGCAGACCCCAGATCTTGTCGTGACCGGCAATCTGCGTGACGCGCGTTGTCGTGTCCTCCTCGCCGAGCGAGCTGAAGGCAAACTCGGTGTGTCTCGAGTGCGAAACGCTGTAGAAGAGCTCGCTGATGCGTAGCTGGTTGCTGAGAAAGGCAAATGGGTTTTCCGGGAGCTCCAAGAGGTGAAGCAGCGAGCGCACCGCATTATAGAGCACGCCGTTGATCTGCTTCTCGTTAAAGTACTTGAGCCAGGCCTCGGTGACCGCCTTGACCTCAAGCTTTTGCGCCTCGCCGACAACAAAGTCCTCGCGCGCAGATTCTTGCTCGTCCTGAAGCTTGAACATGCGTCGTTCATTGGGGCTCACGGCCGCCGCAAGCCGCGCCCTTGTGTTCGCATTTTCGCGGTTCTCTTGCTCCACCTCCTCCTCCTCATCGTCGCTCTCGTCATCGTCATTGCCGGGTAACCTCCGGAGTCGCGGGACGATGCCATCCGACATCTTGCGTTTTGGCGATCAAGACTGTTGCGCGAGGTCCTGAAGCATGGGCTTGACGATTCCCGCGCGCTGGGATTGCTAGCTTCAAGGCTTGCTTCATTCCTGCCGCCATCGCGGGCAATTTGGGCTCAACGGCTTTGCTGTCCTGCGTCCTAGGACGTACATTCTTGACCGATGATTCCAATCAGTGTCAAAGAGCTCTCCAAGCTGATCGAGATCAACTCTTCCTGCAGTCGTCGGCGCGGCGCGCATCTCCAGGAGCCGGACCGCGCAACAACTCGAAGGCGCCGCGACGTCCCGAGTCCCGCGTCGGACCGTCGGTACGCTCGCGCTGAGCGCAGTACCCTCCCAAAAAGCGTTTCGCACACCGCGCCTTGCCGTCTAAGGTACGTACTAGTACCTACCCGGGGTACGTACGTCGTACGTACGTACTGCACTGCACGTAGGCCTACCCGTACCTGGTACTGCTGGGATTGCGCCGGCGCTCGCGCCCGTGAGGGCTCGTTCCTTCGCGGTAAGAGCACGTCTCAGGCCCGGCGCTAACCCGAAAAGCGAGCGAACGAGCGGTCGCTACCTGGTATTAGTTCGTAGTTCTGTACTGTACCATGCGTACCATGGTACGTACCATGGTACGCATGGTACAAACAAGAAAGTACCGCCGCAGGCCAGGCCACTCGCAGGTCGGCACTCGCAGGTCGGCGGCGTAGATTCTATATCCAGCGCAGGAGCATCCTGCGTCCAAGGCGTACGGGTACGTACGTAGCCTACATGCATTGCATCTTCTGCACATGACGAAACGATGAAACCGCACAATGACGACGAATTCCTGAACGACTTCGAAGAAAACCTGCCTCGCCGCCTTGACATGGTGTCTCCGCTCACTGACGATCAGTCTGTCATCAATCAAGTTCGCGCGGCTCGATGATAGGATGGGATCCGATGATCCTCGTTCGTCGCATCCCATCGAATTCGCAGCGTCACGTCGACACGTCGATCGAATCTAGGCCGCCGCCCCGCGTGCCCCCTCCGCCGCCTGTTCTCTGCTTACGACCCCTTTCACGCGGGGGCACGACGCACGTTTCGGAGGGTGGTCTTTTCTCGAGAAAACAAAGAGAAAAAAAAGAAGAAAAAAAAAAAGAAGAAAAAGCAGGTTGAAAAGCGGCGACATTCGCGAGCAGACGAGGTTTGGTTTGCAAGACCTCGCGACGCGACGGTTCTCCGCCGCAGGCCGAAAGCCAGCCAGCGGGTCGTGTCGCGCGTCGGCCTCTCCGGCGACCGAGCCCAGTCCTCCGAGTTCTCGATCGATCGACCTATCTGTGCAGCGCGGGGCCAGCCAGGAATCGGTCCACCGGCCTCCTCCCTCGTTTGGTCCCCGATCGCGGCATTCCGCCATCGATCCAACGATCCAACGTACGCGCGCGCGCGCAGGCATACCCGCAACGAACGAACGATCGATCGTCCGTCGCCAAGCCCGCCCGCCCGCCCGCCCGCCCGCCAGCCAAGCCCCGCCCGAGCCCTTCGGTCGGTCGCCTGGGTTCGAACGGGACCCGGCGCGCGTGCAGCGTAACCTTCTCGCTGCGCGCGCTCGAGCGCGAGCAGATCGTTTGCGGAGCTCCGCGTCGACGGCTCGCGAGGTCTTGTGGCTCTCGATCGCGTCGCATCGCATCGACAGCGACCGCGGCTCTCGTGGAGTTCTCGGCCGGAAGAGCGAGCCCCCGGCTTCTTTCTGGCCGTGCGTGAGAGCGAGCGACCTGGTCCTGCACACGGAGGACGGACGGCCCGAGAAAGGCTCGCGAGCTCTTTGAAGATAATGTGCAAGGCACAGACGATGACGCAGCGGCACGGGTCGGCGGCGACGACACCGGTGACGACCGCTCCCGTGGGCAAGCCCAACAAGTTCAAGTTTCCGCGCATTTTCCTGCTCTGGTGCATGATCAAGACGAGCATCCAGCTGTCGCTGTCGGTGCTCAGCATCACCTTCATTGTGCAGAGCGGGTACTTTAACCCCTTCGGCTACGACGCAACCGTGTGGTCGCGCGAGGACCTCGTGGCGCTCTGCGTCCCGCAGGCCGTCTTTGAGATCGTGGATCTCTTCTTCGAAACGTGGATGACGATGTGCGTGCAGAAAAAATCGGACCACCTGCCCTGGGACTCCATCTTTCACCACGCCATCACCGCCGCTTACTACATGTACGTGTACATTACGGCCGACAACCTTACGTGGAGCTTCCTGGGACTGCCCGTGGCCGGGCTTTCGTGCCAAGTCATTGGCTTTCTCTACACGCTGCACCGCCTCAAGTACCACTTTCGCTGGATCGGCCTCGGCCTGCTCACCGTCCAGCTTTCGTACCGGACGCCGCTGGCCTTTGTCTCGTGCCTGCGCGCCCTGCAGCACTTTTACCAGTGCCCGGTGATCCACTTCTTCATCTGCGCCGCTCTGCTCACGCTCGATCTGCGTTGGTCCCGCTTTGCCTTCAAGCTCCACTCGCGCCTCCAGCGCCAGCACCGCCAGCGCAAGGAGGACCTGCGCAAGATCCAGCGCGCCCCGGCGCTCGGCGCCAATATCGAGTACGCGCCGCTGCTCAAGGCGCTCTGATGAAGTGATCCTGCCCGCGCGGGAGTCCCTCGACCGCAGAGAGCGGCCCCCTGCATACCTATAAATGGTGCGTCCGCGTACGAAATTGGCCCCAGCCAGTCTCGTCGCGCACTGAAGTGATATATTAGCATGTTGTCTTACCAAATGGAGAACGCCACGCCCTTGTCGATTCGTGCCAACACCAGCGCCCTGCCAGCGTCATAGCTCTTCGACCAGGTTCGCTTTCTAGAACGGCACGAGGATCTGGAAAAGTGACTTCCAGCGCTTGCCCGTTGTATAGAGCCTGCTGCGCCCGTCGCTCGTGAGGAGGCCAGACTCGTACGCGACGCCATTCATCACTTCAGGATTGCCCGAGGGGTCGCCGTGAGAGGCCAGGACGCCCGTGAGATCGACCCAGTCGCGGACCCGGCCCGTGCGGGTGTCGATGCGGGCTAGCCGCTCCTGGTAGTACACATTGGCGACGATCTCGTACCGCGACACGAACTCGATCTCGTTTAGGAAACGGACGGGCACGGGCCCGTCCATTACTCGCAATCGACCGAGCTCGCGGAGGCTGCCGATCTCCCAAAAATGCAGCCACTCGGAGCCGTCCGTGACGACGAGCATGGTCCCGTTGCTCGCAATGCCCCAGCCCTGGCCCGTGCGCGTGCGAAACGAGTATTCCTCCTTTGGAGCGAGCGTCGCGAGGTCAAAGGTCAAGACGCGCCTCTCCTTCCAGGTGAGCATGACGATCTCGTCGCCGACGCGCTCGATGCCCTCGGCAAAGTACGCCGCGGGGACCGGGGTCTCGCGGACGGACCTGCCGGACTCGAGGTCCACCTGGCGCAGCCTCGAGGCTCCGTACCCGCCGCAGCTCTCGTACAGGGTGGTCCCGTTCACCAGGAACATGCCCTGCGTGTAGCACGAGGCGTCGTGGTTGTTGAGGACGCGCTCGATATGCGGGCGCGCCGCCGCCGCCGCCGGCCCCGCGGCCATGCTCCTGTGCCGCGACTCGTCCGCGAGCCAGACGCGGTCGCCAAAGGCCGCCCAGGTCTCGCCGGCGGCCCCGCGCAGCGCCGCGGCCGCCGCGAGGGC
>KQ758900.1:666322-690188 GCA_001462505.1 Aurantiochytrium sp. T66 | reverse complement strand
ACGCGCCGCACGAGGCCGACCTCCGCGCGCGAGGGCGGGGCGCGCCTCGCAGGCCGGGCAGAGGTCCCTTCGTACGAGGGCAGCGACGCCATCGTCGCGCGCACCGAGGCCAGGACCTCGGCCCCTCCGAGATCCATGATGCGGGACTCGACGGCGAAGGCCGTGTACCCGCTGGCGACGGGGTGCCACATGACGGTGGCGCCGCGCTCTGCGGCCTCTCGCAAATGGGCGTCCGTCAACGCCGTGTCCAGACACTCGTCGGCGTTGTCGTCGGCGGCCGCGGCGGCGTCGTCGATGTTGTTGTTGTTGTTGTTGTTGTTGTTGTTGTTGTTGTTGTTGTTGTTGTTGTTGTTGTTGTTGTTGTTGTTGTTGTTGTTGTTGTTGTTGTTGTTGTTGTTGTTGCTCCTGCTGCTGCTGCTGCTGCTGCTGCTGCTGCTGCCGGTGGCTCCCTGGGGCTGCGGCTCTGGGTCGTCGAGGTCGCCGGCGTCTCCGCGGCCGAAGAGCGGCAGTCGCGCGAAACGGCGGCCGGCCGCAAAGTATGAGGAAAGACTCCCAGACAGCTCGCCCGCGCGCAAACGGCGGCGAAGCACCACCAGAAGCGAGTAGTGCGGGGCCGACGGAACGAGATCGTCGAATAAGTCGTGCGAAGGGTCGTGGAGCTGCGCAGCCTCGCAAAAGATATCTCGGAGTTCGGCGACGCGCAGCTTCTCCCAGTCCGCGAGCGCGGGTGGCGGGCTTGCGCGCAAAACAATACCCACGAGCCGCTTTTGTGGATCGAGATCGCCCAGCGCGTACGCCTTAGGATACGTAAAGACCGAGCGGCGCAGGCACGAAGGCTTGTCGAGCGCCTCGATGCTTTCGTAGAACCGATGCGCGGTGTCCACTACGCCGTGCAAAAACCTCACTGTGCCCTCATACGTAATAGCAGCGTTGTGCGCGCGGCACCAGTCCTGATACGAAGCCTCAATGGTCCCTGTCACCGCGAAGATGCGCACGTTCCCGACCGTGATGCCGTTAAGACGACAGAGCAGTCGCTGATTGCCAAAATGTTCGTGAGCAAACTCGCAGAGGAAGCGAGTTGCGGCGAGGCGGACCGCCTTCAGCGGTGAAAACACATCTGCGTGAAACTCCTCGAGCTGGTCGTCGCGAAGAATTTCGCACAGCACGTCTTGAAGCGTGATATCGCGATGCAGCGCCCCGATCAGGCCCTCGTAAGCTTCCAAGCGGAAGCGAGCATCGGTCGAGCTGATCGCAAAGCCCCGCAATAGATTCCAGACGCGCTGCACGCGGTGGGATTTGTGCTGCAGGCACCGCGCGGGCAGCTTTGCTCGCGTGAGACATCCGCGGGCGCGCTTTTGAATCGTCACTGCGGCCTGAGTCTGTTTGGCTTGGACCTTCGCGGCCTCATATTTGCGGAAAGTCTTTTGAAAGTGGACCAGGGCACTGAGCAAGTCGGTCTTGGCTTTGCTGCTGTCCTCCTTATCTCCTCCTTCTTCGCCTCGGGCCTCTTTTCGTCGACTCGGTTTTCGTAGGGAGCGTCCACGTGAGATTTTGCGACGAGCTATCGGAGCGATACAAGTACTCGCGCGTCTGAGCACAGGCTCAGCGTGGCCTGTCTGTAGAGTTTGGCCAGGAGGGGAAGACATCTCGTTGCTTGTCAACCCATTTCCAGTACCATTCTGCGCAGCAGCTTCACGCTCCAGTTGGCGCGCCCGGTCCTGAGTCTCGCGGCCTTGTGAGGAAGGCCCTTCATCGTCCCGCTGCCGGTGCTGCTGTTTCTCTTGCTGCTGTTGATTCGTCGCACAGGAGCCTTCTGACTCGGCCTGCGGTTTGCCTTCATGATCTTCGTTGCTGACGCTCTCGTCGTCGGTTTCAGCCCAGTAAGGGACGAGATCTTCTTCTTCTTCTTCTTCTTCGTCGTCGTCGTCGTCGTTGGCGCCCTCTCCCGACGGGCGACCGTCCCTCTCCGCCTGTAGAGCAAGTCGTCGTGCGTACGATGCTGCGTACGTATCAAATGTGCGACGCGCGTCCGCGTTCATTGCTCATGCGTGCGGATCTCCTTCGCGCACGCGACGAGCTTTTATCCGTGGCGCTCTTCGCCAGCGCTGCAAGTCTGGCGCGCGGCGCTCTTCCACGCTGCCTGCAGCGCGTATATGCGTCCACCTGCGCCGCGCTGCGTCGCCGCCTCGCCTTGGCCTTTCTGTGCCTGGAGATGCGGCTCCCGGCCTCGTCCTTCTGAGTGAGCCGGCTCGTGGCAACCAGCCACCTGATCAACTGTGTGGGCGGCGGACAGCGCCGGCGTCAGCGTCTGGCCACGGCAGTCACCGTGGCCGCTCAGCTCGTTGTCTACGAACGGACACGCCAACTCTACTTGCCGGGCCGTGCAAGCAAAGTAAATGTTGACCCAAACGGTGTGCGCCGCCACGCGCACACTTACGCGGGGACGCCTGTCTCGAACGGTGTGTACCTCGAAGGCTTGGTTCGCTTTTTTGGTTTTCGACGAGACGAACTCGTCGAAGTCGCTCCCGAGCGCTTCGAGCGCCTCGAGCGCGGCCGGCCGAGAGCGGCGGGGCGATCCGCTCGCGCGGGGGCTCGAAGCAAAACCGTCGTCCGCCCTCGGCCGCAGCGCGATGGCGACGCCGCAGCAAGGCCGCGTGCTGCGGTCCTTCGAGCACGGTGCCAAGCGGCGGCGGGAGACGGCGGCGGCAAGCGAGGACGATGGCGCAGAGCACGCTGCAAGGGGAGAGCAGCCTCGCGAAGAGGCGATCGCGGCGGCAGAAGGGGCTCGGCTCGGAACGCTCGCGCGGGCTCGGAGTCGCGACGCGGCGCCCGACAACCAGGACTGCGAGGGCGACAGCGAGGGCGGTGCGCAAAGCGTAGCGTCTCCATCAACCATCAAAGGAAGGAAACGACCACGACCCATCCTCCGCCGCACGCTTCCTGAGTTCGAAGAGGTCCTGCGCGACCTCGAGCGTGAACCTTGGCTTTCCGAGCTGCTCCAGCAGGATGCCGGAATCACCGAAGCTGGCAGCAAAGCTGATCGGGACCTTCGAGAAGAGTCAGAATCTCCAGAAGCTGTGATGGCAAAGCTGCGCGTACTCGCCCCAGGACTTGTGCAGAGTCGTGGTCGCGAGCAGGCGCCACAATTGCCAAATATTGACGAGAAGCGGCTCAGCCAACGATGGGTCAAGAAGGCGGCCCCGCTGGAGCTTCCGACGCTGAGCACGCTGACACCACGCACGATGAAACGAATTGAGCGACTCCCGCGACCCGGACCTGCAGAGCTCGCCCGGCTCGCCGAGATCGACGAGACCCTCCTGCAGATGGACCCAGATCAGGACATTGGCCATGCAGCACGCGAAAAGCAGAGTCTGTACGCCAAGCTCTGGAAGTACGCGCAGAGACGAGCGCTTGACATGCATATGCCCTCGCAAATTCCTCCCGGAAGACGCTATCATGGAACAGATCACCTCCGCACCGGCCAGGCGGCTCAGGGCTTGGCCAAACAGGATCGCAAACAGCGCGAGCGACGACCGCGCCGCAAACGTCGCGCCCAGGAAGCGAATACCTCGCAAGAAGAGAGCCGCGAGCCCGGAGCTCGTGTGGACTCTTTGCGTCAGAGGCTTCAAGGGTCCGATGGAGCTGCAGAGGCGGCGCGGGCTCGAGTTGGGAACCTTATCAAGGAAGCCCGCGCCATCGTTCCCTCCACGGCGCTCTTTGAGCAGCGGCTCAGAAGCTTAATGGCTGCCGCTTCGCAAAAGGACCGAAATAAGCTTCAGCGGACACTGACGCGCATTGTGCGCAGGTACCAGCGCGTGCATCTGCTTCCGAGCTGGAACAAGTGGCGAGTCGCCGTGCACGACCTTCGGCGCGAGGCTGAAGACATGGCCGCGCGACGCATCCAGCGTCTCGCAGTACGAGCTGGGTGCGGACTGGAGCTACAGGAACGCGGACACCAGCGACTCCAGCAGCGGGAGAGGCGCGAGGCGGAGCTCCGTCATCGCATCGAGCGGCGACAAAGGGCCCCACAGCCCTTCCAGCGGGCTTTCCGCGCGCATTGCGCCCGCAAGGAGCTCGCGCGCCGCCGCCGTCTGCGCGAGGCGGCCGTCTCCGTGCAGTGCGCGTGGCGCGCGCGGAAATGCCGAGTCGTTCTCGTCGCGCTGCAGGCCGTCAAGCTGCACCGCAACCTGAGCGCGACGCATGTGCAGCGCGTGTTCAGGGGCCACCGGGCGCGCGTGCGGGCCAAGTTGCTGCGGAAGATCAACCTCGTGGCCGCCAAAGAGCGCGCGCGGGCGGCGGCGCAGGCGGCGATCGAGTCGCGGCTCGTGCGCATCGGCGCCGTCGCGCTGATCCAGGGCTGGTGGCGCGCACTCCAGCGGCGCTGGCTCACGCGCGCCATGGTCATGGTCATGAAGCGGCGGGCCGCCATCCGCATCCAGAGCTTCTGGCGGTCGGCGTGGGCCGTGCAGCAGCTCAAGCTTGCCATCGCCGAGAGGCACGCGCGGTTCCTGCGCGAGAGCGCCGCAGCGACGACGCTGCAGAAGAGGTTCCGCATTCGCTGCGCCCGGGCGCGGGTGGACCGCATCCGGGCCGAGGTGCTCGAGGCTCGAGCCCGGCGCGAGGAGGACCGCGCGCGCGGCATGCAAGACCGCACGGTGTCGGTCTTTGGCAGGATCGTGAACGTGACCAAGAACCGCCGCGCCCTGCACGAGCTGCGGGGCAAGGTCAACCCCTTCGCGGGATCCCGCCGCGCGCGCGCGGCGGTCCGCATCCAGCGCGTGTGGCGCGGCGCGCGCGCGCGGCGCAGGGTCCAGCGCCGCCGTGCGCAGGAGAATCGCGTGCTTACCAAGCTGCGCCGCGACAAGGTCCGCGCGGCGGCATTGCAGCTGCAGAAGCGGTGGCGCGGCATTCGCGAGCGGCGCCGCCTCGAGATGCTGCGCCGCGACGCCGCAGCCGCGAAAATCCAGGCGCGATACCGCGCGCGCCTGGAGCGCCGCAAGTTCCTCGGGATGCTCGAGCGGCACAAGGCGGCCTCCCGCGTGCAGAAACGCTGGCGGGGCCGCTTGGCGCGCAAGATGATGGTCGTGTACCGCGAGGAGGTCCGCACGCAGAATGCCGCGGCGCGCCGCTGCCAGCGTGCCATCCAGCGGTACCTTTTTCGCAAGGGCTACCGCGAGCGGCTCGAGCGCGAACGGACCTGGTTCGAGCTGCGGCAGCAGGGCGCCATCGAGACCATCTTGGCCCAGCGCGCCGAAGGATACCGTCTCCTCCTGCACGCGGGATTCTTGAACAATGCCAAGGGCGGCGGCGAGCTGCGCGCGCTTTTTGTCGAGCTAGCAGAGCCCCAGGCGCAGCTTTCGGGCGAGAAGTTCGCCAAAATGGCGATCGCAGCGCCCGGACTCGCCCACCTGCAGCGCAATGCGCTCGACCTCATCTTCGCCAAAGCCAAGAAGCCCGACAGCAGGCTCTTGGGCTACCCCGAATTCCGCGAAGCGCTCATCGGCCTGGCCACGCATCTGTTTCTAGAAAAGGACGTCGAGGCGAGAATCAAGGCGTACAAGGCGACTATCCAGACCGAGCGCGCCGCCGCGAAGAAGGCGCTGGCGAAGAGACCCACGACGACTCAGTCTCCGTCGTCGAAAACCGAGGCGAACGCAGAGTCTGGACCAGCAAAGGACGGGGCAGCTAGAGCAGCAGACCAGGGACCTGCGGCGATGCGGGCCCAGCGACAAGCCGAGAAGGACGCAGACAGGAAAGAAGAGGCGCGGATCCGCGAGGAGGCCGTGGCCGGGTTCACCTTTCGCCGGCATCGGGGTCGGCGCGGGCTCCTTCTCCGCGTTCTCCACGAGCATGTTTGGCGTGCAGACTATGCCGAGAGGCAGCGGATGGCCCTGGCGTCGCGTGCAGAGAAGCGCATGAACTGGGCGGCCACCATGGTGCAACGGAGATTCCGCGGCGTGGTGAGCCGCAGCCTTTTGGACCGCATCAGAGAGCAGCGGGACCGCGAAATTACAGCAGAGCGGCAGCGTATTGCGAGTACGAAAATGCAATCCTTTTGGCGGATGTGCCGCGCTAAAATGGCGGTTCGCGCCCTGGCGCGCCGACAGGTGCAAAAGTGCATCGATTCGGAGACTGGAGACCCGTACTGGTTCAACACGCAGACCGGAGCTAGCTCGTGGACCAAGCCGAAGCTTCTTGGGGATGCCGACGCCGAGGTGAGCATTGTCATGCCGCAAAAGGATGATGAGTTTGTGGTCAAGTGCGCCAGATGCAATACCGAATCGGCGTCGGTGGGATGCTTGGACTGCGCTGATCCCTTTTGCGCAGACTGCCACAGGCAAGAACACCACGATCTCCCGACCCACACTAGCAAGGCAATCGAGGTATGCACCGAATGCAGCTTTCAGGCCGCGACGCGGCGATGCACCACGTGCCAGCGCGATTTCTGCTGCACATGCTTTGAGATCGCCCACTTCATTACCTCTCCGTGGCAAGATGAGCCCATGTGCGAGCAGCCGAGCCAGGAACAAGCGACTCTTGCCAAGCACAAATGGCGGCCCCTCGTCAAGGTCTGCGTTGAGTGCGACGCGCGCGCGGTGCGATGGCGGTGCGAAGACTGCGGGGACGATTTCTGTGCTCGATGCCTCAAGGACCTCCACCGCAAAGGAAATCGTCGGGTTCACAACTTCCACCCCCTCCCTTACCTTTCCATGGAGCTCGCGGCGCGAGAGGACCAGATGCGCGCGAAGAAACGAGCCCTCGCGGAGAAGGAGCGTCTCAAGGCGTGGCGAAAGCAAGCCGAGAAGGAGAGCATGGAAAAGGTTGCACTCATGCTGCAGGCGCGCTTCCGTGGGAGACGAGACCGGGTCGTGGGCAAAGCGATGCTGCGCGCCGAGCGGCTGCGCCAGCGTGACCATTGGCGACTCGTCAAGCACGACATGGCGGAGCGCAAGAAGATCAACTATCGTCTTCAGGCAGCGGTAGGGATCGCGCCCATCCTGGAAACCGATGATGACGAGACAAAGGAGCGGAAACGCATGGGATGGAAGGCGACGCCTTGGGGTCGCCTCGCTGTGGCCGCCGGCGTGGCCCTACCCTTTGGGGACCCGCTGCCAGGTCCCGTCAAGGTGCATGGCAACGAGGAGCTCTACATACACGTCGTGGAGGAGTGGGCCAAGTTCGTCAGCGCTGACGACTACATCCGCCTCGACGACCAGTACTTTCTGGTCAAGCAAGTCGGCGAGCGCGACGAAAACGATCCGACCAAGCCAGTCGACGCAGTTGAAATGGTGCGCGCAGAGAAGCGACGCAAGCGTGAAGAGAATGATCCATGGGCCCTGGACGACGAAGGCGGAGGCGAGGCCGCAAAGAAAAAGAAGAAGAAGAAAAAGAAGAAGAAGGTGGACGCAGCTGATGGCGACTCGAACGAGGACGCAGAGACTGGGAGCGCGCCTGTCGACGGCGGTCTGGGGGCCAAGACCGTCACCGAAAAAACCAAGCGTAAGCTGCTTCGAAAAGCCAAGGCGGCAGCCAAGAAGCCGAAGGGGTTTCAGGCCTGCACGCTGCAAATCCACTTGGACGTTGCGTACGAAGGCGAAATTCCCTTCGAAGTCGAACCGTATTTTGTGGGCCGGCTGAACATGGCGCAAGAGAGCATCATCAAGGCAAAGCGCGCCGACACCAAGGCAATCTCTGAAAAGTTGGGCGGCAGGCTCGCCGAAGTGATGGCCAGAACCAAAGACTTCATTGCCGAGAAGGCCGATGACTATGTCGACCCTGACACGGCTGCGCGCCTCGGCAAGCGTTTCGGTGCGATCGCGCGGCTTGCCGGGAAGCGACGCGATTCCATTGGGTCCATCGCAGAAGAGGAGGACGACAATATCGAAGACATTATTAAGTTCGCGGCCGCCGGGGACCAGCAGCAGCATGTTGTGGGAGAAGCAGTGAAGTCATCAGAACCTCCTCTACCTGCGGGCTGGGAAGAGTTCTGGGATGATGCAAACGGCGTCGCGTACTTTTACAATCACAGCACAGGCGAGTCCGTGTGGGATCGTCCCTCGCGCTAGTTGTAAGTCATGGAGGTGATACCAAGACGAAGCTACGCTATATTGTGATGCCCGCACAATGGCGGAGGTGGTTGTCGAGAAACCAACTCGAAACGACAACAGCAGCAGCAGCAGCAGCAGCAGCAGCAGCAACAACAACAAAACAGATTACTTTTGACAAAACTTATGGACACGGCGTGACGGCCGGCCTTCACGGCGATCTTCCACAAAATACAACACACATAAGAGCCCCCCGCTCATCAAGAGGCTTGCTGACCGATCGAGGCAAAAATCGGATTCTCCTCGTCGAACTCGTCCTCGTCGCCGCCGTAGAGGTCCTTCCGGAGGCAGGCCTTGTCATCGTCACCTGCGCGCGAGAGAAGTCTGGTCTGCTCCTCGTCCTCTGCGAAATTGAGGGATCGGTGGAAGTGAAGACAGATGGAGTTCTGGGCGTCGACATTACAGCTCACAAAGCGGCAGTTTCGCAGGCGGCAGGCCATAAAGAACCTGTTATACAGCTTGGATCCAATGTGCCTCCTGCGCGCCCACGGGAGAACTGCGCAAAAGAGAATGACGCCAACTTCTTGATTGCGGCGGTTCGTCTGAATCTTGCCAATGAGGTAGCCGTCGATCTCATCCTCCGAGTTGTACGAGACGTACGACGTGGGTCTGGAGTCAAAGTACACCTCCGAGGCCTGCACGGGGACCGTGTCCTTGTGCTTGGATTGAGAGTCCGGCTGCTCCCAGAAGAGCGCGAGGTGCTCAGGCTTATTGATCTCTGCGAAAGCCTCGGGCTCCATGGGCCCAATGCGAACGCCGTAATTGACCCCGGGGACACCAGCGGGGACACTGGGGGCGTGGGTGGCTTTTCTCCTCAGCATGGAAGGCTTGCGCTGGTGCCTCGCGGAGTCAGAGGTGCGCGAGCCGTGGCCAAAGACTGCCTTGAACATTTTACCCTTGCCGGCGCGGCCTCGGTCTGCAGGCTCTGCCGCGACGCAGGGCTGGAGCACCTCCTCATTGTCGGAAAAGTCCCCGGCTTCCTCAAGCTCGTCCGCAGCGGGGAACGAGCGGATGCCAGAGTCACCGCCGCGCGCCCTGTGCAGAGAGCGCTGCGAGCCGGGCTCGCCGCCAGCACCGACGCCGTCGTCGTCCTGGATCTTGAGGAGATCAATCGCGTACTGGACGTGGAAGAGCCACTGCACGCGCTCCTCGGCGTTCTCGCAGCCGAGCACAAAGGTGCGAGGGTCGCCGCGGGCCTTCCCCTTTTTGACCCAGTGGCTGGTGCGGATGGCGAAACAAAAGAGCGGGGCCGGGCGGTTCTCCATGCCGAAGAAACCAATAGGCTCGGTCTTTACCTCGGATGTGGGCTCGAGCACGATGGTCTCGAGGTCCTTGGACTCGTCCTTGTCGTGGTACTGGACCAGCTTGCCCTTGTGGAGGCGGCACCAGCGCGGCTTCCAGGGGTTCATGATATTGCGCGCATTTTCCTTCCGGATCTGCAGAAAGCCGCTGTAGTTCGGCTCGAGCTTGCCCATGGCCTGGCGCAGGTGCTCGCGCTGCTTAAGGACCTCTTGCTGGTCCTGGACGCGCTTCAGCTTGGTGTTAAGCTTGAGCTTTTGCTTGTTAAGCATGCGGTGAAGCATGATGTCCTGCATCCAGCCGGACTCGAAGCTGAAGTTGATCTTGTCCCTCACCTGGAGCTGGTCGTAGAGCGCCTGGTCTCGGCGATGGTAGACGACGATACCGGCGTCCGCGAGCTC
Source organism: Aurantiochytrium sp. T66 (assembly GCA_001462505.1). Lineage (NCBI taxonomy): Eukaryota > Bigyra > Thraustochytrida > Thraustochytriidae > Aurantiochytrium > Aurantiochytrium sp. T66. The sequence continues at coordinate 680,383 of KQ758900.1, read as the reverse complement.
TTCGAAGGCGTCCGAGACCAGGTCGGCCAAATCTTGGACCGGGAAGATGGCCTTGATGAGCTCGAGCGTGAAGACTTCGCCGATGATGGAGGCTACCTTGATGATGAGCTGCTGCACAAGCGTCATCTTGTCCACAAGAGAGCCCACGATGGCTTCCACGGAGGTCGGGATTGGAACGGCGCGGATGTTGATAAGGCGCTCGAACTCTTCGTCGGGGAAAACGAGAGTCGATTCGCGGGGCCCCTTGCGCGAGGCGGCTGAGCTCGTCTCGCGCACGATAAGACCAGCGTCGCTATAGAGGCTGACAGCGTCGACAATGTAACGAGGGTTTCCCCTGGTCCGAGCGCGCAAGAAAGAAACGAGCGTATCAGGCGCGCCCTCGACCTTGGCGAAGTTGCAGATGATGTCGAAGGTGTTGGACGGGCGCGCCTTGAGCTCGAGATCCTCGACGCCTTCGGTGACCTTTAGCCTCTCGTAGAGGAGCGCGACGTTCTCGAGCTCGCCGGCCTCCGAGGACCGCGCGTGAAGGTGGTCCTTGAGCGTCGCGTGCATCTTAACCGGGGTCGGGCGGAACATGGAAACGCGCTCGTGCGCGCTGTTATTGAGCCCATTTGTCTGGAGAAGAGCGGGGCGCTCCATGCGCGTGAGGCGCCGGAGCAAGATGATGAACATGTTGGACTTTCTCCAGGATTCGGCGAGCTCCTGGAAGACGAGGAGCGAAAAGGTGTCGAGGTACTGGCTCTCGTCGACCACGATGGTGAGCGGGATGCGGGTTGCAAGGCCGCCGAGGATGGCGGCGAGAATGTGCGTGATGCTTTGAGACTCTGGATCCGCCACGAAGGCATCGATGCCGTTCCTCAGGCTGCTCGATTTGCGCGAGAGCCGGCGCAGGAGTGAGGCGCGCTTGCGGGTAGACCCGCTGGGCGGCTCGGCGCCGCCGGTCGCCTGCGCCTCATTATGGGGTCGCCAAAGTACCCCGAGAGCCTGGACGCGGGTGGGCTTTCCGTTTTGGGTCACGGTCCGAGACTTGGCGAGACCAAATGCCTTTTTGGTCTGCTTGGGCTGTGGGCGCGCGTGCGCGAGGGAGCCGCCGCTGCTGCCGCCAGCGGTGGTGCTGAGGAGGCTGGCTGAGCTGCCAGCCCCTGAGGCATCGCTGGGCGTGGGGAAGTCTGTGCCGAGGATCTTGTTGAGCAGGTAGAGGCTGTCGTCCATCTCTTCTGGGACCTCTTCGGGACCGTAGATGCGGCGGGCGGCCTTGAGCGCCTCCACAATGCCGGCCTCGCGCGTGGGCGCCTGGACCCCGTGCTCCGTGGGCTTGAGAAGGTCGTTCATGAGGTGGGCCCAGACCGCGAAGGGACGCGCCCGCTGGCCAGTCTCGAACGGGTTGCCCCGCGCGTAGGCGAAAATGGCCTCGCCCTCGTCGTACACGGACCCTTCGTCGCTTAGCAGGAAGTTCTCGACAAGGTGGGTCTTGCCAACGCCGTGATCGCCGCTGAGAAGGACGAGGTGAGTGCCATTGCCGGAGAGGACGTTGTCTTGGAGCATGGCGAGGCGTTCGTGAATGTGCTCGGCGCCGTGGACATCTGGACCGTTCATGGAGGCGATGATGTCGCGACGCGACTCAAAGCGGACGAGAATGAGGTCGAGCGCCTCGCTGCTGGAAAATGGCAGCGTGGCGAGCTCGCGATCCGGCTTGAGCGTGGTGCGCTCTTCGTTTCGCACCCAGACGAGCTCGTAAAAGGCAGCGTCGGCGCCCTCGGGCTCGATCTCCCGCTGATCCTCGAACTGCTGGATGGCGACCACGGTAAGATCCAGCACGGTCTCCATGATGCTCGCCACGACGACGCGGGTGTCAACCTCCGGAGCGTTTTTCTCCTTGCGGTAGCGAATGTGAGCGACGGGGCCGTCTCCAGCGCCCTCTGCAAGAGCGGCGCCCCCTGGCGCGGCAAGACGACTATGCGAGGCCCGGATGCGCTCGGCCTCGCTAACCAGGGGAGCGGCGTCGTGGCGCTTACCGTGGAGCCGCGCCTTGGCGCGGCGCTTCTTCTGCATGAAGCCACTCGTGTCGTTGAATGACTGAACCTGCTCGGCCTCGAGCGCGCTCATCTCCGAGGGGCTCGTGACGGCCATGCGGGTGTTTCTCCTGCGGGTCTTTTGCTTGTTTTTGTTGAGCATGACGATGTTGTACTGCTGTCGGAGGTCGCCCAAGCGGGCGAGCTGCACCGAGTGGTAGTCGTGCGCGACCTTGCCGGCGCCGATCTGGTAGCAGTGGACGGGCTCTCGCTTGCCCTTGACGTTGATGGAACCGGGGATGAAGTCGAGTTTGGTGTCGTTGAGGCGGCCCTTGGTGTCGCTGTCGATGAGGATGGCGCTCTTGCGGGAACGCGCGTTCTGCATGAGGCGCGCAGCGAGATTGACGGTGTCGCCAATGGCCGAGTACTCGCGGCGGTTGCCCGTGGCGTGGCCGATGATGCCGCAAAAAGCGAGGCCAGTGGAGACGCCCACGGCGCCCTGAAGGTTGGACTTGGAGAGCTTGGAAATGACGCTGAGGGCGCTGAGGACGCCGCGGAGCGGGTCATCCTCGTGCCCAAAGGGGGGCAGACCGAAGACGGCAATAAGGGTGGCGCCCTTATCGTCGATAAGGACCTTGTTGATGGTGCCCTCGTAGGAGAGGACGACGTTCTGGATATCCGTGAACACCTTGGCGAGAACGTCGGTGTGGGCGCCGTCGACGACGTCGTCCATGTCGAGGCCGAGGTTGAAGAAGAGGGTGGTGACGGTGCGAAGCTCGGGGGCCCAGAACTCGTCGTTTGTCTCGAGCAGGTAGGGCATGACGGCGTTGGGCACGTACTTCCACAGCTTGCGCTCCGTCTCCGCGTCCATGTCGATGCTCCGGTTGTAGGCCTTCCATACGACGCGTTCCTTCATGGCCTTGACGACGATGCGCCCGCCGGAAACGGTCCTTTCGGCTTCGTAAAAGTCTGCGCCGAGCATCGCGGAGATACCCTTGGTGATGACGACCTGGCCGGGCTTGGCGCAGTTCTCGCTCTCGATGGCGTCGGCAAGCGCGGGGCCGATGGCGATGTACTCGTAGCGCTCGCGCTGGATGAGGTCGCCGTTGCCGCCGAGGTGCATAATGTTCAACCGGCCTGCCCCGAGGCCGAGCTTGGCGCGCAGCATGAACTCTCTTCGCGGGGCGAGCTTGCCGTTGGGGAGGACATCCTGGTCCCTGTAGTCGATGTCCTTTTCGTAGACGCTGAAGATGAATTTGTCGAGGCGCAGCTGGATGTCGGTGGCGCACTGCACGGCGCGCTTGACGCGCGTCGGGTAGTCGTTGGGGTCAATCTCGGGCCAGAGCGCCATGACGGCGTCGCCTGCGAACTTGAGCACGTCGCCCCCGGACTTGCTGATGATCTTGATGAGCTGCGTCACGAACTTGTTGAGGTTCATCGAGAGGTCCTCGAGCCCGTTGGGTCCGAGGCTGCACAGCTCCTCGGTGAGCGCCGTGAACCCGCTCACGTCGGCGAACAGGCACACGATCTCGTCGAACTTTTGCGTCGTGGGCAGGAGGAGACCATCTTCGTTGCGATCCGTTTGCGAGATATGCTGCGCGACCACAGCCGGCAGGTAGAACTGGAGGGCGTCGAGCTCGCGCATGGTGTCGCAGCGCCCCCTCGCGCAGCGCAGCGCCGCGCGCGGTCTGCCCCCTCGGGCGAATGGATGGATTCAAATGCAGCTACTTCTCCTCACCGCGCGCCGGGCGCCTGCGCGGCGCGCGGTGGGCGACGGGGCGCGAGCGCGGGCGGCGGCGCTCCCCGCGTGCGCGTGCGCGTGCGCGTGCGCGAGCGCGGGCGGCGGTGCCGGCTGCGAGGCGGCGACTCCTCGATGAATTTATGACTCGACCGCGCCCGCGCGCACGTGCGGCGCCTTCGTTCCCGCGTGCCCCCCTCTCGGCCGGCCCGGCCCTGAGCGCACACGTCGGCGAGGGGGGCACGGTGCGCGTTTCGCCCGCGCTGCTATTTGGGTTTTGCACACTCACTCGCGATCAACTCTTCAGGTTCGAGGTCCTCATGATCGAGGCCGGCCGGCCCCACCAAGCTGGCCAGCCAGAACCCAGGCGCGAGATTCTGATGGACGCGGCCGGCCCAGCGCGCTTGCTTTCGCGCTTTGCGTGCTTGCTTGCTCGCTCGCTAGGATCTTCATCAAGAGGCAAGCTCAAGGCGCACGTAGTACCGAAGTACCCAGGGCAAGTTCGACCTCGTGGTCCGCGTCATCGCGCCCGAGAAGATGCGCTCGAGCTCGAAAAGCGGGTCGGCTAAGGAATAAGTTATGATGGAGGCGTGGATGAAATCATCGCATGAGCAAGGCCGCCGCGCAAAGAGCAATAATGAGCGCGAGGAGGATTTGGGCGACGTACCGGCCGCCGTTGCCAGAGTCTCGCGCCGCCTTGGCCTGCGCGTCGTGTCGGCCTTCCCATTCGTTGAGCAGCCAATTCACCGTGCGACGGTTGGCCTCCTCTGGCGAGAAGAGGGCCTTGAAGCCGAGGTCATCGAGCGCGTCTTGGTCCGTATATGTATGGTGCTCCGATATGGTCTTGACAGACGCCGGCGTGAATGCGTTTTCGGGGCGCAGAGATTTGGGGATGAGGTTGACGATAAAGGTGACCACATGCGCGAGCGCCAACATGAGCCAGACGGGCATGTGGCGGTCTGGGATGGTGACGCCGAAAGCCTCCAAGAAGGGATGGACCATCTCGTAGATAGACTTGGGCTCCTCGTGCGAGAGATTAAAGGCGCGACCCGCGACTTTTTCAATGCGCGGCGCGTCGCCACTCTGCAAAGCATTCATGGCGCAGATGTGGCCATAGGCGGCGTTGAAGACGTAAATATTGTCCTGGAGGGCCTTGCCGTCCCCGATCTTGAAGGTGAGCAGGCCGTCGACACCGGCCTGCACGAAGCGCGGGACAATGATTCGGTCATGCTCGCCGTAGACATTGCGGAGACGCAGCGCACAGGTCCGCAATACTCTCGGTTCGGGGTCATCGGCCCGCGTGGCGAGACTCTTGTCGACCGCGAGGCAGAGGGACTCGGCCGCGGCCTTGGAAAAGCCGTAGGCGCCGGCATTGTATTCTTCGAGGGCAGCAGGATAGGGGGCATCAGATTTGATGTCCCGGTTCGGGCCGAGGCGGGCGATGGCAGTGGACGAGCTCGTGTACACGAGAGAGGCGACGCCCGCCGCGCGGCACGCCCGGATGACGCGTCGCGTGCCTTCGATGTTGACCTCGAAGAGCTTGCTCGTGGAGTGCTCGCCGTTACCAAAGTCAATCAGGCTCGCGGCGTGGATGACCACGTCGCAGCCGGCAAAGGCCTCGCGCAAGAAGGCCTCGTCCAGCACCGATCCCTTGAGGTACTTGAAGGTGGGGCCGCGCGGCTCGTCCTCAGAGCTCGTCTCCCGCGGCTCCGCGAGGTCGAGAGCGCGGATTTCCTTGACGGCCTTCTCCGTGTGGCCCCCCTCGGCCAGCAGTTTGCAGATGCTTGTTCCGACGCCCCCGCAGGCACCTGTCACGCAGACGACGATGCTCTCCAACTCGTTGTTGTCGGCCGCCATGATCTGCTGCACGTACGCGCAGCGGCTACGTGCCGGGCACTACTCCGTACGTACTGTACGTACCCACGTGGAGCTCGCGCCTGCCTGCGAGCGCGTCAGCCAGCCTGCGCGGTGGCCGGCAGAGGCAGGCTTGCGTTCGTTCGCGCGCGCTCCGCCCGGGTCGAGTCGCGTCGCGTCGCGTCGCGTCCTGACGGGCGAAGGTTTTTGGGTTTGGTCGTCGCGGGCCGCGGCCACGCGCGGGTTCATGACGTCGCCATGGCACGTGCCGGTTCGCTGCCGCCTCCGTCCACGCGGCGGGGCGAGGAGGCCGCGCCGCCCGCGAGTCCCTCCCCCCGGGGCGGGGGCCCGGCCGACGACGCCGCGCGTGCGCGTGGCGTGCGCGCGCAAAGGCCCGTCGAGAGTTCCGGGTCCACGTCGGCATGGGGGATGACGCCGCGCCATGGCATGCAAACGCGAAGCCCCGCGCCCCCGCCGAGCCCGCCGCGCGCCACAGCCGCGCGCCAGCCGCGCGCCAGCCGCGCGCGCGAGGCCGCGTCTATCCGGCCCCGCGAGGAGGCGAGGCGCGCGCGTCGAGCGCCGCGGCGGCGGATTTCAACTCATCGGATACGACGCGACGCTACGCGACGCGCCGTGCGGCGGAGCGCGCCGGGCCGGGCCGCGCCGCGTGCGAGGCATGATGCTGGCGGGCGGCGCCGTGCGGCCGACGCGCGACCTCGTGCGCGGCGTCGGCGCCGAGACGCTCGAGCAGCAGGACCCGCGGTGGTCGCTGGAGCGGCGCGCGGTCAAGTGGCTGCTGCACCAGGTCACGGGCAAGTGCGAGGTGCAGCGCATCCTCGACGGCGAGGCGTGGCACTCGGTGCGCATGACGCGGGCGCTCAGCAAGAGCTTGCAGCTCACGAAGCAGCTCAAGAACGTGCACGAGATCATCTTCCTCGATGTCAGCGCTGCCTTCAGCATCGACAGCGTGGCGACGAACGTGCTCGACCTGAAGATGGTCCCCGCGCAGGCCGCGCGAGTGCGGCACTTGCGCATGTGCCTCGGCGACCTGCGCAAGGCGAACACGTTCCTGGTGGAGCTGGAGCGCTCACGGCGCGTCCAGTTCGACGCGGAGGAACCCGCGCACGTGGACCTCCTGGAGAGGCTATGGAAGGGCCTCTTGCCCGGCGAAAAGCCGGCCGTCAAGACGGACTGGAAGCGAATCGGCTTTCAGAACGGCAACCCGGCGACGGATTTTCGCGGCATGGGTCTGCTCGGCCTCGAGGCGCTCGTGCATTTCGTGGAGCGCAACCAGGACGCGGCGCGCCTCGTCATGAATCTCTACGAAGAGCTCGGCTTTGCCATCACCGGCATCAACCTCGCCGGCTTCACCCTGCGCATGTTCGAGACACGCCAGCTCGACCACATCTTCTTTGCAGCGCCGAACGCGGAGCTCAAAGACCTCGGACCGGCGATGGAGGCCAGTATGCTTGACGACTACGGGAACGACGAGGACCAAGACCACGAGGATTTCGACGGCGTAAAGTTCGCCAAGGACGAGGTGCGCCACGACTTACACGACCGCGCGGTCGCGATCTTCTCCGAGCAGTTCGGCCACTACCTGCGCGAGTTCTTCTCGCGCCAGTGGCGCACGAGCGACCGCAACATCATGCACTTTGGCATCCACCTCGCGACCTTTGAGGCTCGCGTTCGCCAGCGCCTCTTCAACGCCACTGTCTAGTATAACCGACCCATGTGAGTAAAGACCCACCACTTCCTGCGCTAGCCCTGTTGCAGACCCAGCTGGCCGCTGGCCGCCGCTGGCCGCCGCGGCGCCCCGAGGGCGGAAGCCATCATATGCATGCCAGTATGAATGAACCTCGTACGGGAAAAGCCCAGATTCGCAATGCCAAGGTCCGGCCGCACGGGCCCGCGCGGCCGCGCGAGATCCGGCCGGAGGCCGCCGCCCGCGGCGCAGGCTGCCGCTCCGCTCGCCGCGCCGGCCGCGGCCGTCTTCGCGGGCCCGGCTGCGGCCCAGGCGGCGTCAACGGCATCATCGTCGACATCGGCGCCGCCGCCGACGACGGCCTCGACGAGGACGCAGCCCGGCGCGACGCGCGGCAGCCATGCCGCGAACGAGGGCCCTACCGCGCACGGCAGCTCTGGGAAGGCCCTCGGAAGCGAGGGCGGCGAGGCAGACGCGCACCAGGTCGCCACCGGAGGTGCTGGCGCCGACGACGCCCTGGAGCCCGCTTTTCACGACGGGCACGAGCTGGCGTACGCCCTGCCCGTCGCAAGAGGCCTCGAGAACTACCTAGCTTCGTCCACGCAAGGGCACGCAGACGGCCCCGCGCCCGCGAAACGACCGCGACTCGCGCGCGGGGATCTGGCAGCCCTGCCAGATCCTCGGGATGACTTTACCCACGAGCACGCTCGACACGACCAGCATGCGACATCTCATGCGGACTCGATGCAGTCTTCACTTGACCAAGCTTCGCAGCAGGAGGACCTCCGTGAGCTGGACGCCCAAGAGGGACGATCAGAGCTCCAGCAGACCTTTTCGCCGCCGCCGCCGGGGGGCGCGATGGGGGGTGGCTTTTTGCCGGGCCAGGAGTTCCTGAATGAGGGCGGCCCTCCGGCGGAGGACCTCGAGATGCACGCGGATGGACCTGACGAGGGCCAGGTGATCTGCCGCATGTGTGGGACAAGCACGCCGACGTACGCGTTGTATTTAAAGCACCTGCGGCTCGAGCACTACCACCTGTGCGAAGAGTGCGGGCGAGCGTTTACTAGCTCCAAGGACCTCGTGCAGCACATGCACCTGGAGCATCCAGCCAAGCGTCTGAGCCAGCATGTTTGCGCTGCCTGCGGCAAGCTCTTTTCAAATCAGTCGCACCTGAACCGCCACATTCGTACAATCCACCAGCAGCGGCGCGATTATAAATGTGAGCATTGTCCAAAGTCGTTCGCGTTGCCCGAGACGCTGCACGTGCACGTGCGCAACGTCCACATGAGCCGGCGGGACTATCAGTGCGAGCGCTGCGAGAAGTCTTTCTCGGAAAGAAAGAGCCTCACCGTCCACCTCGCGACCGTCCACGATGGGCACCGGCCGTTCACGTGTTCGGTGTGCGAGAAGCGCTTCTCGCAGCGCAGCAACTTGCGCAACCACTTTCGCACGGTGCACCAGCGTCTGGCGCCCTTCAAGTGCCCGGCGTGCGGCAAGCGCTCGAGCCACAAGTCGAATCTCAAGTCGCACCTTCGCCGCGTGCATTTGCGGACAAAGGAGGAGATCGTAGCGCTCTCGAGGACCGGCAAGCTCGACGCAGCAGACCCGGACCGACCCGTGGGAACCGCCGCGGCGGAGTCCTCTTTGGACCAGTCGGAGAACGTCCAGCAAGACGCCACGGAGTGCGACCCTTTGCAGCCCGGGGTGCCGCAGCATCAACCACATCAGATGCTAGACACATAGTCGCTACGAAATGGCCTTGGCGACCTCGGTCCTCGGCGAAGAAGCGAGCTATCCAGTCAACACGGCATAAATCACGAGCACCTGGCCGTCGTCGCGCTCAACCAGACCAGACTCCAGACACATAGTCGCTATGGGTTCGAGCATCAAATTGCCTTGGCGACCTCGGTTCTCGCGCGAGAAGCGAGCTGTCCAGCCATCGCGGCATAAAACACGAGCACCTGGCCGTCGTCGCGCTCAATCAAACCAGACTCTAACCACATTACGGGCGCGCACTGCGACGAAGATCTTCGAGCATCAAATTGCCTTGGCGACATCGGTTCTCGCGCGAGAAGCGAGCTGTCCAGCCAATGCGGCATAAAACACGAGCACCTGACCGTCGTCGCGCTCGCTGGCAGCCATTCACGCCCACCTCGAAAGTCCCGGACCTAGAACTTCGGAACATACGACACCGTGACGAGTCACGTTGGCCTTGATTGATCTGAGGCGCGGGCAGCGTTGCCAACTGCCATGGCGAAAAGAGCTTGCCCTCTACCCTCCTCACTGTCAGGCAGCTCTTTCCTCCGAGTCAAGAACTTTTAAGAAACAACAACAAAAGAAGCTTTGTGAACAAGAGCGCATGCGTCGTGGGGCGGTCGGAGAATGATTTTGGGCAGGTGCGCCAGCCAAACGCTCGTCGCGGTCGGCCAGGGGAGGGGGCAAGTCTCGTCCAGTCCCGCTGAGTTCACGACCCCTCTCTCTCATCAAGGGGGGGTCTGCTCTGTACCTCCGTACGGTACGAACGTACTTCCAGGCGCGCCAGCCACCGCCACGCGCATTGTCACCACGCGGGGATACCGTCGGCGGTGCTTGATTGGCATCGATGATTGTGACTTGCGCATGATGATCTAGCTAGCTAGGCTACGATCACATCCTCATCACATCGCATCGGTCGAGCGGAACGCACCCCACGCTGCCGAGTTGTGATGTTGTGATGTGATCACGATCATCAGTGGTGGGCTCTTCCGGCACGCGCGGCGGCCCACGCTGAGAGCAAGCTTCGAGCAAAGCTAGCTCTCCAGCCGGAGCAGCTGCTTGGCCAGCTGCTTTCGGTTCGGCGCGGGAGGGTCGACTTGTGAAGCTCGCGAAGCCGAAGGCCCGCGGCCCGAAGCCGCGCCAGCTTCTGGCTCCGTTTCTGGATCCTATCCTGGCTGGCAAGGCGCGCGCGCGCGGCGACGCTCGCGGCTCGACTCGACTCGAGTTTGTGCAGGGAAGCTCAGTCGACAGATCATGCGCGAGACGCATGGCATCTGGAAGTACTTCAGGACCCAAGTTGTACAGGTACGTATCCATCCGTCCGTGGAGAGGCGCGGAGACATCACGAAATCAGCCAATCGGGTCTCAGATGAGCCCGCCGCGTGGGGAAGGCAACGAGAAGCGTCCGCACGAAACCGTGACATTCTAGTCGTCCAGTTTGATTGCTCGCTCGCAGCTCATCGCGACAGCGATCGAAAAATGCGCAATCTCTGCTGCCACCACACATGGACGGGGCCTTGTTGGCGCTCGTCGACGGTGAGCCTGGGGTGGTTTCCTCGCTCGTTTTGGCGACGAGAGGCGACAGCTCGGAGGTTCCACACCACACCAGCCAAGGCCGAGCGCGACGAGCGACCGACACGAGCAGCCGGGCAGGCTGGGGCAGCGGCCCGCGCGCCAGATGCGGGCGGGCTTTGTGGGAGACTGTATGTGCTCCCGACTCGACCTGCCGGAGCCCTGGCTGGGGCCCATGGCTGGCTGGCGAGCGGGCGTCCAGAAGCTTCCTCGCTCGCCATGCCACGCCACGCCACGCCGGCCCGCTGTCCGCCCGCAAGCCCGCGCGCGCGCGGCGCGAACGACAGTCTGGCCGGCCGGCGCCTCCTCGGCCCTGCGTCCGGACGCTCGCACCCCCGCCCTCCCCGGAGACCGGCCCCACACCAACGAGGGCCCCACACCCCACAAAGAGCTTGGGGGGAAGAAACACAAAAAGCAAACGCCGTGAGCGGCAGCTGAGGGACTTTAGAGAGACGGACATGTGCTTTGGATTTTTTCATCACCGCTGCTTCTGCCTGCCAGTGGCTGGCTGGAGGCTGCCAGGGCCGCCTCGGCCGCCGTGCCGCCGCCTGGCGGCTGGCTGCAAGAACGCGGGCTAGCTTACTCGGGCCGCTGCAGCTTCGCGCAGCATCGATTGCCGCGCGCGCGCTCTTCTCCCCCTCACGGCCTCACTCCTCCTATCCTCTCCTTCCTTTCCTTTCCTTTCCTTTCCTTTCCTTTCCTTTCCCTCGGGCTTTTCCTTCCTCCTTTCTTTCTGCATTGCCGCATTTATTTATTTTTTACTTACAGTTAGTAGTAAGGTTCAGTTCCATTTCCTTCCATTTCGAACCGCGCCCCACACCCCCACAACTGGGCTCGCCTGCGAGCGGGCTCCCTCTCTCCTCTTCTCTCCTCTCCTCTAAGTCCTCTCCTCTCCTCTCCTCTCCTCTCCTCTCCTCTCCCAGGGCCGTGCCGCAGGGCGTGAGGCGCCGTCCGCCATTGCCAGCCAGCCGTCCGTCCCCGAGGCAGGCCGGCAAGCCCGGGCAAGCGTCCCCGAGGCGGCGGGCCCCTTTGCGGCGCCTTTCTCATCTTTGACCCTCCGTAAGCGCAGCCAGACCAAGCCTAGGGCCTAGCCGGCTGGCCAGTCACCAGTGGCTTGCTTCATAACTAAGCGGGCAACGAACTTGCCTGCCGTGACCGCCAGCCGGACACGGCCACTCGCCACTGGCACTGGCAGCGAGCGAGCGAGCGCTCGCGTCACTCGGCGGGCCGGATCCTCGTCTTGGAACCATCGCTGACTGGCGCGATGGTCAGGTTTCTCGAGCGTCCGCGCGGCGGCAAATAAAATGCGCGCCCTTTATCCGATGGAGACGGATGGACCAACGATACGATGCGTGGAGTCCTGGACATTGTTTGGCATTGCGAGCAGCTGGCAGATGAATGGACGGACGAGTCTGCGCTGAGCGAATGACAGAAAGAAGCCTTCGTCCACTCGTCCACTCGACTCGCGAGACTCGCGAGGGTCGCCTGACAGCTTGCCATAGTGGTTGATGGTTGATGAATGGAGCTGACATGTGACGTGAACGTTGCGACCCAGGGCCAGCGGCGCTTTGGGAGATCCGTACGACGCGTAAGACGAACTGTTCGTCTTGCTGCGGGCAGGCAGACTACCATGGTAGGCCTAGACTGATTGGTGTGGGCGCGATGCCAAGTTGATTGTGGATGGATTCGTGGTTCATCGTTATCATTGATCGCAGCATCATGGATCCTGTGCTGTGCTGTGCTGTGCACGCGAAGCATCGTCGCGCCGCCGCGCCGGTACGTAGGGTACCGAAAGGCGCCAGCGTCGCACCCGCCGCCTCAGCTGGCTGCCGCATTTGTATTACGTACGTACTACGTACCGGGTACGTGCGTAAGCTAGGCTAGTACGTACCCGTGCCAGGGGTACGTACGTAACCGGGTACGTAGTACGTACGTAGACGAGGGTACGTAGTACGTACGTACGTACGTACGTCTCCCGGTGATCTCGGTGGCGCATGGGCGGGTGCATGCATGCACGTTGCATCCCGGGCCACCCGTGCACAGCCCGAGAGGCCGAGTACGTACCTGCTCTAGATTTCGACGATCATTTCGACGACATTTCGACAGTCAGCCAGCCTGAGGAGAAATGGCGTTGGATCGATCGGAAAGGTCTGCCCGGGGAAGAGCACCGCACCACGAGCACGAATGTCAGTTTCCCGGCCGTGCCAGGCGGACGAGTTTCTTGCCATCTTGTCCAGGCTGGACGGGCAGGCGTGAAGCCAAGCGAACCGCCGATCAGATCGGTGGAGGGGGCGTCCGGGGCGGACGACACGCGGCGTAAATTGGCGGAGAAATAGGGCACGCGAGACCGAAAAAACGATTGGCAAAAACAAAATGAATGAAAATTGAAATGCCAGGGGTGAGTCATCGGAGCATTTTGGCCGTTGGTGAGAAACTTGGCGCGGCCCCTAGCTGGCTGCCTCCGCTCCGCTACGCGCGGCCGGCGCCGTTTCGCGCGCGACGAAGCGGTGCCTAGCCGCAGCATACAGAATGACCAAGAGGTATCTGCAATGAATCGATCTCGCAACTCCAATAATCTCGCAAATATCCGCCCCACACTTGGCGCCCAACAGAAGATCCCCCCGCAGCTCCCTCAAACCCCCCAAAAAAAGATAAAAAGAAAATCAGACCTGAAGCGAGTGCAGGATATCATCAAAAAGAATAGAAAAAGAAGAGCGCTAGCCGGGATGCCTTGCCCGCGCGCTCTTGTCGCGTTCACCTGGCCTGCACTCGAGTCGAAGCTCCGCATCGTGACGCGGCTCACTTGCTCGGGGCGGGCGTCCCGGCCAGCCAGCCAGCCAGCCAGCCAGCCAGCCAGCGAACCGCCCGCGGCCCCCCGCATGAGAAAAAAGAAATGAAATGAGTGGAGTCAGCGCAAACTTGGTTCGTCGATTTACGCTAAAAGCATTTCTTTTTTAAATGCTGCTCTCGCAATCGCCCTCGCCCATTCTCCGCGCGCGATGCGAGGCGCGAGGCCAGTCGCGAGGCGGCTCCTTCCCGCCCGACTGCCCGCCCCGGACTCCGCCCGCCCGCTGCTGCGCTGCCTTATCAGGAAGCAAGCCAGCCAGCAAGCCAAACCGCGCGTGCCTGCCTGTCAGCCTGCCTGCCGGCCCGGGGGCGCCTGCCTACCTGGCTGCTCTGCTAGAAGCTTCCCGTATATGTTTCCTTCCTCTGGCGAAGCTGGGGCCAAGCTGCAGCTTGTGCGGCGGCGGCGCTCCTGCACGTCCCTGCGAAGCTCCTGCAGACCTCCTGCAAAGCTCTTGCAAAGCTCTTGCAAAGCTCTTGCATGCGCCAGAAGCTGGCCGAAAGCTAGGGGAAGCAGCCGCCGCGCCCGCCGGCAGATCTGCAAAGCCCGCGCTTGCCCGGTGGCTCGCCCGGTGTGGACC
>KQ758900.1:647187-661908 GCA_001462505.1 Aurantiochytrium sp. T66 | reverse complement strand
GCCGCGCTGTACCGCTCGCGGCAAGAGATGGCGCGCGCGGGCGGCCGGGCGTGCGAGGCGGTCGAGGCGGTCGAGCAAAGCGGGTCTGCAGCCTGGGCCGCTATGTAATATATGGGGCCACCTTGGCCACTATATGGCGACCACCCATGAGAGGACCACGACCACGCCCCAGTACGCCGAGGCCTTCGAGCACGCCATGCGTGCCGCGGAGGCATGAAGGACGACCCCGATGGTCTCCAAGGGGCCCTCGTCAACGCCCAACGAGCTTTTGCAATTCGCGAGGACCTGGAGAGCCGGAAGGCTTGGTCGGAGCAAATTAGGTTAAGGTAGGCTCTTGCCGGCGGGTGCTCGTGGAGAAGGACGTCGCCGAGCTCGCGAGCATCCTGAGCGCGCTTAGGGAATGGTGGAAGAGGAAGATGAAGACGACGAGAGCGTATTTATGTTGGAGAATGTGATGGTGGACAAAAATGGGGGACATCCTTGAGGTTGCACTCACGGAGGTGAAAAGTCGCCGCGGGGCCTTGTGCAAGAACTGCGAAAGGTCATCACCGACATTGGTGACATTGAGGTTCTAGTAATCGTCGCCGCGCGAGAGCACCTCCTTGGCCGTGGGCCGCAGGAGGATCGTGTGCTCGTACTGGGCCACGTACGAGCCCTTAATGTCGCAGAGGGGAGGCGCAGCGTCAATAATTCCCACGTCGCAAAGGTTCTTGAGCGCGCCCAGGTAGCGCGTCTGCTTTCCAGAGGTCCCGTTGATCGCCATCGAGCCGCCGTCCTCGCGCTCGAGCCACCGCCGGCAGAACGGGAGCGTTCCGAACGTGCGATTAATGTGCGCGAGCAGACGCTTCGACGCCGGCATGCGCAGCGGCACGTGAGGCGCGTCGAAGCGTTTCATGTAGTGGCTGCACTCCAGGTCCTCGACCACGTACCCGCGGCCTGTCGTGCCAAAGGTCTCGATCGCGTACATCTCGCCCTCCTCCATCTTGGTCGCCTCGCCGCCCTTGACAATGGGCACGCTCTTGGCTCCGTGGATCTGGTAGGGCTCAATCAAGTGGCCCAAGAGGTTGCGGCAGCACTTGATCTGGTGCGTCTTGCCGTCGAGCTCGATCTCGTACGACTCCATCACCTCTTGGATGGCCTGCCCGATGTCGCACAGCCGCACGTCAATGCCCGCGGTCTTGATGCCCGTGTTGGTCGCGTCGCGCGTCGCCTCCAGGAGAGGGTCGTACCGCTCGTTAAAGGCCACGGTCCACGCGCAGTCGATGATGCGCCCGTCCACCTGCGTGCCAAAGTCGATCTTCAAGACGTTGTCCGCGCCCAGGCGGGTCTCGTCGCTCTTGCCGTTCGGCGAGTAGTGGGCGGCAATGTGGTCGAGCGAGCAGCCCGTCGGAAATCCAATGCCGGCGTTGAGGCCGTTCTCCTTGACGAGCTCGCGGTTCTTGTTCTCGATGAGTTCGCACATGTCGCGGAGACGAATGCCCGGCCTGATCCAGCTCTGCGTCCACTTGCGCACCTGGCGGTGGCACTCGCTGGCAATGCGCAGCTTGCGGTACTCGTCCTGGTGCATCCGCTCCTTGGCGCGGAGCTCCTCGCTCGTCACGCGGTACCGGTTCGAGTCGCCCGGGTGCTCCAGGACCTCGCCCAAAGGGCCGTCCGTGCCGACGGGAAAGAGGGTCTCCACGGGGCGCGAGGGCGGCCACGTCTGGCCATATTTCTCGCAAAAGCTGTCGCACTTGACGCCCTCGTTCAGCCCGCGTTGCATGGGCACGCGGTTGTCCGTCGTGAGGTCGATCCCGGACCCCTCGTCGAGCTCCGGGAGCGGCGGCGGCGGCGGGATCGCGTCGGCGGCGTGGGCGGCGGCCTTCTTCTTGCTCTTCTTCTTCTTGTTCTTCTTCTTCTTCTTCGGCGCGTTGGCGTCCACGAAAAGATCGTCGAGGGCGTCATCGTTCTCCTCGTCGCCGTGGAGTGCGTTCTTCATCTCCTCCGCGGCATCGTCGTCGCCGTGGCGCGCCTTGCTGGCGACGTCGACGACCTTGTCCTCGACCTCGACGGCGTCCCGGGTCCCGACGACCTCCTCGTTCACCATGGTCGTGCGTGCGCGCCGAAGCGAGCGAGCGAGCGTGCGAGCGAGCGAGCGTGCGTGCGTGCGTGCGTGCGTGCGTGCGCGCGCGCCGTCCGAGACCGCCTGCGCGCGGTCGTGAAGCGGGATTGGAGACCTTCGTTGGCGGCGGAAAGTGGCCAGGAAGCCCCATAATTGTACCCGGGCCTAGGCCTAGTACGTACTACCTGACGACGATGATGATGACCGACCGCCGTGACGCCAGGCCAACGCCTTCGCTGGAGGATTCCGGGCCGACGCCGTCAACGATCTCGCGCCCCGGCACCGAATTGGCGCAAACAAAAACACCCAGACTCACAGCGAACAGCGAACAACAGCGGTCGGGAATCAAGGGAACGAAGGGCCCCTAGGGAGGTGACGGCGCTGGACGACCCACACCTACGAATTTGGGTACGACAAACGAAGTCGGCCAGGGACGCGCGAGACGAGACGTCGACGAGACTGACTTGGCTGCGAGGATGATTGGGAGAAACACTTGTTGATGAGCTTGCCTGCGTGCGTTGTTGCACGAAGAAGTACGTGCAGCGAGGAGAGAAAATACGGAGGTATCAGGATCGACGCATCGAGCTCATCAGTCCGTAGTAAACACGCAGCATCACCGAGCGGTTTTTTTTGTGCGGAGAGCTGGCTTTGGGGGCCTTGGGCTTGCAACTCTTGCTGTAAGAAGTCTCAAGACTGAGATGAAATGAGTGGTTTGTTTTGGCCCGATTCGAGGCAATCGGACCTTGTGTCCTGAATAAATACTCTCGCTCGACGCTGATGTCCTCCAGTCCATAGTCAGCGGCTCAGGCATGAGATGAAGAGCGCGCTTTGCCAACAGGATGGGCACCTTCTTTCTCCCGGTTGAGCTTGCTCCTTCATCTGACACTAGGCCTAGGCTCCCAGAGAACAAGGACAGGCCATCACTTCTCGAAGAGCTCGAGCTTGATAACTGTTCTATCTCAACGAGGAAGTGTCTGTGGGCTTCATCACAACAGAGGCTGCGGACATGTCCATTCCGTCGCAATAGTCTATCAAAAGCGGCCTTCGATGACTTTCACCAGCCTCGCTGTGAGTTGCACCAGTTCGACGCCTTCGAGCAAAGCACGGTCCATCTTTGGTGAGCGGAAATTCACCTCGAGTGTCGCCGGCCACTGCGGTGGCAAGTCCGCCGGCCTAATAGAATGCTTCTGGGTCGCTTCTGGCCATGGATAGCCCACTGTCTGTTATGAAGCCGTTAAATTGCAGCTGGGCCGCCGGGCGGCTCAGCCTTGCAACTCCAAAGTACATACGTAGCTAACACTTGACGTTGGTCTACAAGCCTAGCGTACGGCCTTCACGACCCTCACGTGAGATCTCAAAGACCTTTTCCTAGCCCGAGTCTCCAAGGTTTTGCCTTCCCAGCGCCATTTCATGATTCCTCCCACTTCATCAATTTCTTCGCCAAATTTCCCTCAATTCAAGCAACCCAAACCCACGTCTTCGTCATCAATCTCGAGCCCCTCGATCAGCCAACCAGCCCCGCTTCCCTCGAAGCGCCGCGCTCCCCTCGACGCTCCCCGATTAAGCTCAAGAAGCTCGTCCTCGCCGCCGCGAAGTTCGCTTTTTCTGCGCGCGCTGACGTGGCCGGCAGTGTAGAGGGCGGCTATACCCGACTTGCAGGCGCGCCCCGCAAGTTAGTTATACCGCGGCGCAAGTCGGGTATAGCATCGCTCGCAGCGGCTATCATATATAGGCAGACCCCGATCGACCCCGACCCCGCCAGCCCAAGCCCGGAGGACCCGCGCCGCGCGCGACCGCAGGGCCGCCGCCGCCGCCGCCGCCGCCCGTGCGCGCGCCCCGGGCCGCGCGAGGCGAGACCGGCGCGAGGCGCGAGATCATCGTGGATGGACGTTGGCCTCGAGACCGCCGGACTGCCAGCCTGCCGCGCCCGCCGCCGCCGCCGCGCGCCGCCGCGACCGCCGCTGCTGCGGCGCAGAGCTGCACGCGAGAAGCCCGCCGAGCACCCCGAGCTCTAGGCGGCGTGCTCTCCGCGAAATTTGGACCATCTCGAGACGCGGAAAAGATCTGGCGCCGACGATACAGGCGTCCGTGGCGCAGCAACCGTCCTTCGCAGGCGTCGTCGCGGGTCTAGCTAGAGCCGCGAGACCTCCAAGTTGGTGGCGCGATATTCGACATGGCGCAGGAGGGCTGGGGCGATGACTCCATCGATGAGGACCTCTTCGGGTCCAAACCCGGCGATGAGGTCTCCTCGGAAAACGCAGCCTCCGAGCACGGCAAGGGCGAAGAGCTCATGCTCGACCCTCTGCCGCCGCCCCACGTGGTAAACGCGCAGCCCTCTGACGCTGGCGCAGGCGGCGAGATTCACGGCACGCACCGCATGCTTGACGCTCTCGCTGCCTCGCAACACAATTTTGGCGAAACGCTCTCGGTCGTATCGCGCGCAGCGACAAGAGGCAGCACAACGTCCTCGCTCGCGGGCTCCTTGTTGGCCGAGGAGGATCCCGAAACGGATGACGACGGGGAAGGCGGCCTGCAAACTGGCGGGCCCTTGGGCAACACGACCGGCCCGCCCATGGCGCCTACCCCTCCTCCTCTTTCTGTCGATGCCCTGTCGCATGCAGCCACAAAGGCCTCTTCAGAGGGCGGAGGTGACGCGGATTCGATTGCCACCGCCGGAGGCCCCGACGCCAGCTGCGCGAGCGAGACTGGCACGGGCAACGAGGCTCAAATGGGAATCCCACCCACGCACGCGGGTCACCCTTTCGAGCATGATCAGCATCCGGGCGTCTACCAGCCGCTTGACGGATTGGAGATATCCTCGTCTGCTGCAGTGTCTGACATTTCTGGAATCGACGACTTGCCGCCCGAAGCGACCTCGCCCGATCCCTACGCGCATCCCTACTACAATTACCAGCCTGGCCCCGAATCTACTTCATCACACGTGAGTAACGGGTTTGTCGCTCAGACGCACACCGGCAATGGCGCCGAGGGAGCAGAACTTTTCGACGACCCGGAGCGAACCTCGCCCGTTTCGCATCATCACGTTCAGTATCAGCACAACGACCAATCTGAGCCGCCCCTTTCGTTTCCTCAGGCGCCGCCTAGTGTCAATAGCTTCACGCCAGAGGATGCTGGGAATGACTTTACCGCGCCGCCACCCATTGGGGCCGCAGAGAATCGAGATGATGGGGAGGTAAGCGCAACGGGCGCGAGCGAGCAGACTACCTCGGTCCACGCGCCGCTTCCTCCAGCGGATCAAGAGATTCCCGAGCTCTCATCGTCGCCGGCTCCCTCGCTGCCACTCAGCATGAAAGCCCACTATCCTGAAGATGAGACGCGCGGAGACGTGGATGATAGTATGCTTGACCAGGAGGGGGCCTTTGACGGTGGCGTCGAGGACAGTGCGGGCGATACCGCTGCTCTCTTTGAAAGAGAGTCGGCATCGCATGGCTATCAGGACTTTGAGGCTGGCGCATGGGGTCCAGTCCAACAGGAGAGCGTAAATTCCCCGCCCCTCCCTCCTCATACAACCAGTCACAGCACCGTTGACCACAACGCGCATCCGCCGCCCCAGCATGACGCGCTTGAAGCTGGCAACGACAGCGTAGCGGTGACTTCCGCTGAAGTTATCGCTGATGCGAATACGATTGCGGTGTCTCCATCGCCGCCAAACAACGACGCGTACGCTCTCTTTGAGGACGAGCCCCCACTAGTTTCGGAGGTGCAGCTCTCTGCTTCCTTGGGCTCAGCTGGTGCCGTGCCTTCTCCGCCACCTCAGGACGGCATGTACATTTCCGCGCAAAGTCAAGACATGGATGACCCTGAAGGTCGCCCTGCCGCGACTGGGACGCCTCAGCTCGCGCCGATGGACAATCAGCCTACACACCATCCGCCTCAAGCTCCTGAATACCTTCATGGTTCGCCTTCACCGCGCCAGGAAAGCGAGACGAACCCCGGGCTGAATGCCCAGGTGGAGAGCGCAAGTTTCTCGTTCGCCCCAAACTCGTCTCCCCCGCAAAGCAGCACAATAGCCCCAAGCCCCCCGGCAGCGGCAGAGGATCAAACGGTCCACAGCGCAGGCGGGCTCTTCGGGTCAAGTCTGTCTCCACAGGACGACGCTCTCGCCTCTGTGGAAGACCAGCCCGTGCACAGCGCCGGGGCGCTCTTTGGCGCGAGTCCCTCGCCGTCGCCTCAAGGTTCGGCATTTGCTTTTGCCCAGGACGAGCAGATTCACAGCTCGCACGGTCTCTTCGACGGCCTGTCTCACGAACAACAAACAGCGCAAAGCTCGGAGGAGCTATTCGGCAGCGCCAGTCTGTCTCCTTCCCCACCTCAGAACGACGCTTCGGGCGAGGCCGAGCCTGTCGAGAGCTCGGAAGGCCTCTTTGGCGCTAACACTTCGCCGTCCTCGCCACCTCGAGGCGGTCCGTTCGACGAAGCGTCGCCAGCGCAGAGCTTTGGCGGTATTATCGGGGCGAATCTGTCCTCGCCTCGACCACCACCTCAGAATCCGAACTTTTCAGCTTACACAGACGAACAGGTGCGCAGCCCGGAGGGCCTTTCTGTCGGTGGCGCAAGCCCGACCCAGGGTATCACTTCCGGCGAGACCCAGCCTGACGATAATGCGGCGAGTCCTTTCGGCGGCGCAAGCTCATCGCCGTCACCTCCTTCTCAATACACCCTATTCAACGATGAGCAGCCGGCGCAAAACTCCGGCTCTGAATTCGGGACAAGCCCGTCCTCGGCACCGCCCACCCAGAATGCAAGCTTTCCGCCTCCTCCTGACGAGCAGGTGCAAAGCTCGGAAGGGCTCTTCGGCGGCGCAAGTCTGGCTCGAGACAGCACGTTCGAGGAGGCCCAGCCTGCCGAGACCTCGGAAGGCCCGTTCGGTGGCGATGGGGCTTCGCCGCCTAATTCTCAAGGAAGTCCATTTGGCGAGACGCAGTCGTTACAAATTTCTGGAGGCAAATACGGGTCCAGCCCGTCCCCGCTGCCGCCGCCGCAGGATCTGAACTTTACATCTCCCGCGGACGACCAAGTGCAAGGCTCGGAAGGACTCTTTGACGGCGCAAGCCCGTCTCAGGACAACACGTTCGACGAGGCCCAGCCTGGCGAAAGCTCGGTGGGTCTCTTTGGTGGCACAAGCACAACCTCATCGCCGCCGCCTCCCCCTCAAGATAGCCTATTTAACGAGACACAGCCCGCGCAAAGCAATGGAGCTGATCACAGGTGGAGCCCATCCTCACCTCCGCCCTCCCAGGATGTAAGCTTCCCGCCTCACACGGATGACCACGTGCAGGACTCAGAAGGACTCTTCGGCGGCGCAAGCCCGGCCGGGGACACGGCTTTCGACGAAAACCACTCTGACGATAATGCGGCGGGTCTCTTTGGCGGCCCAAGCTCATCATTGCCTTCTCATCCTCAAGACAGCCTATTTGACGAGGCGCAGCCGGCCCAAAGCGTTGGAGCTGATTTCGAGTCGAGCCCGTCCCCGCCACCGCAAACCCAGGATCCGAACTTTACATCTCCTGCGGACGACCAAGTGCAAGGCTCGGAAGGACTCTTTGGCGGCGCGAGCCCATCTCAGGACAACACACTCGAGGAGGACCAGCCTGCCGAGAGCTCGGAATTTCTCTTTGGAGGCGCGGGCACTTCGCCGCCGCCTCCTCAGGGCAGCCCATCTGGCGAGGCGCAACCGTTGGAAGACTCTGAAGCCGTGCACGGTGCGACCCCGTCTTCACCGCCTCAGGATCCAGAGATGTCGCCTCCCGTGAATGACGAGCTCGTGAAGGAGGGCAGCGGAACTCTTCAAAGCCCGGAAGATGCGTCTGGTGGAAACACACTTCAGCCTTCTCCTCCTCAGGATAGTGGCTTTGGCGCTGGAGATCAGCGTGAAGTTTCGGAATCCGCGCTCGCTCCTGCACCAGCGTCGTCGCCTTTGGGCAATGCTTCCACTGTCGACGCGGACCAAGTGCAGAGCCCGGGAGGGTTGTTTGGGGCTAGCCCAACATCGCCTGGGCTCTTTGCTTCACATAGCAACAGTGATGCTGGACATTCCCCATTCCAAGATCAGCGCGGCCATGGCACCGAAGACGGCAAAAGTCCGACGTCGCCGGGATCGGCAAGTGGCCTCTTCGTGGACGCGTCCCGAGCCGAGCAGAGCACTACAGGTGGTCTCTTCGCGAGCCCGTCGAAGGCTGATGGTGCTGCACCCGGGTCATCACCGCATACACCGAATGCAGACGCTCTCTTCGGGTCCTCGAATGGTCTCGACTTGTTTTCCGGTGACGATAGCGCGAGTCTCTTTGACCGAAGCCCGACCAAGGTACGCGGCTCCGAGAGAGATGTCTTTGGCGGTGGCGAGGACCCCTTTCAACAAGGTATGCAGCAGCAGCAGCAGCAGCAGCAGCAATCAACGTTTGCGCAAGCGAACCAGCAATACCCTCAGCAGCAGCAACAGCAGCACCACCAACAACAACAGCCGCAGCAGCAGGAGCAGCACGGGTTCGGGTACCAACCTCAGCGGCACCAGCAGGAAAACAACATGTACTACCCGGAGCAGTCCATGCAGATGGAGGACTCGCGCTCCAGACAGAGCTCGCTGCGGTCCTTCGGATCGGGCCACTACAGCCAGCGCGGCACGTACGAGACAAACGCGGCCCACAACTCCCCACTGAGCCAGCCGTCTCGCCGCGAGTCCGTCACGTCGAGTACCTCGCACATGAGCCACCACGCTCAGATGGCCTTTCCGCAGCCGCAGCCAGTCTATGCCCCGGGAGGGGACATGGGGTCTGATCGTTTCTCTCAGCCATCGACCGGAACCGGCGCCATGTCTGCGCAAGACTACCAGTACGTTCAGCAAAATGGCCTGGGCTTTGACGAAGCGCAGTCGTTTGCCGTCAATACTGGCGACTGGAGCCAGCAACTTCCCGAGTCCTCGGAGCAGCATCAGGGCATGGAAGCTGTGTCGCCAGGCAACGACTTCAGTCTGAGCTTTCAGCAGCCAGAGCTTGTCGCGCAGCAGGAACAGGCGCTGCTGACTGGGACGGTGGTCGCGCCGCGCCGCATGAGCGTATCTTCGGCGATGAGTAGCGTTCCTGGCACGTCGAGGCCTCTGCCGTCGATGCCCGACAACCCCATCGTGGGCTTTGGCGACATTCGGCGCCAAGATGGCCGCAGACCTCATGCGCTGGCGATTTTTGGCTTTGGTGGCAGGCTCGTGACTATGTTTCCTCAGCGGCGCCGGCGCCTCGGATCCTTTACGGATCCGGGCAGCAAGGGCGGATTCAGGCGCAAGGAAGGCGAGGACGATCAGCCCGAGGGTCCCGTGCAAAGTAAGCTGCGCCAGGGCCATATCCAGATCTTCAATGTAGCGGGCCTTAGCTTCGCCAACGCGGACTCGCGGCTCGTCGCGCGCCAGGTCGACTTCCCTGGCCCGCTCGTCGCCCTGCCGCCGGGCAGTGCGCCGGTCGATCATCAGCGCGTAGCCGCCTTTCTGCAGAAAGAGGTCGACTCGCGGGCCCCGAAGGACGGCAATTCGTTCGTCGGCAAGCTTTTGTGGCAGGTCATCCAGCTCTTCCTGCGCGGAGACGGGGACCTTCAGGGCAAAGAGGTCCTCGCTGACCTCCTTGGCGCTCTCCGCGCGCCGGCGCCGGTCGCCGCCGCCAGCAGCGCACCAACCAAGGGCGAAAGTACAAGCGAAGACGCTGGCGACCAAACAGGGCAAGGCGAGGACGCTCCTGAGGGACCCATCACCGCAGGCGCCGAGTCTGTGGACACGACTTACGACGTCAAGGCTCAAGCCGCGGCTGCTGCGGCCTTCAAGACATCGAGCAGCCTGTCCGAGGAAGCCGCTGGGTCCGCAATGCTGGACATCGAGAACATGCTCGAAGCTGGTGACCGTGAGGGCGCCGTCGTGCGCGCGGTGGAGAGCGAGCTCTGGGCCCAGGCGCTCATCATTAGCAACTTTGTGAGCGTCGCTGCTTACCGCCGCGTAGTGGAGAGGTTCGTGCACGCGACAATGCCGCGGAGTTCGCAGTCGCACACGCTCTTTATGCTCTTTGCCGGCCTCGGTGAAAAGGCTCTCGCGCCGGGCACCGACGAGGACGGCACCGCGGGAGACCCGGTGCCGCCCCTGCGCGAAACGTGGCGTCGTACTCTGAGCGCGATTTTGGCGAACCGCACCCCTGGCGACACCGAGCTCATTACCTCGCTCGGAGATCGGCTGTGGGCGGAGCTGGGCGACGCCAAGGCGGCCCACATTTGCTACCTGGCGGCTGGCGTCCCCCTGAACTCAACGAGCGGGTCTCGCATGGTCCTCGTGGGTGGAGACCACAAGTCGTGCGAATCCCACCGGATCTTTGTCACACCAGAGACGATTGAGCGCACCGAACTGTACTTGTACGGCCTGAGCCTGCGGAACACCTTTTACAGGTTTGACGGCTTCCACCCGTACCGTCTCGTGTATGCAATGTGGCTGGCAGACCTGGGCGCCGTCCGGCAGGCCTACGCATGGGTGCAGTCCATCCAGGAGGTGCTCAAGTCCCGATCGCCCAGCAAGCGGTCATCGTCCTCGTCGAGCGTCGGAGGCAGCCCGCGTCGCTCGGGGCCCTTTCCTCACGCCTTCCAGCGCCAGCTCAAAATCTTTGCCGATCGTCTCATGACGACCGAGGCCAAGGCGCTGGGTCTCACCGAGCAAATGCAGCAAACCGAGGACTCGAGCTGGATCCCGCTGCGGCTGTCCTCGTTCTGGAAGAGGTCCGGCAAACACTACCAGCAGCCGCAGACACCACAGACGCCTCAGACCCCTTCGTTCCAGCAGCCGCCCCTGGACTACGCCCAGAGTGGGCCTGGCGGACCTGCGGCGCCGCAGCATCCGTCCTGGAACGAGGGGCCCAGCGCAGGCTTCGGCACCGCGGCGCCCCCGGGTGGTCCAATGATGATGATGGCCCCGGGGCCAGAACCGCCTTCTGGAGCCGAGCCGCCATCTGCATCGAGCATCCGACCCCCATTGCATCCTGGAGGCCGCGGGGGCTCGCATCCCTTCGAAGGCAACGATGGCGGTGCCGGCCCAAGCCGCCCCAGCAGCAGCAGCAGCAACAACAACAACAACAACAACGAGGACAGCAATGCGAAGCCCCCCGCCGTCGACGAAAAGAAGACCGACGACCAGAGCGCCAAGGGAGAGGAGGCTGGCTGGGGTATCACTTCATGGATGAAGAAGGTTCTCCCGAAGAGCAACGTGAAGAAGGGAACTACAGGAAAGAAGCTGGACGCTTACTATGACAAAAAGCTGGGCAAATGGGTGTTCCCCGGCGACGACCCGAACGCGGGTCCGACCGCCCCTGCGGCGCCGCCCAAGATGGAGGATCTGAGGCCCTCGAGCGCGCCGGCGAGCGGCGACGGGCCCGGCGGGCCTGGCGGGGCCGCGAACCCACCGCAGTACAGCGCGGGTGCTGGCTTCCGCCGCGGAAACACCAAATCGAGGTATGTGAACACCTTCGCGCAGAGTGGTTTGGTCTCAGAGACGCCGCGGCCAGACACCGCGCCTGGGAACAGCGGTCTCGGCGGCCCGCCTACACCTATGCAGCAAATGATGATGCCTCCCGGCGCGAACCCGATGATGCCCCCACAGGTGGGCACCTTTCCTCCGGGCCCGGGCAGCGGCGGCCCGAAGAAGTTCAATGTGTTCAAGCCTCCGCCGGCCCCCGTCGCAGAGGAACCCGTCTCTGGACCTGGTGATCGCGCGGAAGGCGCCGATGCCGGTCTGCCAGACGCAGGTCCGCCAGACGCAGCAGGTCGGGGCCCCACGCCCCCTTTTGCCGAGGAGCCGAGCCCGGCGCCCATGCCGCAGGAAGAGCCGCAGCAGCCGCCTCCGCCGTCCATGATCTAGGCCGAGCCATGGCCCATGGTCGAGGCCGAGCTAGCTTGCAGAAACCGCAATAACTATGTCAGAAACCCGGTACTCAGCACGTTTCTATCGTCGTACGTACGTAGTACGTACCCGTACAAACGTAGCGCGATGAGGATCTGGGGGAAAGGTCTTTCCGAGTCCGCGCGCGCCAAGCGCGAAGAGGCTCGCCACCCGCCGGCGCCTTCCCTCGCTCGTTCACTCGCAGGAGCTATGGTTGACGAGCAGGCCGAAGAGCACGCAGGCGAGTGTGCAGAGGTTCTGCTTGATGTCGACGTGGGAGACCTTCATGTTCACGAGCGAGCTGAGGCAGCAGAGCACGCTCGTCCAGGCCAGCACGGGGCTCGTGAGCAGGTACGCGAGCAGGCCCAGCATGAGCGACAGCAGCGACATGTAGTCCGGCGGCAGCTGGTCCATGTCGATGCGCGCCTCCCGCCACGCGCGCACGGCGGCGCCGCCGCGCCGCGGGTCGCCGCCGGCGCGCTCCATCGCGCGCGAGAGGGACCCGATGATAATAGTCGTCTGTCTGTGCCCTACCATTTCCCTAGTTTTCCGCCCGTCTCTCGGAATTCGGACCTTTTGCCTAATTGGTCTATTTGCCCGTTGGGCCTTTAACGCCTTGGGCCCCTTTGAGGCCCCCTAATGACAGCGACAGCGCCGTCGAGCACGATTCTGCGCGCCCGGGATCTTCGGCCGGGCCGCCCCTGCGCGCGGATAACAAGCGGCGGGCGCTGTCCTAGCGGCGACGTCCGCGTCGCAGATGAGCATCCAGGCGCTGCCGAAGAGAAGACGAGCAACGCGGGGGAGGAAAGCGAAGATGGGAGGCCAAGAAGACGACGCTCGTATTTGGGGCAAGGGGGAGAACCAGGAGGAGGAGGACGAGAAGAAAAGGGATGGAGCGCGAGCGGAAATACGTGATGGGCGGGGAAGTCTGCTCGGGATGGGCGGCGACGCGGCGGAAGATGAGGAGGACGGGAAAGGCTTCAGCCTCGCGTACGACGATGGCGTGCTGCCGGCGCACGTCCCGCTTCGCGACCAGGTGCCCGAGATCGAGCACAAGCTCCTGAGCAAGCTGCACGTTGCGGCGAGGAATGAGAAGCCTGCGCTCGTGGCAGCGATCCTGAAAACCGAAGAAGAACCTGTGAACGTGGCGGACCCAGCGCACCAAACCCCGCTGCATTTCGTGTGCGGCGGTAGGGTTGGCCCGCACGGGGAGACCCAGGCGCTCGAGGTTATTCAGATACTTTTGCGTCACGGCGCCGACGCCAACAGGAAGGACGCCACGGGGTGCACGCCCTTGCACAATGCCGTTCGCAGCGGGCGAACCGAGGCGGTCCGCCAGCTGCTCGAGTGGAAGGGTAGCCACGAGGCCAACGTGCACGCTAGTGATGTGCACATGGACACGCCTTTGCACTTGGCCGTCAAGCTGAAGCGAGTCGAGATTGCGCGCTTGCTCCTCGAGCACGGCGCGAGCGCCGCGGTTCTCAACCTGGACAACCAGACGCCGCCTTTCATCGCCCGGGAACTCAACTTTGTGGACCTCATTGAGGTCTTTCTCGCATGGTCGAGCAAGCGTCGCCTTGCGCGGGCAGACGGTGAGCTCTAGAGCCCAAGCCTGCTCGGGTGTTCCCATCGGTGCAATTGCAATTCCAAAACAACCTTGATAAAGTCCGGGGCGCGGGCAGTAGGAGCACAAGCAGAAAGGAGCAAGAGCGACCAGAAATCGGGAGAACATTTCAGAATACAGGCGCCGCGGCGACGCGCGGGTCGCTGGAAGGCGTATCGGTTGGAGAGCCTGATTGGAATCCGGCCTCTAGATCCGGGGCCATGTCGCAGCAGCGCTGAACGGAGACGTCCTGGTCGTCCCAGCGCGTGAGGAGACGCGTGAGAATAGGAATGGTCTGCTTTCGAGAGTCCTTGTGGGGCACGTGGAAGATGACAATGCTGCCGGCTTTGGTGTGGCGGAGCGCGAAGCGTTCGTGAAAGTCGATGGCCGAAGACTGGGGCGGGTCGAGCCGGCCCCCGATGGCCGGGTCGTTGCTCCAGACGTCGCCGAGGGCGACGAAGTAGTCCTCCTCGATGAGGACATTCATCATGGCGTTGCTGAGCCTGCCGTGCGGCGGGCGGAACCACCGGCGCTTTGTGCGCGATGGGCCGAAGCGAGCAGGGTCGAAGCGGGCGAGGACATCTTCGGACTTGCGTAGCTCGGCCCGGAAGGCTTCGGCGCTCAGGTCGTGGTACGCTTTGTCGTCTGGCATGTGATTGCCGATCTCGTGGCCGGCGTCGACTATGCGCTGCATGGTGCGCTCCAGCTCAGGGTTGCAGATGTAGGATGTAACAACAAAAAACGTGACCCGGACCTGGTGCTCGTCGAGGAGGTCGAGCAGGTTGAGCATTTCCTTGGGCGAGTCGCCGGGCGCGTCGTCGATCGTGAGCACGACCTCCTGCTCGAGCGTGGGGAATCTCCAGAAACACCTCCGGTGGCCGATGGAGGAGCGCGTCCAGGGCCGCACGACGACGAGGACGTCGTCGAGGCCCGCCGCGAGGAAGGTCCACAGCGCGCGGAGGAAAACCTGGCCGCGCCAGCGGAGCTTGGCCTCGACGAAGGCCCCCGCGCAGAGCACGGGGACCACGACGAGCGCGGCGACGGCGAAGACCAGCGTCCGCGCGTGCGCGCCCGCGCAGGACGGCACGCTCGTGCTCAGCTTGC
>KQ758900.1:608548-621734 GCA_001462505.1 Aurantiochytrium sp. T66 | reverse complement strand
TCAATCAATCAATCAATCAATCAATCAATCAATCAATCGACGCGACGACTCGGCGGCGAGCCCGAGCCGAGTTGGCGACGGCGTGACGGGTGGCTAACGGCATATAGTCCGGCGCCGCCTCCGGGCTGCGATGAGTCGAAGAAGCTCGCGGAGACTTGAATGATCGTGAACTTGAAAATCATGTATGTACGGGTACTACGACGGGGCGTGATGATGTGGATTCTGGGTTATTATTACAGCAGGGACCCCCGAGAAGGCCGAGAAGCTCCACAAAGCCGTGCCGGCATGCGGCCGACGTAAGCACCACAAAGCCGTGCCGGCATGCGACCGACGTAAGCACCACTTCCGTGTGGGAGCCTGGGACGAGCTCCACATGTGAAGAGCACTGGCTGTCGCACGCGAGGTCGAGCTGCACACGTGCTTTGCAGCTCGAGGCGTGCGCCAGCTAGTTTGCGCTACGGATCTTGAGGACCTGAGCGCCCACCTTCAGCTCCAGCGCGCTCACCCTGGTACCGTGCTTGCGCAAAAAGTCGGCGAGCTCTTCGTGGCCTCCTTCACAGGCGGACAGGTAGACGCCCATGCCTTCAGCATCCCGCACGTTAGGGTCGGCGCCGTGCTCAAGCAAAGACTCAGCTATTCCCTGGTAGCCTTTTTCACAGGCCAGCATAAGGGCGGTTCGCCCGTACGTATCCCGCAGTTCGACCTTGGCGCCGCGGCTCAGCAGCAGGTCCACCGTAAAGCACTCGCACTCGTCACAGGCCTCCATCAGCGCGGACCAGCCATTTGGATCCTGCGCGTCAATCTTGGCGCCGCGATCAAGCAGAAATTGAGCAATCTTGACGTCCCCAAGACCGCAGGCACGCTTGAGCGGCGCTGCGCCCAGCCCGTTCTGCACATGTAGCAGCTCGGGGGCGAGCTCGTAAAGAAGCTCGACGGCCTTCATGGACTGCGAGTACAGCTGGAGTACGCTGCTCGCAATCGCAAAGGTCAGGATGGTCTCGAAAGGGTTGTGAGCCATGACACCATAGCGTTTCTTGAGGAGGCTCGGATCCGCTTGCACGGCCTTCCGGATGCCCTCGAGGTCCTCATTCTCGATGAGCTCCATCATCTTCGCCGTGTCGGGCTGCATCGTTGCGCCCTGCGCTTGCAGCGCGCGCTGCTCGCAGAAGGCCAGCAGCGCGGCCACCTCCCGGTCAATCTCCTGCTTGCTCATCCTGGCTCCGCGCGACCGTCGCCCCGGGCGCCGACGAAGGGGGGGCTCTGCGCAGGCCGGCCGCTCGCGCCCCGCCGGTGTCCGCCTCCGGGTCCGAGTCCGCGCGCGAGCAGGCGGCGGGGTCGGGCGCGAGACGTAGTTGGATTGGTCGTCGTCACGTGCTTCGATCCGTCGACCGAGTCTAACCGCCACCTAACCACCACCCACCCACTAATAACCGTCGCCCGCCCGCCAGGACCTCGCTCGGGCTGCTGCCGGGCTTCCCGGGGAGCCGCGGCCGCACACAGGGCGCTCGGCGCGGCGCGCCCTCGCCTGGCCTGCGAAGAGAGGGCCCGAAGAGGGCGGCGGCCACTCGCTGGATTTTACCCCGTGTCCAGGAGAGAAGGGGCAGATGAGAGGCAAATTCCAACGGCGGGGTCGAGAGAAAGATAGCGCGCACTGACAGAGCTCGGCGGCGACGACAAGTCGAACAAGGAGCACCAAGCCTGACAGTAGAACGTTGATGATTTCAGCAACATGGGTAAAATCTAGGATGCGCATTTCAGGCGTTTCGTTTCGGGCTCACCGGCTGTGGATTCGGAGAAGTCAGCCGGACTCAGAGCGCGCTTCGCAGGCTTCTTGGACCTGCTTAACGAGCGGGTCGACCCGCGAAGGAGTTCGATTACCTCCGCGAAGCCGTTCTGACAAGCGATCGTGAGCGACGCTTGCGCTTGGACGCCTGGAACGTGCGAAAAATCCAAGTTGGCCCCGGCCTCGACGAGCAGCGCGGCAATTTGGGTATTTTTTTTTCCAGCACGCACGGTCGAGAGCTGTCAATCCACGGAGGTCTCGCAGATCGACACGCGCACCACGAGCCAGGAGAAGCTTCGCGATGTGCTGACGTGCATGAGCGCGGTCTTGCCCTCGCACGTCTGCAGGTCAACCTCGGCGCCGCGCTCAAGCAAGAGCTGGACTGTCTCGTTGTCGCCTCCTTCAATGGCCTTCATCAGCGCGGTCTGGCCCGTGTCGTCTGGCAGGTCAACGTTGGCGCCGTGCGCGAGCAAGAGCTGAGCAAGTTCCCAGCGAAAACGTTGACAGGCCACCAGAGGTGCGGTCGAGCGGTCTCTTCTATTCTGTAGGCCAATCCTGGCGCCGGACTCAAGCAGATTATTTGCTTGCACCGTGAAAGCAGGCCTTCGAGAGGGGCGAGAGACCTGCCTGGTTCTGAACGTTTACCGATGAGATGTCGAGTTCGAGAAGAACGTCGACGATCTTGAGAGCGCCCCGCGAGATTGCGTATGTCAGGACGGACTCGACAGCGTCGATCCACCTCGTCTGAGGACTTGATCCGCTTGCACGGCATTACGAATGCCGTCGAGGTCCTCGCGATCCAGGAGATCCTTCATGTCCAGGGACATCGCGTGGCGAGCGGCGGCGCCGGGAGCAGAGCCCGCATCCGCGCCGCGCTCGCTCGCCAGGCTCTTCACGAGGGCGACCGCGGCGCAGGGCCAGCTTCTGCCTCGCCAGCGAGCGTCCCAAGCTCGCCTTCGGCCCCTAGCCGCGGCGCGGTCTGCAGGATTGATGTTTGGAGTTCGATCTCTCGGCGGCGAGTGCTCGGTGCCGGCGGCCCTGGGCTCGACTCGGCCCTCCTCGCGGCCCGAGGCCCGTGGGGTGCGGCGCGCGGTCTCTCTCCAGCTCTCTCGCGTCTCGCTCTGCGCGCGCGCGGCCGCGGCCTCGGGGTCCGGACGCGCGTCGCACGCAAGGCAGCCGTGATTCGCGCTTTTGAATCGTTCGGATCATTTGGATCCTCTGGATCTTTTGGATCTTCTGGATCTTTTGGATCTCAGATCTCGCGGAGCAGAGAGACGACCGATGGTAGTCGAATCGGACAAGGCCAGAAGAGTGAAGTTGATGAGCAATTTAAGCGTTGCATAGTCAGGCAGCCGGAGCATCTCAGGAAGAGGATTTTGGGCGCTTCAGGTCCTTGGCGGTTGAGGACAGGATTGCGGCCGAGCTCCGAGCGCGCTTCGCAGACTCCTTCAGTCTTCGGACTGAGCGATATGGTTTGCGGAATTCATTGCGGAGAAGCTTGAGGACCTCCACAAAGCCGTTCCGGCACGCGATCGTAAGCACTGCCTGGGCTTGGGCGCTTGGGACGTGCGAGAAATCCGTGTTGGCCCCGGCCTCGACCAGAAGCGCAGCTGCGCCCGTATTCTCCTCGTCGCATGCCAGATCGAGAGCTGTTCGACCGCAGGTGTCTTGCAGTTCGAGACGCGCGCCATGAGCAATAAGGAGTTTGACAGTTTTTCCGAAATCGGCATGCCAGAAGAGCCCAGCGGGATCACGCAAGCGCCGATAACCTATTTCCTTACGCTCACTAGCACACGTCACCATCAGCGCGGTCCGGCCTTTCCAATCCTGCAGGTCAATGTCGGCGCCGCGCTCAAGCAAAAGCTGAACTGTCTCGTTGTGGCCCTCTTTGCAGGCCTTCATGAGCGCGGTATAGCCGCGCTTTTGATGCAAATCAATCTTTGCGCCGCGCTTGAGCAAAAGCTGAGCTGTACCGTTGTGGCCCTTCTCACATGCCATCATAAGCGGGGTTTCGCCAAACAGATTCCGCTGGTCAATCTCGGCGCCACGCGCAAGCAGGAGCTGAGCTGTTTCGCGGCGGCCGTTGTCGCAGGCCACTTGAAGCGCGGTAAATCCCGGCCTCTCCATGACCTGCAGGTTGATCTTGGCGCCGCGGTCAAGCAGGAGCTGAACTATCCGCTTGTTGCCAAATTTGCTGGCCATCATAAGCACGGTCCAGCGATCACGCATCCGCTGATCAGTCCTAGCGCCATAATTAAGTAACAGCTCAGCCACTCCATTGTCGGGTGTATCCGCTACACATACCGCTTCACAGGCATGGAAAAGCGCCGATCGGTCTTCTTCATCCTGTAGGTCAACAAAGGCGCAGTGCTCAAGCAAAAGCCGAGCTATCTCCTTGAAGCCTTCTCGACAGGCCAGCATAAGCGCGGTCCGGCCATCGCTCAGCTGCAAGTTAGCGTTGGCGCCGTGCCAAAGCAGAAGGTGAGCTATGTTCTTGCGCTCACGCGAACAGGCCACCATAAGCGCAGTCTGGCCATCGCTCAGTTGCAGGTCAGCGTCGGCGCCGCGCTCAAGGAGAAGCTGAGCTACCTCCTTGCGGCCTTCTTCACAGGCCAGCATGAGCGCGGTCCGGCCGTTGCTCATCTGCAGGTCAGCGTCGGCGCCGCACTTGAGCAAAAGCTGAGCTATCTCCTGGCGGCCAAGCCGACAGGCTAGCATGAGCGCGGTCCCGCCATCGCTCAGCTGCAGGTCAGGGTCGGCGCCATGCTTGAGCAAAATCTGAGCTATTTCCTTGCGACCATGCCCGCAGGCGAGCATGAGTGCGGTCCCGCCATCCCTCATCTGCAGGTTGACCTTGGCGCCGCGCTCAAGCAAGTATGAAGCTAAAGCATTGTAGCCAGATTTACAGGCCATCATAAGCGCCGTGGGGCCGGTTGAAGCGTGCCATGGATCTATGCGAGCACCGCGCATGAGCAGAAACTGAACAATCGATTCGTTCCCAATTCCACAGGCCCAACAGAGCGGTGCCAGACCTTGCCGGTTCTCCATATGCAATAGGTCTGCATCGACTTGATGACCGAGCCACAGAAGATAATCGGCGAGCTCAAAGGCACCGATAGCGAGAGTATAGTTCAAAGTTGGTTGGCCAGAGGCCCAATCTGGCTCGCCAGTGCGGTGATTGCACACAAAGATTTCACGCATGAGAGCGCTCGGATCCGCTCGCACGGCGAAATAGATCCCATTCGTATCCCCGCGTTGAATGAGTTGCTTCACCGTCCTCCACGACATTGCGCGCAGAGCACGGCGCAGTGCGCGACGACAGCAAATCCCGCGACCGCGGTCGCAGCACGCTTCTTGGCTATTCTTGCAGGCCAGCTCGCGTCCCGCGATGTGCGGCCTTCGCGAGCGGCTTCTCCGCCCGCGAGCGGCCCTGCGGCCCCGCGTCGGCGCGGTCACAAGCCTAACGACCTCGACCCCGCGTAACGTCCAGCCCCACGATGCCGCCGCCTCCGGAACTCCGGCCTTCTGGGAACGCCGACGGCGCGCCCGCGTAGGGGAGGGGGAGGGAGCGCGGGAAGCCGGCGTCGGCGGCGCGCGCGCGGGCGCGGCGGCCTCGGGCGGAATCTCTGGTCTGGCGTGGACTCCGCGGCGCTTTGTGATATTTTGCCCCGCGTTCACCGGAGATCGGTGATATTTTCCCAGTCTATTTTACCCTCGTCCACCGGAGAACGGGATCGCCAAGGGACCGACTCTGACGGTCCCTCCCTCCCTCCTTTGGCTTGGCGACCGCGACGAGGACGATGACGACGACGACGACGACCTCGAGGGAGCTGGCGACGCTCCGGCTGCCGGCCAGACTGGAAATATTGTGCGCATCATGCGTGGAGATGATCCGCAAGTTTCCTACGTGGGTGCGTACACAAGGCTCGCCGAAACGGAGTGGGTGAATTTGAGCAAACGAAGAATTACGGAGATGGAGGCTACAACTTACTGGCGGCGGGTCGGGCGCGACTTTGCGGGCTAAGATGCGCTTTTTGGCCGCTTGCCCTTCGGGTCGTCAGCCGTGTACGAACTTTCTGACCCAAGAATGCGCTTCGCATGCTTCTTCAGTCCCTGGGGCGAGCGAAGTTCATCGGAGAAGCTCGAGGACCTCCACAAAGCCGTTCCGGCACGCGATCGTGAGCGCCGCTTGCGCTTGGGCGCTTGGGACGTGCGAGAAATTCGTGTTGGCCCCGGCCTCGACAAGCAGCGCGGCCACAGTTTGATTGCGCATGCAGCTTGCGAATTCGAGAGCTATTCGACAACATGCGTCCTGCAGCTCAAGACGCGCGCCACGAGCCAGAAGGAGCTTGGCGACGATTGCGGCCCTTGGCGAGCATTTCGAACTCACCAGCATGCGCGCAGTCCGCCCGTTCTTTGCCTGCAGGTCGATCTTCGCACCGCGCTCAAGCAAAAGCAAAGCTGCCTCGTGCAGTCCGTACATGCAGGCCACCATGAGAGCGGTAATTCCGTCTCGATCCTGGAGGTCAATCTTGGTGCCGCGCTCCAGCAAAAGCTGAATCTTCTCGTCCGGAAGACACCCACACGCCAGCATGAGCGCCGTTGAGCCATTGCAGGACAGCATAAGCGCGGTCCGACCATCGCTATCCTGCAGGTCAGCATTTGCGCCGCGGTCAAGCAAAAGCCGAACTGCCTCGTCCTCGCGATCTTCACTAGCCATCATGAGCGCGGTCTTGCCCTTACTCGTCTGCAGATCTACCTTTGCGCCACGCTCAAGCAAAAGGTGAGCTATCTTGTAATGACGAGAGTCCATGGTTACCATAAGCGCCGTGAGGCCGTCACTTGTCTGCAGGTCAAGCTTGGCGCCGCGC
The DNA here is from genome assembly GCA_001462505.1 of Aurantiochytrium sp. T66. Classification (NCBI taxonomy): domain Eukaryota; class Bigyra; order Thraustochytrida; family Thraustochytriidae; genus Aurantiochytrium; species Aurantiochytrium sp. T66. The sequence goes on along the minus strand of KQ758900.1, from coordinate 615,080 downwards.
TCCAGCAAAAGCTGGACAATGTCCCTGCGGTCATACTCGATGACATACTCGGTGGCCAGAATGAGCACCGTCTTACCATCCTTGTCCTGCAGGTCCGTCTTGGCGCCATGCGCAACCAAAAGCTGAGCAATGCCCTTGCGTCCGATCTCGGAGGCCAGCATGAGCGCCGCTCGGCCATGCTTGCCCTGCAGGTCCGCCTTGGCACCGTGCTCGAGCAAAATCTGAGCCGCGTCCTTGCGGTCGTACTCAGAGGCTAGCCAAATCGCGGTCCAGCCATCGCTGGTCTGGAGGTCAATCTTGGCGCCGTGCTCGAGCAAAAGCTGAGCCATGTTCCTGCAGTTAGTCAAGGTGGCATGTCAAGGCACGCATAGGCGCCGCCCGGCCATCCTTGGCCTCCATGTCCACCTCGGCGCCATGCTCGAGCAGAAGACGAGCCACCTCGATGCGGTCACATTGGCAGGCAATCGTAAGCGCCGTTCGGCCATCTTAAGCCTGCAAGTCAGGGTCGGCGCCGTGCTCGAGACGAAGCTCCACCATCTTCTTGCGATCATTCCCGGAGGCCCACATAAGCGCGGTAGGGCCCGTGTGATCCTGCAGGTGGATATTGGCGCCGCTCTTGAGCAGAAGCCGTGCCACCATCTTGCGGCCATCCATGCAAGCCACAACCAGAAGTGCGCTCTCGCCATCGCTGTTCTGCAGGTCAATCTTGGCCCCACTCTCGAGCAAAAGTTTGGACGGTCTTGTACTGGATGTGCCTGCAGGCCTCAATGAGCGCCGTGCTGCTTCGCTTGCTCTCCAGAGAAGTGTTGGCGCCGCGCTCGAGCAGACGCTGGACTGTCTGGATGCCCAGTCGCTCGGCGGCCTCCATTAGTGCGGTCGAGCCCCAACAATCCTGCAGGTCGACGCTGTCACCGTGCTCGAGCAACAGCTGAGCAAGCTCCCACCGACGACCTCTGCAGGCCTCCAAAAGCGCGGTCGAGCCATGTTTCTGGGTCCGCTCATTGATCAAGGAGGCGTCGAGCTCGAGGTGGCAGCTCACGACGCTCAGTGCGTTTCGAGAGACTGCGTACAAAAGGACGTCCTCGGCAGACGTCGCGTCAGCCTCAACAGAGGCGTCCGCATCGCCCTCGTCGACAGAGTCCGCATCACCCTCATCGGCAGAGTCCACTTCATCACCCTCGGCAGGGGAGTCCGCATCGTCATCGTCGACAGCGGACTCCACAGCATCGTCGTCGCCAGCGGCGTCCACATCATCATCGTCGCCAGCGGAGTCCACGTCATCATCGTCGCCAGCGGAGTCCACGTCATCATCGTCGACAGAGTCCGAAGTCCCCTCATACGGCAGAGCACCGAGTTTCCATCTGAGGATGCCCGGATCCTCTTGCACGGCCTTGCGGATGCCGTCCAGGTCCCTCGCGGTCGACGAAGTCCTTCATATTCACGACCATGGTGCGGCCTCCCTCACGCTGCCGCCGGCGCAGCTTCCTCGTCTTCCGCTCTGGAGAGTTCGAGCGCGTCCGCGTCGCCGGGTTCTCCTTGATGCCCGATGCCGTGAGACCTCCGGCGCCGGCGCCGACCCCGGGCGCGCGCGCAGCAGGGGCGGCGGCGGCGGCGCGCGCGGTCTCTCGCTCCCTCGCTCGCGCGCGCGGCGTCTCGCCCTGCGGCGCCCGCGACGCCCGCGACGGAGTTCGAAACTTTCGGGTCCCGATGTGCCGCCGATCCCGCCGCCGCGCCCGAGGGACCGGGACGCGCGCGGGCGCGAGCGCGACGCGCGGCGCGGCGGCGGCGTGCGCGCAGGGACGCTCGGCCCCAGCTCTGCGGCGCGCGCGCGGCTCCGACGAGAGCGAGCGAGCGAGCAGGTTGGCGGTCTGCAGCATGGTCAAAGATCGACAGTGAAGCATTAAGAACTTGAGGGTCAGGATGATCATGATGATCGTGATGATGATCAGGATGATCATGAACGACGATCATAATGACGGTGGGGACTAGGAATTGATGACGGTCATAATTAGTGAAAAACCATAGGCCCAGGCCTAGGCCCTGGCGATGACCATGACGATCATGACGATCATGGAAATCACGACGATCAGGACGATCATGACGATCAGGATGACCTTGAATGACAATCATGACGATCAGGACCATCATGATTATCATGACGAGTAGGCCTAAGCTAGGCCTATAATGATCTCGAAAGACGATGATGATGTGACGATGATGATCACGACACTCATCATGCCGAACACGGGCTCCTGGCGTGAAGGGCGTTGCGCCGCTATTGGCCTCTCCGTCGCGTGCGGACTTCCTTGCGCCGTTGATGGCTTCGCGTGTCGCGTATGGTCTTTGAGCTCTGTCACCGTCTGGGCTGAACTCACGCCGGCCGCAAGTCCGCAGACTCGCTGGCCATCTCGCTGGCTGGCTTGCGTGGTGGCGCGAGGCTTGCCCTCGATGGCCGCGGTCAAGGCGCCAAAGGCGGTCTTGCAACTCGCTAGGTCGGCTTTAGAGCAGCAAGCTCGACGCGATCTGCCCGGCTGCCGGCCACAATAACGTGGTAGAGCTCGGCGGCCTGGCCTGCAGCACCTGAGTTTGCATCGCTGACGATGAGCTTGGCTTGGCGGTCAAGGGTCCGATGAAGCTGATCATCTCGGCATCGACAGCCACGCTTGCTTCGGCGAGGAAGTACTCGTCGTCGAGCTCCTCGCCGTCCGCGACGCACTCGACTTTGGCTGCGTCGCGGTCGCCACGTGCCCTGGTCTTCTCGGCGCCTTGGAGCTCGGCGACCTTGATAGGCTAGCGGCAGCGGATGAACATTCTGGCGTTGGCAAGGGTGTCACCATCGTCGGGCTCGTCGTCGTCCGCAGCGCGCTCGGCGTAAGGCCCGGCGCGCTCGCCATGCTCTTTGCCCTTGCGGGCGCGGTCGACCTTGACGAGCTTCCCGGGCTCGGCAGGGTCGACGTCCTCCGCACGCGCGCTCGGCGCCGCGCCGAGGGCGAGCGGCCGTGGCGTCGCTCGACGGCCCGCACGCCTCGGGCGCCTCGCGCGGGCGCTCCGCCAGGCGTGGCCGCGTCCAGGAAGCGGCGCCGCGAGGCGCGGCGCGCTCGGGTGGGAGAGAGGCCGGGCGGAGTCGCCGGGATCGGCCTCGATGGCGACGGACGAACGCGCGCGCGCAAGCCCGGCAGGACGTCGGGCTCTGCCGGGCGGCCGCGGACGACTCGAGGAGGCCTCGCGGCGCGTGGCGCTAGAGCTGCAGCCCTGCGCGAGACATCACGATGAGCGCGGCATTGGAGCGAGCAGCCTGCAGCCCGCGCAAGTTGTTGAACTGCGCGACTCGGACGAAGCCGCGAAAACAATGGAACCCGACGCTTGCGCCTTCGAGCCCCGTGGTGATCGAGCCTGGGCTCTGATTGATTGTCTGACCTCGCGAAGAGCTCGCTTTAGGTCGAGGCGCCGAGATAGAAGAAGCCCAGCCGCTGTGAGCTTGTTCATACCCCCGACGGAATCGGACTCTTTACCCTCGGCGGGGCCAGGCGCAGCTGGGCTTGAACGGCTGCCCGAAGAGGAGCGTCTCAAGACGCCCGACGCGCCGAGCAAGCGCGCCGGCGCTCGGCCCGGGCCATGCTCCGTACAAATGTGCCCCAACCCCAGACCGAGTGTCCGCCGACTGTGCCCGAATCGTCGCGGAGCGTCCGTGGGCCGGTAAACCAGCTCCCCGCGACCGCCGCGCGGCGGCTCCGAGCTCCTAAAACGGAGTATTGGCCGCGCGAGGGCGCCGCAATCGCAGCGGCAGACGCGGTGTGGAAATTTTACCCCAATAGGCCAGTTGATGCGAATCCTACAAGGGCAGTGCAATTCATACCTCATAAATGAGCAAAATTCGTGGTCTTTTATTATTACATATTCACAAGACTTTGTGTATTTCTGGTGCGAAGAAACAGGACACAGGTGTATTGGTTTGCGAACTTTGGGTTCAGAGCCGTTTACGCGAATGTGGCGAGCAAGACGATCAAGTATCGATCATCAAGCGCGGTCGACGGCAGGGCGCGGAGCGAGCCGGAGACCCCCGGCGCCTCCAGTGCGCGGCCCTCCGGGCCCTCCGGGTCGGCTGAGTCATGCGGCCCGGTCTAGACTGATAGTTCGAAGCGTTAGGAGCGCAAAAGCAAATGGGCCTCCGGGACTGACTCGGGATGCAGGGAGTCTCCCTGAGCCAGCAACTGAGTCTGAAGACGAGCCTGAAGGAAATTACCTAAACGTAGTTCTAAAACTGCTGGATTATCTTGTCCCCTTCTCCTGGGACGGAGAGGCATCCGCGCCAACAAAGCCGCCTTGCACGGCGAGCAGGAGAATCACAACTACTGTCAACCCTTCATGCCGGGCTCAAGCATGATTGCGAACTCTGATGGGAGAGATCCGTTTGCGCGAAGGTGGCGTGCAAGGAGATGAAGTGGCGACCCGTGCGCGGCGCGGCGCTCATCAAGTTTGCTGGGCGGCAGGCCGCTGGGCAAGCCGGAGAGCCCCGGCGCCTCCAAGACGTGGGCGCCCAGAGCGGCCAAGTCCCACGGCGCAGTTTGGACTGATGGCTTGGTTAGGCAGGCCCCAAGAGCGCTCGAGCGAGCGAAGTTCGACCGGGACTGACTCGAGATGCGGGGAGTGTCTCTTGACACATAAGTCAGAATGACCATACGTTGACATCTTGGCAACATGGCTGAAGAGGAGGCCGTATCGTGCCCCCTTTGCTTGGACGGAGAGACAGCCACGCCAACGAAGTCGCCTTGCATGTCGACGAAAAGTATCAAAACTACTGCCAGCACCTGGTGAAGAGCACGAGCACCCCTGGCACCGGCTGCTTCGCTAGCGGCAAAATGTCGCGCGACAACCTGCTCCAGGTCGGGTTCTTTGACCACGTCATCGACGAGTGCTCGGGCGGGGCCGAGCCCGAGAGACGCTGCCGCGGATTCTGGGTCGCTAATGAGGAGCAAAGCACCGACGCAAAGGCGTTCCACTCGTTGATGCCTCGATTCTGCCAAGGATGCTCAGCGAGCAGCCGCGCTCCTAGGGGAATTTTAGTGCGCCTCCCCGCCGGATCGGACCATCAAGGGCGATATGTATGGCCACTTTTCGTCGGTTGCACTCTTGTGTATTCAGCCCAATCTGGCTAGCTGTGCTTGCTCTTGCTCAAGCAGGATCCCGATCGTCTCGCAAGGGCGACCTTTGCGTTCACCATCAAGTCAGCTTTATGACGTAGCAAAAAGAGCTAGCAATGCGCCTTGTGGGCGGGGGCGTGCAAGACTCAAGTGCACGGCGCCAATGATGTCGAGGTCCATCTTGATGCCCCTCCACGCGCTGCTCCTTGGCGCGATCTTTAAAGAGTTGCTGTGGCGCGCTTCAAGCTTGACCTCTGCGCTCTAATCGTTGTCGAAGCTAGGCTGCATCTTTGACTTTGAGTCGGTCGCTGTTTTGAAGCTTTTAGGCGCTCCCGGCCCCAGATAATCAAGGACATGGCCCCGCACGTCTGGACTTGCCTCACGAGTCTCGCGATGATGAATGTGCATCCACCAAGAGCTTATGCTCACGATGGCGATCTTGGCTATGCAGGCACGAGGTGCTGGTGCGTGGTTGCCACGAGCGAGCCTTCGCCCCCGGCTTGCAAGTATTCTGTATGGAGGCCACTTTGATCTGTGCATCTGGACAAACCTTTGCACAAAATTTGGTCCCAGGGTCCGGACACCATCGATCTCGGCCGCGCCTTTGAGCTCGAGAGAGTCGGCACAGATTTGCGTCGGCTTCAGATGCCTACTACCCAAGACCGCTGCACGCAAGCCCAAGGTCCACGTCGCTTTCCCAACTGAAGTACCCTCCTCGGATTTGAAGCCCAAATCCGGTCTTGCCCGAGGTTCCCCGTTGGCGCATTTCTCCGTCACCAAAGCCCCAATCTCCGGTCAGCTCCAGGAAATCAACCCATCGCAGAGTCCTCGGGGTCTTTTGGCCTTTGAAGATCTCCAGAGCGATGCCCCACCAGCCGCCGGAAGGCCGCCTGGGGCCGGGCGCGTCTTGTGGATTGCCCACAGTCGGACGTCCCAAGTCTCCGAACAACTTGGCAGCGATGGCGACGACGCTCAATCCACCATTGGACGATTGACCCCACCTCGTACTAATACGTACGTACGTACGTTGCAGTGCAACCCGCGCTTCGTCGCCTCGACGCTCTCTACGCTCTCGAGGTCGGCGACCTCGTCGTCGTCGTCGTCGACGACGACGGCAGGACCTCGAGATTCTTGCACGTCAAGAATCATGCCGCGCAAGAATCATCGCGCGCGGTCGCGACGGCCTCGGTGTCGATGTCCGGGAGGTCGACCTGCGCCGCGCGCGGGGCCGCGGGGAGGTGCAGTTGTTCGCTGGTCGCGGCCTCCCTCGGCCGCGAGGCCCCGCATGAAGATGGTCGCGGCCAGAGCCCGAGCCCGCGCGCCGCGACCATGGCGCGGCTCCGCGAGCGGCGGTCCAGCACGCCCGACATCGACGAGGCCGCGCGGGCCGC
>KQ758900.1:585480-601839 GCA_001462505.1 Aurantiochytrium sp. T66 | reverse complement strand
GCCTGAAATCCCGCCTCCTTCCGCCCGCTCGGCGCCCGGGCCTCCACAAATTCCGCTCGCTCGCTCGCGCGCGCGCGCGTGCCCGGCTCGTCGCTCGTTCACGGCACGCGAGCTGGACCCCGACGAGGACCGCGTCATCGGGGTCATCGAGGCCGTCATCGAGGCCGTCATCGTCGTCGTCGTCGCCGTCACCATCGTCGCCGTCGACGGCGCCACGGGTCGCCGCCGACCAGCAAGCAAGCGAGCGAGCAGGCCGTGATCATCATCGAGTCGGAGCGCGCGGGAATGCGGCGTTGGCGAGGAAATCGAGGTGCGGGCGGGACGCTGCCGGGGTCCGCGGGACGTCCGGGGGGCACGCGAGCGACGCGATGCGGGAGGGACGCGAATGCATCTCGTGCGTCATAGACGAGTCCCAAGGAGCACCGTGAACACGATAGGTAGTACTACAAATTGATTGATCCCGCGCGCCCAAAGCGACCCGGGCCAACCCGCGTTGGGTCGAGCCTCTCGTCGTACTAATAGGCTAGGCCGATTGAAGAAAGTTAGTAGAGTGCGTGGCGAGGAGGCAGAGGCCGGCCGGACTCAGCGTCTCGCCAATGAAAGCGAACACCTGGCACTGGGCTTGGCTGCGACTGATCACCTTGCCTTCGTCTTACGGCTGCTGCTGCGGCGGCGAGGCCCCGGCGTCCCGGCGGAGGCGACGATTTTCCTCTTGGAGAGCGGCCAGCTTCTCGTTCATCTCGCGCATTGAGGATTCGTGCAGGCTTGCCCAGGCGCGGATTTCCTCCGTGGACGCTGCGGAGAGGTCGTCGACCTCCTTGAGAAAGTCCTGCTTTTGCTGCTCAAAGCCCTCGCGCTCTTGCACGAGCGTAAAGATCATCTGGTCCTTGAGCCGCAACTGCTCCCGGAGCTTGGCGGTCTCGTCAGCCCTGGCCTTTTTGTCAGCCATTTCGTCTGGGAGACACGCCTTGTCTTCGAGAATGCGCCGCACCCGGTCGAGACCGCTGGCCTCGCTGTCTTCGTCGATGTCGTCCGAAGGGCGGGCCACCCCGGCCACTGCCGCATACGGCGCGTCAATAAGTTTTTGCGCAGCGTTTTGGAACTCTTTGAAGAGATTAACAAAGTCGCGCATGACCACAGGATGGGGAAAGCGCTCCTGCTCCCGGAAAGCGGCTTGGGCGCGCTCGCGCTGCCTGCGGAAGCCGGCGAGCGAAGGGTCCTCCGAGGAGTCCAGCTCCGCGGGGCCCGCCAGCCCGATCGACATGGCGCTGCTGTAGTGCGAGCTCGCAAAAGGGTCCATGCGGAGGGCGTCGCGCGGCCGCGGACCCGCCGCGAGGAACTGGAACTGGCTGATCTTTTCGAGAACCTTGCGGTGCTTGTTGGCAACGCGCTCAAGCTCCTTGCAGCGCGCTTGCTCTGCATCGTGCAGGCGCTCGATCATTGCCTCTGCCTCTGCGCGCGTCGCGGACTCTACCTTGGCGGCGCGCTGCCGGATCTCGCGCTTGGCGAGGTGGACTTGCTCCAGCATGTGCACCTCGGCCTCGATGCGCGGGGCGAGTGTGGCCTCGAGCAGCGTTTGAAGGTGAAGAAAGTCTCGTCGCAGCAGAGCAGTAGCGCTGTCCCCATACTCGGCCGGGAGAGCCGAAAGCTGCGGCAGCGGGCTCTTGTACGAGTGCGCGGTTGGCTCCGTTCCAGACGCACCGCTGCCGCCGCCGCTCTTGCTGCTCATGCTGCCATAGGTCCTAGAAGCGGACGCTTCGTCCGAGGACCCGACATGCTCTGCGAACCGGACGCTGCGCGACCCGGGCAGGCTGGGCGCGCCCAGGTTTGGCTGCGGGGTGGGCGCGGACGCCCCGGAGCGTCCAAGGTGCTCCTGGAAAATGCGTTGGAAGGCTTCCTTGGAGATGCGGCCCGTTTTGTCGGCGTCGTACTGCTCAAAGAGCATGCCGGCCTCAAATTGTAGGCGCGGGTCAAGGAGAGTCGCGGCGCCGCTCGCTGCTGGGACGGACGGCAAGGTCACGCGAAGGTCGCGCAGCATGGCCGCAAATTGATCCTGCGACATTGTCCCCGTGCCCGGGTCGCAGTAGCGCGTGAACGCGCGGCCGTGCTCGAAGAACGGGTCCGCCGGCCCCAAGTCCTGCTGCTGCTGCAGCTGTTTGTTTTCGTCCGCGTCGGAGGAGCCCTTCTCCTTCTTGTCGCGCTTCGACGAGGACGAGGACGATCGCGACTTGGACTTGGACTTGGACGACGACGAGCCCTCCTTCTTGCGCGAAGACGAGGACGAAGCCATCGCCCCAGCGGCCGGCCGCCGCTCGCTCGCGCCGCACCGCCTCGCCCCGGTCGCCTGCGCGCGCGCAAGGGCCTTTGCCTCCCAAAATTCTGAAAGAGCTGCAACCGTTCGCGCGTACGCGTAGTCCCTTGCGGAAGCGCCACCGGGGCCTACCGGACTCCGCGCAAGCTCAAGCCTCTGAGGGCGTCGTTTGGGCTTGGGGCGGTCGCGGGTAACGAGGTCTCGCACGTTGCGGGCGGCCGACCTGCCACGACGACCGGTGCTCAGGCTTGTTGCTGGGCAAGCGCATATGTTGCAAAATTTGTGAGAAGATTTAGTTATTTATCCGTGACCGGCCATCCACACACTGCCGCGATCGACACGATGGCCGAGAGGATCTTCGTGGCTTCGCGACTCCTTGCCTTCTCGAACTAGGCCTAGACTCGGATTCTGACGGTAAGGAGCTCGCTTGTACGACCTCAATCACCTTACTTCAAAGAGCAGGGACATGGTTCTCGAGCACCTTGGCCTCGGTGGTCCCAGCGGTCGAGAACTTGGCGCAGCACGGGCAGGCCATGTCCATGAACTTGGAGCACCAGACGACCTGGTGCGTCGGCGCGTGCTCGGCGCGGACGGCGACTTCGGAAAGGTGCGCAGCGGACTGCATCTCATGCTCGAGCTCGGAAGGGTCGCCGCCCGGCTTGAGCGTCGAGCACAACACGTTGTGCAGGATCCAGCGAGCTGTGCGATCCCCGCGCTGGGCGCACGAAGCGATTGCGCACGCGATTCCGACGCAGAATCCAATGAAGCACAGCGAGCCGCCGCCAACAATGCCGTACATGGCGGGCGTCGACAGCTGCGCGCCAGAGCCGCTATCGGATTCCTTGATCGTGATGTCGATGGTGTCGTACGTGCTGTGGTACGTGACGCCAGACAGAGCGGGGTAGTCGTCGGTCAGGACTGAGTTGCGCGTCGTGTTGCGCGTCGTGTCCATGACGGTGATGACGATGGTATCCTTGAGGGCCGAGCCGATCGAGCGGTACTGGAGCACAGCCAGCACGCGGTTGATCGCCGACTGGATGCCCGTCATACGGAGGTCCGGGGTTCCGGTGCTTCCGCTGCTCGCGACGCCGGCCTCGCGCCTGAAGTCGATCAAGTCGTGCGTCAGGTTCGAGTCCAGCATCACGTCCTCGCGCATCACGAGGCGACCCCCGGCCGTGTCGGTCACCTGCACAACCACGTCGATGACCCGCGTATTCGGCTCCTTATCCGTAATCTGGATTGCGTTCCCGTTCCTGTCGGCAAGGTCGTAATACACGTTCTTGTCGATATTCACCAGCGACTTGACCGGCATGTCGAGGCTCGGGGGGTCGTTCACGTTCTGCACGTACACGTTCATGCCCGGAGCAGAGACGCTTTCCAGAGACGCCGACTCGATGAAGACTTTGTAGTTGATCGCAATGGGGCAGCCGGCTGCATCGCCTGCCACGCACCGAGCGTTCGCGTCCACGCCCATGGTCTCCGATGCCAGGTCAGTCGTCGTGAAGGAGACGTAGCGACCGTCGGTGGAAGAGCCCGAAGGCGCGCTCGGCTCGGCCGGGGCCGCACCACAAAGGGGGCCAGTACACGGAAACGGGTACGAGTCAGCGGGCGAGAGAGCAACGTTCTTGTCCGGGCAGAGCGACATCGAGTAGGCCGTATCCGAAGAGCATAGCGGCCACGAGTCCACGCTGTAGTAGTCCAAGGCGGGCTTGAGGTACACGGTACCGTTGAAGACCTCGCCAACCTCGAGAGGCGAGGAGAGGCTTGCGTCCGAGTACAGGGTGCCCTGCGAGGGAGGAATGAGCTCCGCGAGCGCAAAGGTCATCGTTCGTGGGCAGTCGACCGGCGCGGGGACCTGCTCGCAGTAGTTGTCGATGCCGCGCAACGTCAGCTCCGAGACCTCGTCCTCGATTACCACCTCGAGATCGCCCACGTTCGCGTCGAGAGCCGACGTCACCGTCGTGGAAAGAAGGATGGTGTTTGACGTTGCGTCGTCCAGGTCCGTCACCGTGAAGGCGAAGTACGCGCCCTCCAGGTTCGAGGCGTTGTTCAGCTCCGGAGGACAGAAGTTTTCCGTGCCGTCGAAGACGTGGCCGTCCGGCGCGACGCCCAAGCAGGCCTCAAAGGAAAGCGTCATCGAAATTTCACCGGGCCCATCTTGAGTCAGTGTGTAGGCCGACCCCACGTTAATGTCACGACCCTCCGCGATCGCAAGGGCGAGGCCACCCGCACAACTCGTGCCGGCCGGCTCGTAGAGACGACCAAGCGTAGAGGCGGCAGAGTCCGTTGCGTTCGGGTCGAAGACGGTGAAGGTCTTCTGCCGACCATAGGATGCGCAGGAAGTCTCCAGGTACGGGTCTTCCGCGCCGCCGACCGGGCAATCGATATCCTTCGCCTCCAGCGTGAGCTTGCTGTACGTGCTCTGCGACGTGTAGGCCGTCCACGTAGACGTGTCGAGAGCCTCCGGGTCGTCGTTGGTTGGGGCCACTATCATCGCGACAGAGACGTCGTTAGCCGAGGTTGCACCGAAGGGATCCAGCGCAGTGAAGACAAACGAAGTACCCTGACCGTACTTGTTCTCATCGGCGCTGTACGTCATGCTCGACGTGATCTGCTTGGGCAGACTCTCGTCAAGAGTCACCGACGAACCATCAATTGTCACGGTTGCCCCGAGTTGGCCTGTTCCGAGATCGGAGCTCTCCAGAACAAACCGAAGTGCAGGTCCATGAGTATACAAAGGTTCGGGTAAGTCAAGATCCGCGTCGTAGACGAACGCGGAAAGGTTGAGGGGGGTGAGCAACGCGTCCTCCATGACCTCCAGCGAAGCTTCTGTCGTATCAGCCATTACCGGCGCAGAGTTGGGGACGCCAGGCCGAAAATTATCGAAAGCAGCTATACCCTCATCGGGGAACGATGTGTCGTGAAGAGCAAAGAAGAGGATGTCCCCTGGGAACGAGCGGTATTCGGAGGTACTTGACTGTGAGCCAATCAGTGCCGCCGGGGAGGAGCCGAGGCGCAGGTAACTATCGGCCGGAAATTCTGCCGGAAAGGGCACAACTATATCTTGGTTGAACGATTGGCCGAAATAATCCGAGAGGAAGATCGGCATATCTCCACTGCCACTTGGATATCCTCTGGGGGTTTTGTTGAGTACGACATGGTAGTACCCATTCGGGGATAGTTCCGTGTAACCCGCAAATAGCCGATATTCGATCGACTGAGGAACAGTCTCATTGTCCACAAATGCCACGTAATCAACGTAGAAGCCGACCCTCGATTCGTTCACCTTATAATAGATCTGCATCGAGTAGTCGGTCTGGATGGTATAGGTGTAAGCGTCACCAGGCTCGAAAGCGGCGTCCTGGCCGATCTCCATGAGAAGGTACCTGAATTCCTCGCCGGGGGCGAGATCCGCTTGCTGCTTCAGAGCACTCGAAGGCTTAATCCAAAATTCGAGCGCGAAACCAGTTTCCACTCGGGTAAAGAGCGACGCGATGCTGTCTACGGCGAATCGACTCGTAACCTCCCCCGACACGGTGATTCCGTTGGACTGATAGCTTTGAGCTCCAAAATGCGCACCATTGTATGCAATAGGGAAGTCGTACCCGGTGACTTCGTCTGTGTACGAAGGGCATCGGTCAGCAGACGTTGAGGTTGCCGCAAAAGACATGCCGCCAAGGAGATCGTCCGAGACGGCATCGGTGAAGTCGTTGGCGGCGCACTCATCCTGCTGGAAAGTGTACATCACCACCGGCGATCCCACACGATCATCATTGAATTTGGGCGGATTGAAGGTGGCGACATCGCTGTTGACGGTGCCAGCAATGGCCAGCAAGGCCACGGCGGCTAGCACGGTCTTCATGGCCATCTTCCTCGTCGCGCCGATCACTCCAGCTTCGCCACCAGACAGGCGCACCTTGGACCCCTCGCGTAGACCCCTTCGAGGCGCCCCTCGCGCAGCAGAGTGTTCTCGTTCGTGGGGGAGGGGGCGAGGTCGGGACTGTGCCGTCGATCAACCAATCGATCGATCGATCGATCGATCGATCGATTCGAGTTTGGTTTCTCTCCTCGGGGCCTGCCTCGGGGCCTGGGTCTCCACAATTGTGCAGCATTTTCGCATTTTCGCACACAAGGCGTACGTAGTAGTACGTAGTACGTACGTGACAACGGGTACTACGTACGAACCCTCCACGGACGTGCCTCGTACATATCGAGTCTCGGACTTAGAGACACCGGTGAGACCCCTTCTACGTACGTAGTACGTACGTACCGGGTACCCTTCTACGAATCAGATTTTTTTAAAAAAAAAAATTAAATATTACAGGGCCCGACGCGTGCGGCGGGTGTGCATACGAATGTTTCCCCGCCACTCGGCGTATCAGGGGCAGCGTGGCCCTTTATTCCGTCGGTCGACCGATGATTGACAGTGGTGTGCATTGATTTTACCCCCGTATCCAAAGCCGATTCACGCCGTTTCACGGGGCACGCGCGATCGCGTAGAATCGGGAAGTGCCCTCGTAAATGGAGAAATTTTGCCGGCGCCTCTGCACCGCGTGCTCTTCGCTGCCAGAAAAACGACCGCGAATGACAATCCAGCTGGCCATCCAGCTCCGGACGCTCCGAAATTCGAAGGTACGTACTACCCGTAGTACGTACGTACTACGGATCTTCGTACGTGGTATGTGCGATATGTATGCGTGCGGAACCCTTTGCTCCGGAACCCTTTGCTCCGGAACCCTTTGCTGCAGCCGACTCATGCATCGTCAACCCAGACCTCGAGACTGGCAACCGCGTCGTCTGTAGTGGTCGTCACGTCGTCGTCACGTCTGGCTTTCTGGCTTGGATTGGCAGGAATGACACGATGATCGGCGACACGATCATTCATTCAATGTTGTCCCACAGTGTTAGTCTTTTTTTTTTGCTCCGAAACTGAATTTCAATCCAAAGAACTTGAAGTGGCGTCGACTCGACACGTCCCTTTCGATCCAGCTTTCTCTGTCGAACTGAAACACACGGAGGTGATTTGATTATTATTGAACAGGCAGTGATGTCCAAGCTCCCTCTCCGAAATCAATCAATGGGACTCATCGAAGTTGTCTGCTGGTGATCTCGCTTTGAACAGAGGCAGCGAGGCCGCGAGCGAGGGAGACCCCCCTCTAACGTAGTGCTACGTGGGTACGTTCGTACAGCACACCGGTGAGCGCGCATCGTCACGCTTGAGGTGCAAATTCGCCGACTAGGCTTACGGGCTGTCCAGAGTCGGGCCGCGCTTCTGTTCTGTTGATGAGGTCGTTCTTGAATTTTTGACGTAGGCCTAAACGCGGTCTTCGTACAAAAATGATCTACGATTTTGCATCGGCTGCATGCGCTTCAATCGCTCTGCCGGACTTGAGCGATACTATTTTCGGGGACAAAAGAACAAATTGAGCTGCAATGCGGCGATGAGTAAAATTACTGTTAGTATGGCATCGAGCGCACAACTGTCTGGACTCTGGACGATCGTCAAGACGATCGTCAGGACGCTTTGGACCGCGTAAGCCCGTGAGCGACCTTCAACAAAACAGAACGTTGGCCGACTCTTCTGAGTTTGGACAGCCCAGCAGCCCACGTACCATTGCTACCATTGGTAGCATTGGTGTCCAAGGTTGAAGGTACGTAGGTATCGAATTGGAGTGCTCACTCGAACACCAATTGGTGTTCCAATCCCAAGTTGGGATTTGACGATGGAGGCGTGCTGCAGCGTGACGCCACCTTAGTCGATGGATGGGGAGTGACCCCAAGCCAGAACTGCTTTGACCCCTATTCGAGCAAGGCTGGGGTGCAATGCAGGAGGAGACGCCCGGAGACATCCTCGGAGGCACATCGGGGCGGTTTTTCGAAGACGATTTCGAAATCAAAAATGGACTAAAGTTCACGCTGAGCGGCCATGCGATCGAGAATAGCGTTGGCTTTCGTCTGGGCTACTTTTCGTGGCCATCTCTTGTCGGAGTGAAGAATAAATGATGAGATCGTGAATTTGACAATGTTTGAGGCAGTCTTCGGAGAGAGCATTCTGCTGAAGGCTGCGCGACAGCAGTAGGTGCTCCTCGCGGTTATGGCTGGGCACGCGGTTGGCTTGGTTGGGGCTCGCGAGGCGCGCGAGATCACATGGCAAATCTTGCCCATGCCGGGAGGAAAAAGGTGACTAAAGCCCGCACTCCTCGTTTTTTCTCTTTTTGGGGGGGCACTCACCAAGTGAGATACAGGTCTGGTACCCTCCTTTACCACGGGCACCACGGTACCCGCGACTGGCCGCGACTCATCAACTTGAAGACCCGCGAGAGGGCGTTCGTTCTTTCGATCGCGCATCGTTCGTTCGCTCGCCCTCCCCGTTACACACGTCGTACACGAAGGGACCCGCCGCAAGTGGACAATGGAGCCCCGCAAGTGGACAATGGAGCCCTGCAAGTGGACAATGGAGCCACGCAAGGATCTGAGATATAACCGTAACCCCCTGGCCCGGACTTGTAGACCCCGATCCCGCCTACCTCGCGCGCTCCGCCGCCGTCGGAGCCGCGTGCGAGCCGCGGAAATTGTCCAGCGGAGCCTGCCGGCCGGCCGGCCGGCCGCCGCCCTCTTTGCGTGAAAGTCCTGCCCATCGCGCCGCCATGCAAAGGCCCATGCCCGGGGACCACGAGGACGACGCCGTGGTCCCCGCGGCGCTCGTGTTCAGGCTCGTGGCCAAGCTCGAGGACGCCATGCACATGATCATGGCGGAGCAGAATCGCGGATCGGGAGTTCTCTCGCTCTTGCAGGGCATGCGCAACCTGGTCGGCAAAGCGCTCTCCCGCACCGACAGCCGCATGGACCAGATCGAAGCCGCGCTCGCGCGAATCCAGACCGAGGCCGAGGCGTCCAAGGCGGAGAACGCCCGGCTGCGCGCGCGTATGGCCGACAACGAGAGGCGCACGGCGAGCCTCGAGCACGAGCTCCGTCAGCAGCACGTCCTCCTCGCGCCGCCCGAGCCCCCGCTCAACCCGAAAATGCCCGCGTCGAACCCAAACTCCCCTGGGAGCCCGCGCAATGGCGGCCGCAATCGCCGGCGCTACATCTGATTCTGTCCCAGCTCGACTCGGCAGGGACGATAATTTGTCGGCCTGCCGTGTCTCCTGCCGCAGCCACGGCGCATGCCTCGCAAGTCTGCGAGAATGTTGGCCAAGCGCCACCTCGCACGGCGCGGCGTCCGCCCATTTGTCATTTCGACTGACCCCAAAACCGTCTACTACGCGTGTGTCCTCGTCGGCAACCGCCCTATCCATTTTGGCTTGCCAGCCAGAACACACCAAATTTTCGCGACTACGCAAGCAACCGAAGAAAAGCGCGCGGGCATGCTCACGTAGTAGTAGTACATTATTGAACTTGTGACTCTTCAATTATGCTTTGCCAGCAACGCGCGCGTGCGAACACGCACATGTAGCTCTTTCGCAACGAGTCCAAACTCGTGTGACAATGAAATCAAACTCGTTCGACAACGAGTCCAAATTCATGCGAGGATTCGTTCTCGGATTCTTGCACATCGTGAGACTCTAATACGGAACAAAGGGCGGGCGCGTACGGCGGCGCGCCCGGAGCTTACTCCCGCCCTGCAGCGTCTCGAGCTTCTTCTCGAACCCTCGTCGGTTATAGTAGGCAAATGCAAACTCGGAAAAGGATAGCGACCCATCGCCATCCGGGTCAAAGCATCGAAACACCTCGGCCACATCGGCATCGGCAAGCTGGAGATGCAAAGCATCCTGGAGCACCTCAGTGAACTCTTGTCGCGAAACGCGGTGGTCGCCATCCTCGTCGAATTTGCGAAAGAGATCCTCGAGCTTAATGTCTGCCGCGGCCTCGCGAATGCGGTCCATCGTGATGCGAAAGCGGTCCACGACAGTCCTTCGACGGAAGGCGCGACGAGCACTGCCGCGGAGGCGCTCGGGGTTCAAAAAGTGGTGCAGAACCTCTTTGAAGTCAATTTGCCCGTCCTGGTTCTCATCCATGTGCCGCACGAGCGCCTTGGTCTCGGCCCGCGTGAGCGAGATGCCGAGCTGTGACTTGACGCGCCGCCGAAAGGTCTCCTCGTCCATGGCCTCGCCCTCGAAGCCGCGCAGGTCCATCTGGCTGGACTCGAGAAGCTTTTCGGCCACGTCACGAACTTTGTGGAGCGCCGACTCGATCGGCTTGAGCTGGCGGCTTTCGTCCTCGCTGTCATCGCCGTCATCCTGGTTTCCTGATCCACCGGTGCCGCCTCCTCGTCGTCGACGCGAGTATGCAAAGGCACTACTTGCCTCCATACGTTTTGCAGCCCTTTCTGCCAAGAGGTCGTTCAGGCCGCCGAGTTCGTGCACGCTCGACTCGAAGAGCGACTTGGGCGCGCCGAACGCCTTGCGCTCGCCCGCGGGTCGCGCCTTGGTTGTCGTCGTGGGGAGGCCCTTTTCAAAGGCCGCCTGCGGTGTCGTGACCATGACGAGGCTCGCCGCCGACGCCGACGTTGCCAGCGCCGGGAATTGCTGCATCATGCGCAGTCTCGCCGCATCTTCTCGGCGCTGGCCGCGCCGCCGGTATCGCTCGAGCGCCTCGATGGACCCTGTTTTCCGCATGTCTCCAGCGCGCGTTCAAATATCAGGAACTCGATTCACCCGCGGCCTCGCGTCTCGAGCGTCCCCGCCGGGCGCCCTGCTCGGGTTCTGCGCGTCCATGGCGGCCGCATCCAATCCAGCCAACCTCAGGCTTCAAAGTTCGCAAATGGCGATCCCCACACCTGCGAGAGATCCGTTCATCGTTTTCCCGACCTCCCGTATTTTAGCCAGTCTTGCTTCCTTTCAGAACCACTGCGCCCGTTTGTTTGGGTTTGTTCCTCATCGTGCGCTTCGCGGGTCCTTCCCTACACCAATAAAATCTCAGTGGTGCACAGAGGAAGCACACGACAGGGACGCCCAGTGATGAGAGTGTGCATAATACGATAATCAAGAGAAATCACCGTGAGGGACACATACCAGTGGCGGTAGAGGACAGTGAAGGTTTCGCCGACGGCACTCTTGGAGATGATGATCGCTTTCAACTAAAGTCCCAAGCCTCGCGCCCGCGCCGCCGCTCCCCGCCCGCCCGCCCGCCCGCGCCCGCGCCGCCCGCCGCGACCGCCGCGCGCCCGCGCCCGCGGCCCCCGCCTACCTCCGCCGCGTGCCCGCCCGCCCGGCCGGCCGGTCGCCCGGCCGCCGATCCAGGTCATCGGGCCCGTGGTCGGTCTCGCAGCGCAGCAGCAGCAGCAGCAGCTGCTCGAGCAGAAGCGCGCGCAGGAGGAGGACGAGCAGCAGCGGCAGCAGGAGGACGAGGAGGGAAAACAGGTCGCCATGGCGAACTTTGCTCCCCTGGGCGTGGGCCTGATCACCTTCCTGGCAATGGGCATCGCTCTGTGCATGCTGGGCCAGGGCCTGCGCGCCGCGGGCAAGCTGTCCAAGGGCGAGGCGCAGCTCATGAGCTTCCTGGTCGGCCTCGGAGGCGTGTGCATGTGGATGATGTGGTCCATGACCTGGCTCTCGCAGGTGAACCCGATCCTGTTCCCAGAAGCCGTAAATCACTCGGCGACCTCGGAACATTAGCCCTTCTGCGACGAGCTACGCCATGGAATGTTGCCTGAATATTTGTCAAAAATTTTGCGATGATGCAGCCCCCGAGGACCTCGCTTGTCCGTGCCGGCGGCGAGAGGTCTCGAGATTTCGTGCATTTCCAGTCAAGTAACGCACGGAATCCTATGGTTGGAAAAGAAAAACGAAACATTTGGGTGAGCAAACTGCAAGAACTAAAGAACGTTGCGCGTGGTGGGGGCGGTGCTGAAGGGCACATAAACGTCGGAGGAGCTGTAGATGGCCTCAATGATGGGCTCGTACTTGCGCTGTGTCACCTCGCGCTTGAGCTTGAGCGAAGGGGTGACCTCGCCCGTGTCGATGGAAAAGTCCTGAGGCAGGATGGTGAATTTTTGCACCTTGGCGGCGTTCGAGACCATGACCTTTTCGTCGGCGTTGACGGCCTTGATGGCCTCGGTGATGGCGCTGATGAATTTCTCCGAGGCGGACGCCTGCGAGATGGTCGTGACGCCCTCTTCGAAGGAGGCGGCGGGCTCGTCGAGCTCGTCGGTGCCCGGGTGCTCGCCCGTGGCGCCCTTGGCCCGCAGCGTCACGAGCATAATGTTGAACTTGCGCTTGTCGCCAATCATGATCACGTTCGAGATGATCGGGCAGCGCATCTTGACGGCGTTCTCGATGGGCGCAGGCGGGACGTTTTCACCGCCGGCGGTAACAATGAGCTCCTTGTAGCGGCCCGTGACCCGGAACATGTTGCGCGTGTCCTTGCTGCCTTTGTCGCCGCTGTGCAAAAAGCCATCGGCATCGATGGTCTCGGCGTTCTTCTTGCGGATCTCCTCGACGTGGGCCTTGCCGAGCTTGGGATTGGCCAGGTAGCCCATCATGACGTGCCGACCGCGAAAGCAGAGCTCGCCCTGCTCGCTCTCTGCCGGAGCGTCAAAGTCACTCGTGGCCGGGCACTCGTCCTTGGAGCCGTCGTCCGAGACTGCGAAAATCCGGACTTGGGTGCCCTCCATCTCGTAGCCGATGGAGCCGCGCACGTGGCAGCGGTCCGTGCTCCAGGTGGCAGCGCCCATGTTCTCGGACATGCCGTAGGTCTCGTTGATGTTGAGGCCGATAGAGGCAAAGTACTCCATGGTCTCCACGGAAAGGGGGGCGCCACCACTGAAGATGAATTTGGCCTGGTCCAGGCCGAGCGCCTCATGGACCTTGGCAAGGAGTTTGTTGGCGACTCCGCTCATGAGCCGGGACTTGCCCGAGCCGCCGAGAACGAGGTTGTCCTGCGTGTACTTGGCCTGGCCCTTGGCCCAGGTGGACATGGTCTTTTTCAGGCCCGTGTTGGCCGCACCGACGGACTTGAGCTTGTCGGCAATCTTCTCGTAGACGCGGGGCACGCCCATGAAGAGAGTGGGGCGCACGGCGCGCAGGCGGTTGCCGAGGGTGCCCGTCTTGAGATCGTACGGGCGGGCAAAGTAAGAGGTCACGTAGGTCTGTTTGTAGGCGGTCACGACAATGGGGGAGATGATGTCGACCATCATGCCGGCGACATGCGAGAGCGGCAAAAAGGAGAGAATGCGCTCCGGGTCGCGCGTGGTGCCAACCGGGGATACGCCCCGGGAGACCACGTTGTAGCTCTCGAAGAGGACGTTATCGTGGCTGACCATGACGGCCTTTGGCATGCCGGTGGTGCCGCTGGTGAAGACGAGGCAGGCGACGTTGCCCGGCTCGGTGGCCTCGATGAGCTCGTCGAGCTCCTCGTCGCTGCCCTCTTCCTCCCCGAGGCTGACGAGCGAGGCCCAGTCAAGGACGGTGACCGTCGAGCCGTCGGCACGAGTGAGGTCGCTCTTCTCGCAGCCCCAGGTGACGATGGCCTTGAGGTAGGGCAAGTTGTTGATCTGCGTCGCGAACTTGTCAAAGTTGGAGGCGGAGTCGACCACGGCGATGGCGCCGTCGGCCAGCACGGTCTTGTACGCGACCTGGCCCTTGGTGTCGGTGGGGTAGATGCCGGCAGCCTTGCCGCCAAGCATCATGGCGGCCATCTCGGACATGAACCACTCGGGCGAGTTAAAGCCGAGGATCATGATGCCGTCGTAGCGGACGGCGCCGAGGTGCAGAAAGGCCTTGGCGGCGTTGCGGCACTCTTCGTAGTACTGCTTCCAGGTCCAGGTCTTCCACTTGGACAAGGGCGCCGATTCGGGGGTGTTGCGGCCGTCAAAGGCGGGAAGCGGCCTCTCGACGCGCAGCGCCGGTTTGTTGGGCCAGTTCTCAGCGGCCATCCGAAGCGCGTCCGTGAGCGTGTCCTCGGGCGCGCCGCCCATGGCCGCCGGCGCGGCGATGCCCTTTTCGGCAAAGCGGATCTTGGCCACGTCATCCTTGAACATGTACGAGCGCGGGCCATCGTCGCTGTAGTCCGGGGCGTACTCGGGGCCCCACGTCGGGCCCACGGTGGCCGGCTTCGCCTGCGAGGTGCCCATCTCGGAATGCGCTGCTGCTTCTGCTGCTGCTCGTGCTGCTGCTCGTGCTGCTGCTCGTGCTGCTGCGGAGCGAGGTCGCGTGCGCGCGGACACGCCGGACGTCAGTTTTCCAGTTCTCCTGCTGCAGACCAGTTTTGCGAAGCCTTCTTCGCCACGCACGCTGCGCCAGGCTACTACCTAGTCTACGCGCTGCGCTATGCCACGCCACGCCACGCCACGTTTGGCGCGCGATACTCTCCGGCCCCTTCGTCGGGTGCTCGCTCGCGCAACCTGGCGCCACATTCAGCCTTCGCGACGGCGGCGCGCGCGATGCTCGCGCGCGAGCGAAGGAGCCTCGTTGTCAAGACTCACATGTCAATCAAGGCGTCGCGGGGCCGCCGACGGGCCGCCGCCGGACGCGGCTTGTCCGCGGCTTCCCCTCGATCGATCGGTCGGAAGCCTGCCTTGTCTGCCCAAGCTCGGCCGACGCGACGTGAAGCTTGCAAACAATGCTCAAGCTGATCACGACCCCACTCGCACGCCTCCAGGCCACGTACCGGTGCTGCAGACTCTCCTCCCGTCGGCCCGCGCGCGTGCGCGACGAACGGACGAGCGGACGATCGAACGAACTGGCTTTGCTTGGCTTGGCTTGGCTTTGCTTTGGTCTGCGCGAGGACGGTGCGCGACGAATAGTAAGTAAGTGAGTCGTAAGTGATGACGTCGCCTTCTTTCTTTTTTCTCACATTTGAATGCGTAAAAATTCTTTTCGTTCTGCTGCACCGCCGAGCGCGACGAGCGCGGCGAGCGCGACGAGCGCGACGAGAGCCTATTGATCGATCGACCAGTGGCTTTGACGCGCAGAACGACAGCTGGCCTGCCGCGAACACAAGGCAAGGCACCCGGGCCTGGATGATCAGAAGGCGCGTGGCAGTCTGGGCGAGGATGCGGACCGGGGTCCTGGTCGTCGGCAAAATCAGCTCAAGACTCGGACGATGATGGTGTGCATCTTGAAGGTCTTGATTGATGATGATTGAGGGGAAGAACCCGGGGGAGAAGGACATCTTGTCCTTGGATCGAACCCGGGGGAGGAGCCAAGGACATCTTTTCTTTGGGTCGAACTCGGGGGAGAAGGAGGACATCTTTTCTTTGGTGATGGTGATGATAATGACGACTTCTTGGATCAAGACTTGTTGGAGAGCCTCGCACTCTGCCAGGCATCCCCTGACTCGTCCCGTTTCTGATCATGTGCACACATCTGGAGCGGCGAGCTCCCGACTCGGAGGTCGTGCGTGCGCGCGTGCGTACGGCGTGCGGTCAGGTCATGGTGGGCACCGATTTATTATACACCCGAAAGGCTTTCACTCACGCGAGGTCGGCGTGCGGGACATAGACCTCGCTGGACTCGTAAACGGTCTCGATGATGGTGGCGTTCATCTCGGCGGTCACGGAGCGCTTGAGCTTGAGCGACGGGGTGATCTCGCCCGTCTGCACGGAAAAGTCCCGCGGGAGGATGGAGAACTTTTGGATCTTGCACGAGTTGGAGACCATGACGGAGTCGTCGGCGTTGACGGCCTTGATGGCCGCGGTGATGGTGCTGATGAACTTGTCCGAGGACGCGGCCTGCGAGATGGTCGTGACGCCCTCCACGTGGGTGGCGGCCTCGCCATCGAGCTCGTCGGTGCCCGGGTGCTCGCCCGTGGCGCCCTTGGCCCGCAGCGTGACGAGCATAATGTTGAACTTGCGCTTGTCGCCGATCATGATGACGTTCGAGATGAGCGGGCAGCGGGACTTGACGGCGTTCTCGATGGGCACGGGCGGGACATTCTCGCCGCCGGCGGTGATGATGATCTCCTTGTAGCGGCCCGTGACGCGGAACATGTTGCGCACATCCTTGCTGCCCTTGTCGCCGCTGTGCAGAAAGCCATCGGCGTCTATGGTCTCGGCGTTCTTCTTGCGGATCTCCTCGACGTGATCATCGCCAAGCTTGGGGTTGGCC
>KQ758900.1:537688-548126 GCA_001462505.1 Aurantiochytrium sp. T66 | reverse complement strand
CATCGCATTGCATCGCATCGCATCGCATCGCATCGCATCGCAGCGCCGCGCGCCCGGGATGCCATGCTCGCGAACGGCACCGGACTCGAATGAACCCTCGCTCGCTCGCTCGCCGCGCCTCCGCCGCTCGCTCGCTCGCACGGCACGCGCGCCGTGCGCCTGCCGCGCAGCGCGTGCTTGTCCTGGCGTCGCGTCGCGGGTTCGAGCGCGTCACGCACGTCGTGCCATGCCGCGCCGAGCCATCCCATGCCGCCACGCCGCGATGGCCGTCGCGATCCCGACCTCGTCGGCGCGACCCGGGCGCTCGGCGCCAAGCGGCGTCGCGCTGTCCGCGGCGCGACGCGACTCGGCGCGACTCCTCTGCGGCGGCTGCGGCCGGGACGCGATGCGCGCCGTGACGGCATCCCGGTCCCAGGGTTCGCGCGCCGCGCCCGCCGGCAGACCTCCAGCGCGCGCCGCGAGGCTCCGCGAGGCTCCGCGGCGCCAGGCTCCGTCCGCGAGGCTCCGCGAGGCGACGCGAGGCGACGCGACGCGAGGCGTGAGAGGCGCCCGGCGGGCGACCTCGCGCGGGCCACCCGCCGGCGGCGACCGACGACGGTGACGACGGACGCCGCCCGCGAAGCCCAAGCATCAGCGCGGCGAGGCGCGGCGAGGCGAGGCGCGGCGAGGCGCGGCGAGGCGCAGCAAAGCGAGGCGCGACGTCGGAGCAGCCGCCGCGCGCCGCCTTTGACGAGGTTGCGTCGCCCCGCGAACGCGAGGCGCGACGAGGAAGGAGACCTAGCAGCAGCAGCAGACGGCAGAGGAGGGCGCGGAAAGATGCGGAGGAGCCTGCAGAGCAAGTCGCTCAATGACCTGCAAGAGCTAGACGTCGAGGGCGAAACCGCACGCTCGCTCTTGAGCAAGCGGCACCTCCCGCGCAGATGGTCCTTCTCGAACCTCTTGCCCGTCTCGGACATGGACGCGGGCGACTCGTCAGCGCCAAAGGGCGCGCCAATAGCCTCCACATCGTCGTCGTCGTCGTCGTCGTCGTCATCATCGTCATCGTCGTCATCGTCCGCATCGGCATTCGCGAGTAAGGGGCCCAAGGGGTCCAGGAACCGACAGGGAAGAGGCGCGAACGCAGACGCCAGAACCGGCGACTTTTCGTCGAGAGACGCAGGATATCGCGGCTCCGGGTCCTTGCCGGTCATGGAGGCCCCACGACCGGAGTCGATGCTCGAGAAGTTCCAGCAAAAGCTGGCGGACCAGGTCCTCAAAGCTCTCCAGGAGAGTGTCAACGACCCGCAAACGATGGAGGACCTCTTTTTCAACATTAGCAGTTCGGTGCCCTCGCGATTTGCGGAAAAGCTCAACTTGGACATGGGGCGGCGGTGGTTCTACTATGAACTGCTCGCGACGCACTACTACATGGCGGAGCGCAAGCACAGACCCGGCATGGTTCGCGACGAGCTCTTGCCGCTGTGCGCCAAGCTCTGGTCGCTCGAGCACTTCCCTGCCGTCTTCACGCTGCTGTTTCATCGGTGGATGATCGAAACAGAGTCGGGCTTCGTCGCCCGGGGGTGGGTCATGCGATTCAATGTGCTCCTCAAGGGAACCTACCAGCTCTTCTGGTTCGACATTGAGCACGATACCAAGAAGCTCTGGCCGCTCTTCGTGCGTCTGCGGGAGAAAATGTTCGAGCCCACCTCGCCCTTCTTTGTTGATACACCCGAGGCTTGCGACAAGACCGAGCTGGCCTCGTACTACGTTTCCGTGCACGCGGCCAAAGACTCGATCCGCAAGGACTTCTCCTACGTGCTAGCTCGCTTCTACTTTTACTACTCGACGCGGCCCGAGCGCGTCCAGGCCTTTTGCGTAAATCAGCTGCAGCTCGACAACGGCCTCGACTCGTTCGTGCCGCAGCTCGTCCACCAGCTCCGGAGCATTGGCTCGCGCAACGAGAAGGTGCTCGTCGACTACCTCAGGGCCACGGCGCTCTTGCCTGTGCAGGATCTCGAGCTATCGTCGCGGAACAAGCTCTACTCGACGCTCAACGAGCTGCAGATGCCCGGCCCGCCTCTCCACCTGTCGAGGCCTGTCGTGGCTGAGGCGGGTCGTACGATGGACACGCTCTTCCCGCAAGGCAAGTACATCCGTCTCCTCATCAACCTTCTCTTCACGCTCTTGCGCCCCTTTCATATCTTTGCATTCTTCTTCTCGGCGCCCAAGGCCACGACGAAACAAAACTGATCTCTGTCTATTTCTATTTCTACGCTTGCAAGCGCTGGCGGGCACCGAATGATCG
Source organism: Aurantiochytrium sp. T66 (assembly GCA_001462505.1). Lineage (NCBI taxonomy): Eukaryota > Bigyra > Thraustochytrida > Thraustochytriidae > Aurantiochytrium > Aurantiochytrium sp. T66. The sequence goes on along the minus strand of KQ758900.1, from coordinate 545,842 downwards.
GCGGTCGATCATCACTTGATGATCAACAAGCAGGCAACCTCTCGTCAGCGCATTCGCAGGCAGGCAGGCAGGCAGGCAGGCAGGCCCCTTCGACCCTTCGATCATCATCAGGGAAGCGCGCAAGCATCGCTCGCCACATCCGCGATGGTCTCCGCGACGATCGTTGCATTCTCGCTGACCTCCTTTCTGTTGCAAAACACGCACTTCGGCAGGCCAAAGTCATCCAAACCTTGCCCTGACGTTGCTCCACACCCTAGGGAGTAGGGAGGTAGGGAGGTAGGGAGGGCACAGAGGGGACCCATTGAGCAAGTGTTGTCAGGTTCTGAGAGATTAACATCTTCAATCTCTTTACTCAAAATAACATTCATGGTCCGTGTTTGTTTGCGGGTGGCCGTGCTAACCTAGGTCGTGACCACCACCGCTACTACTACTACGATAATAAGTACTTCTACCTGATCTTTGGCCTCTTTTGATTCATCTTTGGCGCCATGTGTAAAGATGAACACTGTAATAAATGTCTCTCTTCTGTGGTCTCGATGTCGTCGATCGATGTTCGATGTTCGATGTGGGGACGATCTGATGTGGAGTGGTGTGGTGATGCTTGCGCAAGCAGCCGCCGCGTCATCACTTGCAGTGATTCATTGACCATCACTGAGCATCACTGGCACTGCACTGCAAGGTACCGCTGTGCGCGCTGTGCCGGTCACATCACGAATCACGATCAGTGACCCGCCCTGCGCGCGCGCTGGTGCCGCCGGCCAGGCCCACCCACCTATGGCCACCGGCTCACGGGACGCCCGCCCGCGCGCGGCCTAGGCTAGCCTAGGGTACGTAGAACGTACTGTACGTACGTACGTGTACGTACGTACCCGGGTACGTACGGGCACGACTCCCAGGCCAGGCAGAGAGCACAGGCACGTCTGCCGTTCCTGGTCTTCGCGCCGTTCGCGGTCTTCAATCAATCAAGACTCGACCCCGCCGCAATCGCAGGCAGTCAGTGAGAGTAGGTCAGCATCAGCGAGAGTCGAGACAAGGCTGCTCTCGCGTTGTGTGTCGTCTCGTCGCCGCTCCCGACCGGCGTCCGTCATCAGTCAGGTCACTGCAAGGTCGGTCACTGCAAGCAAGCACGGTCGCAAGCACGCCTCGCACGCGCTGACTTGACTGACTGCACTGCGTCATGCGTATGGCATGCGCAAGGCAAGGTCATGCGTCAGACTGCCTGCCTTTACCTTTACGTACCTTGCCTTGTTGTTAATGCTTGATGACGCTTCAGAGCCCTTTGCAGGTTTGCGTCCCCGCGAGCGCGGACTCTGAGCCGGCGCAGTCTCGCCTCGCCTCCCCCCGTCTCATCCCGGTCGAGGCGCGAGCCGCCGCGCGCAGGCCGGAGGCAGGGCAGGCAGACTCGCAGGCACTTCGATCCCAGGCCTCGGGTTTCCGGCTCGAGGCATCCGCCGCGCACGCGCACGCGCAGGCGGGCAGACACGCACGGCAAGGCAGTCCGCGTTGCCGCTCGCCGCCCCGCGCCGCACCGGGCAGACCCCGCTTGCCCGCCCGCGCACTGCCCGCCGCCGCCCGCGCCTTGCCCGCCCGCCGCCGCGCGAGCCGCGCGAGCCGCGCGTCGTCGGCGTCGGCGTCGTCGTCGTCGTCGTCGTCGGCGTCGTCGTCGTCATCGCCATGTCGGTGCTCGACTACGGCGTGCCGCTGCTGGCGCTGGTGGTCTTCGGCGTGCTGGCGCTGAGCGCGGTGAAGACGCTGCGGTCGGCGTCCAAGGCCGGCGCCGAGGCCGGCGCGCCGCAGCAGCAGCAGGCGGCGGCCGCGCAGGCGCAGGAGGAGAAGGACGACCGCGAGCCCGTGCACGTGTACTTTGGGAGCCAGACGGGCACGGCGGAGGGCTTCGCCAAGGACGCCGCCAAGATCATCAACGCCACCGGCAGGTTCAAGGCCCGCGTCCTGGACCTCGAGGTCGCGGAGCGCAATGCCGGCAAGATGGTGGCGCCGAAACTAGTGCTCTTCTTCATGGCAACCTACGGCGAGGGCGACCCGTGCGACAACTCGATCGACTTCATGGAGTTCCTGTGCAAGGACACCGAGAACGGCGGGCCGGAAGAGGGCTGGGCCAGGGACGTCGGATTTGCCGTCTTTGGCCTCGGCAACACCCAGTACGAAAAGTACAACGAGATGGGCAAGCGCGTGCACGCGCGCATGACGGCTCTCGGCGGCACCGAAGTGCACCCGCTCGGCCTCGGCGACGACGACGACGACCTCGAGTCGGACTTTGAAAAGTGGCGCGAGGGGCTCGTCGAGTCGCTGGCGCGGTTCGCCTTTGCGGACGAGGATGCCTCCGCCGTGGCCTCGGCCGGCGCCAACAGCGCGAGCCAGCAGCCCGGCGCCCTGCCCGTGGCGACCTGGCACGCCACCTTCGTGCCGAGCCCGGAGGACGACGTGCTCTGCAAGCGCGCAGGCCTCATCGAAAAGCCCGCGGCAGGAGCGAGTAGCGCGCACGTGGACATTTCCTCGCGGCAGTTCTACCAGTGCACCCGCGCGACCGTGACGGAGAACCGCGAGCTGCGCCAGGACACGGCCAGCGGCAACACGGTGCACATTGAGTTCGACCTGGAAAACACCGGCCTCAAGTACAAGACCGCGGACAACCTCACGGTGTGCGCCGCGAACGCGGACGCGGTCGTGGGAAGCACGGCCAAGCTCCTGAGCCTCGACCTCGACCAGTGGTTCACCCTGCAGCCGGTCATCGCAGAGGACGACAGCGGCGCGCCAAAGCCGCTCTTCCCTTCGCCCTGCACCGTGCGCACCGCGCTCACATACTTTACCGACCTGAATGGCGCGCCCTCGCGCAGCCTGCTGCAGCACCTGTCTGGCTTTGTGACGCTGACCGAGCACCGCGAGCGCATGCTGCATCTGTCCTCGCGCGACGGGGCCGCCGACTTTCACTCGAGCGTGGTGGAGCGCAAGCTGAGCATTGCCGAGGTGTTCGAGACCTTTCCTAGCTTCAAGGTCGACGAGGACAACCTCGGCGTGTTTTTCGAGCTCATGCCGCGCCTCAAGGGCCGCGAATTCACCATCGCCTCGTCGTCGTCGAGCCACCCGTCGCGCGTCGCGCTCACTGTCGGCGTGGTGCGCGAGATGCGGAGCGAGAACCGTCCCTTCGAGGGCGTGGCCTCGACGTACTTGCACCGGCTCGCGCCGGGGAGCTCTGCGCTCATCTTCATCAAGGACTCCACCTTCAAGATGCCCGAGGACCCAGCCAAGCCCATCGTGCTCATCGGACCGGGCACCGGCATCGCGCCTATGCGCGCCTTTGTACAGGAGCGCATCCACCAGCGCGAGACGCTCGGCAAGGAAACGGGCGAGACGGTCATGTTCTTCGGCTGCAGGCGCGAGGACGAGGACTTTCTCTACCGCGACGAGCTCGAAAAGGCCGTCTCATCCGGGGCGCTCACTAAGCTCCACACCGCATTTTCCCGGCAGCAGGCCGAGAAGGTGTACGTGCAGCACGTGATGGAACGCGAGCACGACGACATCTGGCGCCTCTTGCAGGACGACGCTCACGTCTACGTGTGCGGTGCCACGTCCATGGGCAAGGACGTGACGAACGCGCTCGTCAAGATCGCCACGCAGCACCTGGGCGGCGACGCCGCGGCCGGCACCAAGTTTGTTGCTGACCTCCAAGCCTCGCACAAACTCATCCAGGAGCTCTGGTCTTCATGAGCGATCGGCGCGCTAGCTCTCCTCTTCTGCGCGCGATACTATTCGGAGCACGGCGTGGATGCACGTATGTACGTACGTACACATCGTGCAAGCCTTTTCGTTTCTGCACAGCTCGCTGGCTGCCAGCAGTCTGGCAGTCTGGCCGACGGGGAGACGGCGGAGTTATAGACAAAAAGAAACAACCTTTCTACCCACGTACACGATGATCTGGAGCTACAGCCTCAGGCTGCAAGCCATAATGTTCTAGGCTAGAAGAGCGACCCGGTAGACCCGCGCTTGGGTCTGCCTTCAATTTGGGCCGGGTAGGAGACCATTTTCGACTCTCGACAAACTCTCGGCGAACGACCTAGGGCCTCCTTTTGGTCAACATCTTGTCGCGCTCGCTCGTGCACGCGTTCCTACGTGCGTGCATGCCCGATGTGACGCTCGCGGCTAAACGTTCGCGGAAGGTCACAGTTGCACAGTTGGCACGGCGGTTGGTACCATTTGTCGCATTTGTCACTGTCGATACCGAACAGGATGCGATAAAAAACTGTGACCTGGACCTGGCCAACGAAGGCAGCCTGCAGTGCCAGAGCGCCGGTCACGCAGAGGCGGGCGCGCGGGCAGGCGGGCAGGCGGGCAGGCGGGCAGGCGCGGGCGGGCGGGCGGCGGCGGCGGCAGCGCGGCAGGCGGCGCGCCAGCCGAGACTCGAGAGGATGATGTTCTCTGGGCTCACCGGCGGCGCGAGCAGCGCGGACGAGGACGACAAGACGAAGCAGCAGCAGGAGGAGCAGCAGGCGGCCGCGGCAGGCGGCGCCGAGGCCGCGGCCGAGGCGCCAGAACCGGCGAGCAGCGACCAGGGAGAGACCACGGCTGCAGGGCTCAAGAGCGACGAGGAGCACCCGTTTTTCCACTACTATGGGCAGCTCGCGCACCAGCAAAACATGCTCCAGGACCATACGCGGACCGGGACCTACCAGCGCGCAATCTACGAGAACCCGAGCGACTTTGCGGACAAGGTCGTCCTCGACGTCGGGACCGGGACCGGCATCCTGGCCATCTTTGCGGCGCGCGCCGGCGCGCGCAAGGTCTACGCCGTGGAGGCGAGCGACATGGCCGAGTGCGCGGAGCGGCTGGTGCGCGCCAACAACCTCGAGGGCGTCGTCGAGGTCGTCAAGGGCAAGCTCGAGGACATTGAGCTTCCAGAAAAGGTGGACGTGATCATCTCCGAACCCATGGGCTTTCTCCTCGTGCACGAGCGCATGCTAGAGAGCTACGTGCTGGGCCGGAAGCGGTTCCTGCGCGAGGGCGTCGAGCCGAAGATGTTTCCTTCGCGAGGGACAATGTACTTTCTGCCGTTCTCGGACTATGCCCTCTACGCTGAGCAGTACTCGAAGGCGCAATTCTGGTCGGCGACCGACTTTTACGGCGTCGACCTGTCCTCGCTCGCGGACGAGGCGCTCAAGCAGCACTTTTTGCAGCCGGTGGTGGGGTCCTTCGACCCATCTATCCTGATTTCCGACCAGGAGAAGCCTGCAACCTCGATGATCGATTTTGAGACCTCGACGGTGGGCGAGATGCTCGACATTACCGTGCCCTTTGAGTTTGTGGTGAACACCACGACGCTGCTGCACGGCATCGCCGGCTGGTTCGATGTGGACTTTATCGGCAGCCACAAGACCATCACGCTGAGCACGGGGCCCTACACGCCCTTCACGCACTGGCACCAGTGCCGCATGCTGCTCCCGGAGCCCATCGCCGTCAACAAGGGTCAAACGGTGGAGGGAACGATCCATATGGTGGCCAACGAAAAGTTCTCGTACACCATCTACCTCGATGTCGGCCTCCGTGGCACGGACGTCAAGTCCTCGAACGTTATTCTCCTGCAGGAGCAGTTCTACCACTACCTCCAGGGCGCTTCGGCCTTCGTGCCCGAGTAACCGTTCGCCGCCGCTTCTTATTTTACCTTTGTGTGTGTGAATCAATGATCCGCGCGGCTAAGCCAAGCCATGCCATTTTGCAAGACATTCTGCCGTACCAATCTGTGTGTAGTATGCGTGGCCTCCTTCAGGTCTCGTTCCTCAACCAAGTCTCGATCGAGACTCTCCAACAACCGCCAAGCAAGCTTTTCCTTTCCGCGTCGCCACCTTCGCTTCCTTGATGATCTATCGATCTTTTCGATTGATCGACCGGCAAGGACACGCGAAAGCAACCTATATAAGGAATGGACGCCCCATTCTCAGTACCCCTGGCATCTGCTAGGGGCACCAATGATTGGTAATAACACAGAGAACATCAGCATGGCCCCTGAGGAAGGACGACCATTCTAGACCTGAAAGTCACACGCTTTTTTTTCCCCTCCTTTCTTTTTCTTCCGGTCTATTTGTATAGCCCATTTTTTGATGCGGTGTCGAGGTCTAAACAAGACCTCTTTTTGGGCCAAGCCTGCGAGGTCTTCGGCCGCGGAAGCCTCTTCAGAATCACTGAGAAGCGCTCGGATGTTGTCCCCATGAACGTGATGTAGTGGGTTCTGATAAGAAACGAATGATCATGGGTGCCCGAGCTCCAATCACTTTCACATGCGGTCATACCTCCTCATCTCATTCGCACTGAGACAGCGCTCTTCGCGCATGGCAAGGTTAGCATAGCAGGTGGTCGACAAAGAGTTCTGAGTTAGAAATGTGATGTGATGTGATGTGATGCGCAGCGCGAAAATCAGAGGGTCATGGCGACGAGCTCGCGGAGCATCTGCTCGTCTTCCTTGCGCACGAACCTGCCCTTGACGCGAAGGCGCGAGTCGGCAAAGTTCTTGCGCACGTCGTACTTGACCTTTTTCATCCAGACCCGGTTCTGGCGCTTTTGCAGGAACTTCTCGATGCGGCGGCGGCGCGAGTCGGGCGAGTAGCCGCCGACGAAGCCGGTTTGGTTAATGTTGGCGGGATCAGGCTTGTAGACAAAGGCCGGGGGCTGCTCGATGGGCACCGGGTTCGAGGCCTTGGCGTGCGAGCCAGCGTCGTGGACCTGGGCGCCGGCCCCGGTCCTCGGGTGCAAAGGCGGCTGGCTGTGCCTTGCATTGGGCGGGCGTTGGAGGTGCGTCTGCGCGTGCTGACCATGCTGTGCGGCGTTCGGGTATTGGTACTGCTGATGCGTCTTGGACTGTTGCTGACCGGGCTTGGCGTTTCCAGGCTCTGTCTTGAGCTTGCTCTTGGCGCCCTGTGGTTTGGATTTCGGCTTGGCGCGCGGCTTGGACTGCTGCTGCTGCATGTGCTGCTGCTGGCTCTGGTACGGCGGCGTCGCGCCCTCGGAGGAATTATGGTTTCGCATGGGCACGCGGCCACGGTTGCGCGTGTCGTACTGACTCTGGTGCGGCTGGGGCGGCAGCGTGGCGACCCCGCCAGAGCGCGTGCGCGCCGATCGGCTGCCGCCTCGGCCGCCTCCGAGGGAGGACAGCGAGGACAGGGACGAGAGGCGCTCGTTGCCCTCGCCCATCATGTCGCTCGCGTCGAGGGTGTCGAAGCCTGGGAAGCCGGCGCTTCCGTACGAGTTGGGGCCCCTGCCGGTGCCCGTGTTGGCGAGGATGTCCTCGACGCAGCCGATGGAGTCGCGATGGAGGGGGCGGTTGAGCATGTTCGACCCGGAGAGGTTCGACCCAGGCCGCATGAAGTAGCTGTTGGGCCCGCCGCTGCTGCCGGTCTGCAGGGCCGCGCTGCCCACAGAGCCCATGCTGCGCGACGGGCTGTGCGACATTGGCGAAAAGGGCACGTGGGGCGCGTTCGGATCGTCGAGCATGTCCATGCCGAATACCTCCATGAGCGGGGCGCCGAAAGACATGGAGCGGTCGCGCTGACTTTCGGCGCCGTTCACCGGGATAGGCTTGACATCGGGCGTGATGATTGGAGCCGGGCGCGCGCTCTGGCCGCGGCGCGCGCGGGGGTCGTGTTTGTAGGGCATGGGCGCCGTCCCGGAGAGCGAGGAGGGCGCGGCAAAGTCATCAGTTTCGTCGTTGAAGGAGAACTCGAACTGGCCGCCGCCGTCCTCGCCCTCCTCGCCGAGGAAGGGGTCTCCTTGCCTGTCCGAGGTCACGGACCCAACGTCGACGTCGCCGACGTTGAGAAAGTCTAGGTTTAGGTCGCCATCCTCGCCAAGGAGGTCGTCGCTGTGCTGGCGGCCGAGGTTGAGCGTGCCGGAGTCGATCATCTCGCGCAGCACAGAGGGGTCTCCGTCCTCGATGCGTTTCATGAGCGGCTGGAGCTCGGGGGCATCGCGGATGATGAGGTCCTTGAGCGCGCCCTTGGCGTCCTTGTCGAGGTTGTTCTCCTCGCACAGCACCGACGCGCTCCGCAGCCTGTTGCTGATGCTCCCGCTGCGCGGCCGCTTCATCTTGGGCGGCTCCATGCTCCCCACGCCGTACGCCGGCGGCGTGTGCGAGAGGAGGTTCATCCTGTC
>KQ758900.1:499068-522377 GCA_001462505.1 Aurantiochytrium sp. T66 | reverse complement strand
GGTGTGGATGCGGGTCTGGACTCTGGGGCCCGAAAGCCGCCCGGAACAGCGCCTCTGCGCCACGCCGGGAGGGGGAACGCCAGTGGGTGAGAGGGACGACTTTTGAAATCAGCCCCCCTTAGCGCTGGCCCGATGTGCGGAGAAGGAGACACGGGTGAGACGACAGTTGGTCGCGGCGAAACTGAAGAATTTTTTATTTTCCGAGGGGAACGCACACTAAAAAGTGGAGTAATTGGGAAGCTCGCGGGGAAACACAGTGGCTCTGCGGTGGGCAGATACAAGACCGGAGAGGATTGAATGCGAGAAAAGCAGAGGTTTTGCGAGGTCGGGTGAAGGTAAAGCTCCGACTCTAGCCTAACCGCGAGATTGCAAAAAGCGGTGGTTAGGTCCGTTCTCTACAGAACGCGCGGAGGGAAAAAAGAAAATAAGAGAAGAGAGCCAGAGGCGCATAACAGAGGCCGCGAGCGCGTTGCGCACGGAGTACGCGCGCGTGGCGAGGCGGCGGGTTGCGCTGCACGCGACAGGCCCGCTGCGGCGTCCATCTCGGCGCCACTACGCTACGGAGAGGATTTTCATGGCTGTGGCGGATGAAGATGACTTTGATGTCTCATGCCATGATGGCGGCCACGATGTGCGACCGAGGACGCCAAACTTCGTGGCCGATGATGATGCTCATCCTTGCTGAAGACGGGCTCCTTCGAGTCCTTTGTTGACGGGTAGTAGCTGGCTGGACCACTACCGAGAACGACGTTCTCTGCATGGCAAGCGCAAGCCTGCCTCGAGAGAACTTGCAGCCTCGAAAGGCCGCCCCTCCGCTCGCCAACAGCAAGTCCTCCAAAAGACGCCGTCGGCCGCCCGAACGTGGGGCGCCCGAGCACGATCAGATTTCTGATGATGGTGGCCAAGACGATGCATTGAATCCAGAGCTAAAATGCCGCTCCGTCCAGCGCGACAGCACGACCGGTAACTAGTGCTGCTACAGATCATCGCCTTCGAGGCTCACTCGGGATCAACGTGACTCGGAATTGTCTTCTTCTACAAAGCTTAGGACGAAGTCTTGTCCGAGGGCTTATCGTCGTCGTCGTCGTAGGCAAACGAGAGCTCGCTGCGAAGCGTGACGTCGCGCTTCCGCACGGAACGCCGCAGCGCGGTCTCGAGGACGCGGGTGATGGCCTCTGAGCGAAAGTTGGGGTCGTGCGGCAGCGTGCGCTTCTTGCGCGGGTAGAAGCGGTAGTCGGGGATGCCGTAGTCGAGGAGATTCTCGAGGCGCGAGGTGTAGACGTCGACGTAGCGGGTCATGAAGGACGAAAAGAGCGAGGGGGAGTGCGAGGCGGAGACAAAGACGGAGCCAAAGTTCGGGTTGACGAGGTTGTTCATGCTCTGGCGCAGAGCCACGCGCTCCCTGTCGAGCACGTCGAGGTAGTGCGAAACGGAGTTGGTGGACTCGTCCTGGGGCGGAGACCACTGAATGCGCCGCATGAGCTCCTCGGTGAGCTGCATTTTCAGCGAGAGGAGCTCATAGTCGGGAGAGCGCTCGACCTGGATCTCGTGCTCGAGCTCGCGAATAATAGCACCCGTCCACCATCCGTGGAAGCGGGCAGGCGTGCGGAGATCGGCAAAGAGGTGGTCGCCAATGTAGAGGACCTTGGAGCCTTCCCACTTGGTCATGCGCATGAGGTCGTCAACGTTGCCCTTGCAGTAGGCCTTGCCTGGCTCGAGCTGGCTGACCGCAGACCAGTTGATGCGCTTGGTAGGGTCGGATTCGGAGGCGGAGTCGAGATCGATCTGGCGAAAGGGGTTGCGCGAGGTATAAAAGCCCGGCTTTTCGGCCTCGCAGGCGACGACACGAAAGAGCTGCATCCAGTCATCGCCGCACAGGAAACGCATGCCGGCGTCGACGTAGTCAAAGTTCGAGTTGGAAAGCACAAAGGTCTCGACGCCGGCGCCCTGAAGCTCTTCGAGGAGTGTGCGCAGCTTGGGCGTGGGCTTGAGATAGGTCTCCATGTCCTCCATGACGTGGCGGTGCATGAGGCCCGTCTGATGCACGTGCGCGATGGAGGAGGAGACGTCCTGGAAGACGGCGGCCGGGGAAAACTCGATGTTGTTGGTAAAGAAAAAGTCGGTGACGTCGGAGAGCAGACAGGCCTCGGCGAGACTAAAGAGGTCGAAGATGCCCCGGAGCGAGTCAGTCTTGGCGCCTCGGCGCATGTGAAGTCGGCCGCCGAGGGCGTCGAGCGCGCCTTCTTTGTCGAGGCGCTGGCGCCCGCGGAAGACGCACGTGAGGTCGACTCGGAAGCTCGGGTCCATTTTGTACAAAAGGCCGCGCTCTGTGTCGAAGGTGAGGCCGCGGATTGCAAAGGCGCTGTCGTACTCGAGCTGGCGGCGCAGCTCCTCCGGGTATCGCTTGGCGCCAACGAGATGGTCGCGTGCCTTGCTAAAGATGAGCTCTTGGAGCGCGTTGCGATACGAGGCGAGGGTGAAGTCGTAGTCAAAGCCGATGGCCTGGATCTCGTCCATGTGGATCTCGCTGTTGGCGAAGATCTCCCGAGGCGAAAAGCTCTCGTCGTGCGTCGAGGTGTCCATGTTGCTGGCGGGCGGCGACGCGGCGCTCAGCGCTCGCCGGTAGTCCTCGTCCTTGAGCCCGCTGTACATGTTCATGAGCATCTCCGCCGACACGCTGCCCCCGGCGCCCGCGCTCTGCGTGCCGGAGCGCACGAGGCGTCGCCACAAGCCCGAGTTCATGGCCATGTCGCCGGGGCGGCCGGGCCTGAGGCCAGTCAGCCCGCCCGCTCTGTCCGGAGCGCGGGCTCTCGCGCGCCCTACCTCGGCGGGGCCCTCGCGGCGCTGCCTGCGCGTAGCTCCGCCGCGGGCGAGCGGGCGGCCGGCGGGGCCGGGGTCGCTCGCGTTATGGAATGCGGTGACGAGCCCTCGCATGGCATGATGCGCCAACGAAATCGTCCTCGACATCCCGCGCGACGACATCCCGTCCCGGTCCTCGTCGTCGTCCTCGTAGACGTCGTCATCGACGTCGAGATCATCGTGCCGTCGTCGAAGCCAGGACCAATGATCGAAGCAGCGTCGGAGACGCATGCGCCGCGCGCGAAGGCGAGCCCGTCGTCATCATCTAGGTAGGTGTGCAGTGCGCGACGACGAGGTTTTCATGATGACAATCCTAGCAGAGTCAGAAGAGCACACGAGCGGGCCGAGCTCGTCATGCGTGCGCAGGGCCGTCTTGGCGAGTCTAATGAGGGAGCATCGCATTCTCGATCATGACAGATCAGTCAGACTCGCGTCTAGCTTGCTTCAGTCCATACAAGCAAGCCTCTGCTCTGCTGGGCAGTTCGGGATCCCTTGCAACGCACCTGCGTCGGGCGCATCCGACATGATCCTGGAGCCCAGGTTTAGTCGGAGGAGATCTCCGGACCCCGACGCTCCCGGACGACGCGGGCGCCTTGCACGAGTTCGCTCGCTCGCCGGCGACTGCGCGCTGTGCAGAACGCTTCTCTTCTACGAGAAAGATGCGTTGCGCGCGACCGTGACTCGGAGTCGGACTCCGTGACTCCTACTTCAATGGGTACGGATGCACTCCGTCCCCACTGCGCGCCTGACGGTTTCGCGGCGCGTGAAGGGGCGCCATCTTTAGATGATGCTCACTCGAGGACGAATCATAGATGCCTGCCTGCCTGCCTGCCAGTGCGAGAGAGGTCCCGGTGCCCCTGGTGCCCCCCGGATCGAACCCACGGCCCCTCCCCAGGCCAACGTATACAACCGGATTCTCGTCTTCAAGTTGCGAGACATTTCTATTCTTAGGCCAAGTCCGGATCCGACTCGGAGGCATCCTCGGGCTGCAAAATGCCTGCCTTGACGTGGTCGATTTCCCGCTCACCCGCTCGCTCGCTCGCTCATTCGTTCGTTCGCTGCAGAGCCCCGCGCAAGCACCGCGGCGCGCGGCTCAAAACGGCCCGGGCAGCCAGGCATGCAGCCGTACGGCCAGGCGTCCATCCGTCCGGGCGTCCTCCACCCAAACTCAGCCAGAGCTCTGTTCCCACGAGTCCAAGATCGATTCCTTCCTTCAGTTTTGGCTCACGAAACGCAGGAAGGCAGGAAAGCACAGCTCAATTTATCTTAATCATCAACTAAGCGGCCCCGGCGGCAAGAAACTGACAAAAACGAAGACCCATTTCATTTCCATCACGGTTTTTCAGTCTCCTGCTCGGTCCATATCAGCCCCCGAGACTCAGACAGACGCTTGCACGCACCGCACGCACGCACGCACGCACGCACGCGCCTCGAGCAGAGCAGTGCAGAGCAGCGCGGAGCGTGCAGTCGCTTTCGCCCCGAGACATTCATTCAGGTTGGGCAGGGCAATCAATCAATTCACGCGTGCGTATTTATATAACCAAGAAGAACTTGCTTGGCGGCGTGCGAGGCGAGGCGAGCTGGTCGCGGCTTCATGCGTGTAGTGCAGCCAGCCAGGCGGCCATCGTGACAGGCTCGCTCGCGCCTTGGGTTCGTTTTATCTGCTTCCGCCCCATATAATAATAGAGGGGGGTAACCACTTAACCTCGCCGCGCCGAGCAGAACTCGAGGCTGCGCTGCAGCCGAGGCGCGCAAGGCCCGCGCGAGGCAAGCAAGCAAGCCAGCCCGCGTCATCAAGCAGGCAGGCGAGCGACCGAGCGACGCAACCCTCGTCGAGGCGAGGTCGAGCGTCTCGAGGAGTCGAGTCGAGCCGAGTCGTCGAGTCTCATTGGCGCACACATTGATTGCCCGCTTCCGCCCGCGCAGACAGACAGACCTCGCGAGCGCGCTCGAGCGAGCGAGCTGCGCGGGCCTCCGCTGGCTGACGCTCGTCGGGGGTTCTCGAGGTTGCAAGCAGGCCGGTCGCGAAGGACCGCGGCACCGCGCGGCGTCGATCGATTGGTCTCACCCCCGGCAACCAACATCGAGTACCGAGGTCCGCCCGACCATCTTAGAAGCACTCCTTGCCAACTTCTCCTGCCACGTAGGCACAGGCACGCAGGTAGGCAGACCACCGCGAGGCGCGCCCCGGCGGGACGAGACGGACGGCCCCGCGGAAGACCGCTCCCGGAAGCCAAGAGTCCAACTTGCCACTACTCGTCTCGTCTCGTCTCGTCTCATTTCGTCTCGTCTCATCCCGTCTCGTCTCGTCTCACTTCGAGCGCAGACGCACGCACGCACGCACGCACGCGCTCGCGCGAGAGGCGGGAGAGATCTTTGGCAGTGCCGCGAACGGGAGCCTTTGCGCGCCCCGAACGAAGGCGCCCTGAGGGCAGGTCTGCGCGCAGAATTAGACGGGCCTCGTGACACGGGGACAGGCGTGCGACGACCACTTGTCCAGGTGGGAAGGTGGCTCGAGGCAAGGCAAGTACGCACGCACGCACGCACGCACGCACGTACGCACGTACGTGCTGCAGACCAAAGCGAACCGTCAGTCAAGCTTCGCGAAAAGACGAAGTAGAAGAAGGCTGCCGTGCACGCGCAGGGCAGAATCTTAGATTCCCGCAAAACCAGAATTCGCAGCAAGCAAGACCATCCCAAGGAAGGGAGGCAGGCAAGCAGGCCAGACAGCAGCGTGACATCCTTTGGGCAGCGAGCAGCAGACGGACGCTGGCTGATCGATCAATAGAACTGCAACGATGGGCGTCGGATGCAGCAAGCCGCTTGCGGCGGCGACCGGGACGCGCATGGAGAGCCAAGCCATGTTCTGGTCCGCGCCCATGGTGGCGTCGTGGCTCAATCTGATCGGGCTCGCGGAATACGTGCCGCGCTTTCTGGAGAATGGCGTCGATGGGCCGACCCTGCTGGATTTGCGACGAGACCAGTTCGAGCGATGCTTGGGCATCAACAACCCGCTGCACGAGGTCTCGCTGCGACTAGCGCTGGTCGATCTCAAGACCAAGCTCATCGACTACACGCAGTGGGAGTGGAACTGCACCGGGGTCATGCAGTGGCTCGCGAACCGCGGCCTCGAGCAGCTCATCGGTCGCTTCCAGAGCGCCGCCGTGCACGGGAGCGTGCTCTTCCGGCTCACCAAGGCCGAGTTCGCGTCGCGGCTGCACGTTGGGGAGCTCGGCGAGTCTGAGCTGGTTTTGGAGAGCCTGTGGCACTCGGTGGAGCGCGCGCGCAAGATCGGATATTACCAGGAGCAGGGGAGCTTTTACGACTGGGGCCCGCAGGAGATCCGGGGCTGGCTCGAGACCATCAATTTGGGACATTTGCACGAGCACTTTCGCGAGCACGCCGTGAACGGGACATTGCTCCCGCACCTAGATCACAACACGCTGCGGCGCGTCATGAAGCTGACCGAGATCCAGACCATGGTATTGGGGAAAGCCATTCGAAGGCTCTTGCGAGGCGAGATTCTCCAGGGCGGCGGGCCGCCCACGTCCAACATGCACTCGCCATGCCGAGGGGAGCCGGTATCGCCCCTGGAGTCCGCCATGTCGTGCGAGTCAGAACAGAGTCCAGGGTCGTGCACATCAGGGTCCGGTCGCCGACGCTCGAGCAACTCGCGCTCGCGAAAAGGCTCGCGATCGCGGGGGCGCAAGTCCAAGGAGAACCGAGAGACCACCATTGTGTCCTCGCATCACCGCTCTGTGTCCTTTACGCCCAATTTTGATGAGAACGACCTCGCCATCCAGATCTGACCACCACTTCGTTGTTGCCCGTCCGCACGGCACGCTCTCTTCTTTTGTATCCACTCTCTGTCATTCATGTTTTCTTCATCTCGCTCTGGCCACCTCGCGAGCATCGCGCGTGTACGTACTCTTGTAGGACCTCTTGCAGGAGGAGTCCACCCACCCTTGCCAGCTTGCGAGCGTCGTGCGCGTACTACTGCTCGGACAGTATCCCGAGAGGAGCACGCTGAAGCCGCGCGCCGGCTGGCGAAAATAGCACACGCAGGCAGGCTGG
The DNA here is from genome assembly GCA_001462505.1 of Aurantiochytrium sp. T66. NCBI lineage: Eukaryota > Bigyra > Thraustochytrida > Thraustochytriidae > Aurantiochytrium > Aurantiochytrium sp. T66. The sequence goes on along the minus strand of KQ758900.1, from coordinate 515,444 downwards.
CGCGAGCGTGTTTACGTGCGTGCTCGTAGAGGCTTTCATGGCGATAACGCGAACCCGTGATGCAAAGCCAAAGCGGCAGGTTGCCGAGGGGACGCCAGCGAGTCAGAGCAGGCTCACTCCAGGAGTGCGGGCACGCCTGATCCGCCGGGACGAGCTCATCAGTGTGCATCCTCGATTCCCAGCAAGGGAGCTCTTCCTTCGCGCCGGCCACGTCCCCAGATCTTGCCATAAGCAATCTCGGCGTCACCGGCAACCTCGCAAGAACCCGCATATGGTCCGGCGCTGCAGCCAACAGCCGCCAAAGGGTCTGCCTAGGTCACTTGAGCTACTGGCGCCATGCCCGCCCGCAACAACACGCTCAATCCAAGGGCCAGCACAGACGCCACCCCAAGGCCGAGTACGCAGTCCAGATACGTATATCCTCCGCGACCAGCGGGCATCGACATGACGCCGTCCAGCAAAAAATTCCCCAGAGCGCCTACTTGGCCGAGCGCTGAAAGCTCTCTCTTGGTCCAGAAATGTCAAAGAAGGATCATCAACCGGACGCGGAGCTTGCTCGCACTAACAGTAAGGCATCGCTGATTTCTGAGCCAAGAACTTTCTCGCACTTGCCTGGCCAATGGGCAACCTTGAGCTTGCCCCTGGCGCAGGGTTGTTAACGAAGGAAGGGCCCTGGACGTCGCGAAACTTGCTTGCACGGAAGCATCGCTGCTTCCTGAGCCTACGTACGTACCAAGGTGGACACCCAGCCTCCTGATAGGGCTTTCTCGCCGTCGGTCAGGGCACTTGCTTGGACGAGTGCAACCCTCTTCTGTGCGAGGTCGCCCTAGGACGTGTTCTTGTCCTGGCTACTATGTCCTAGCGCTGCGGGATCCATCCTCATACCCAAAACTGCCTTTCTAGATTGCTGCATGCTGTGCCGCGTCGATCTTGCGCACATTTGTTGGCAAGCAACTTAGCGTAGCTCAGCACTGATCACGAATTCGCGGATCGGAGAAATCAGTAACCCACACTTGCAAAAGCGCGCGCTGCGAGGAAAAGGGCCCCTTCGAAGAAGGCCCCCTCCCTTGACGATCGATCGATTCGAGGCCTTGCTTGCGCAAGGCCTCGGATCCGCGCGCGATCGACTGTCCCTCGGCACTCCCTTTTGCGTGACCTTGTTTCGCATCGCATGTACGTACGTACGTACGTACATACGTACTACGTGCGTAGTATCCCCGTGAGGAACCGGGCAATCGTGACCGCCCGGACTGGCCGCGGACTGATGGGTGACACCAGCAGTGACACCAGCAGTCCACTGCGTGTCAATGACTTTCACTGACTTTCACTCGTCGACATAAACCCAAACGCTCACGGTCTCTACGTACCGGGTACTACGTAAACAACACGTAGCCTAACACAACGTACGAGACTCTTCTTCGTTCGTACCAGTGATTGATGGACTCAACTATGACGAAATTCGCGACAGACGCCGGGCTTCGCCTTCGTGCTCTTGCGGCGAAGCTGCGAAGCTGGCGCGCATTTCATCAATTTCTGGGGCTCGTGATTGACTGTGATGTGAGTTTTGTCTCGCGACTGTGACAGAGGGTGTCATTTTTTTGCGCCGACCGTAGTATGTCAGCCAGCCGCGCCCTGTATCCGTGGATACCGCAGCTCCGACGGAGGCCGACGCGACATTCAGAAATTTCAGAAGGAGGAACTTTCAGAATGCAGAATTCCAGACAGACATCTTCATTTTGATCCTCGACGGCCGACTGGCCTTGGGTCTCGGATGTCGTCTGCGCGCATGGAGAGAGAGGAAGTCTGCCACGCCGGCCGGCCTGCCGCGGAGACTTTGCCCACGCCTGCAAAGCCTGTATAGAAAAGAGCTAGAAAAAGCTCGACACGACCTGGGTGCGTTGCGCATTGCTGCGCGCGGCATGCTGCGAGCCCAATTGGATCGAATAAAACGACGCTCAACCTCACGCTCACGTCGACAAGAGAAAGTCCAGCACTGCACTCACGGGCTCCATCTCTTCCCCGGCCACACACGAGGCCACCTGGGTAGGCCAAGGACGCGAGTCTTGCTTGCAAAAAGCTCTTCGAGCCTCGCGAAGGCCTGTAGGACCGGCGGTAGTAGACCTCGAGGCGGGCGCGACGCTTCCAAGGCTCCGTGCAGCGAACCCACTCTGTCTCGTGGGGTGCCTACGCGTGCCAAGATGTCCGTCCGCGTCAAGAGCCTGCGAGGTCTCTCTGGCCGCGATGCTGGGGCAACGCGACCTGACGGTGAACCCGAAAATCCGAGAATTGCTCGGCAGGTCAGTTTGGTCAGGATTGCGCGGATGGTTGAGCGCAGAGCCGCCGTCCGCCAAAGAAGGTGCTGGCTGTCCTGCGAAAGGAAGCGGCGCGACGAGGCCAATCCCACACGAGATCGCCATGCTGGCTTGGTACGTACGTACCTGCCTGACAGTACGACAGGGTCGAGCGAGATGCTTTGGACTCTGTGGACCGCAGGGACCCAGTTCGGAGAACTTCTTGGGACGAGTCGAGGACTGCAAGCGAGCTGGACGAGACGAGGACTGCAAGGGATGCCTGGCTGAAGGCAGAGCAGCGCTGTCAAGGCCCGGCAAAGGCTCCTTTCAGCCTTCTCGACCCATGGGATCGTGCGGTCCGTTCAGAGCTCGACCTTGCGGAGCAGCTCAGCTGCAGATGCATCCTGAAGAGCGGGCGAGTCGCTCTGCGCCGCGAGCTGCGCGAGATTCTTCGCCGTTGCGCCTAGCAGCGAGCCTCAATCCATTGTGCGGCGCCTCGCGACGCCTGGCGCCCGAGTGCTTGCGGAATTGCGCGCGGGAGTACCGTGCAGGTGATTCGCCGGCCGCATTGCGCTGCGTTGCGGACAGGCCTTTCGCGCGAGTGAAGGCGTTCAGGTCGTCCGGCAAAGGTCCAACATTGGGCGCTCAAGACCGACCTGGGCGAAGTTCTCGCAACCTCGAGGTAGTAGTAGAGCTCGAGCCGGAACCCTACGGGAGCTTGCTGGTCGGCGCCTGGCACTTTTGCCATGTGCCAAGGTCTCCTCGCCTGCCGGTGACGTCTGCTTGGCCACAGCGCAGAGCTCGCCGAGAGGCGTGGCGCAGGCATCTCTCATGGGGCGGTTGCCGAGCAGCAGCAGCACGGCAGCACGGCTTTGCTCAGGCCGCAAGGCCGCACGGTCGCGGGGCGGGGGTGGGGGTGGGCCAACGCAGCTTCGGACGTCCGCAAGCGAGGTACGCGGCGCAACGCGGCACGAAACAAAGCTCTGAGCAGCCTTGTACGACGTATTGTGCTTGACGGGGCCCGCCTCAGAAGACGGCCAAGACGACATGCCGCCACAAATTGCCTGGTGGGGTGTGACAATGACCGAAGCGTCGCAGCAGACTTGGATCTGGGGCAGACTGGTCTTCAACCAGGGAGCGAATGAGCACAAGCAGCACTGCGATAACCAACGGCGATGACCCTTCAAGTTGTCGACCCCTTGTCCATCGACTACAACTAGCTAGGGACGGACGTAGGCCTAGCTAGGCCTAGGCCGCCTAGCTAGGCCTAGACGGCCTTGCCTAGCGGCAGCTTCGGCAGCTTCGGCACGACTTCGGCACCGCACAGATTCCCAGGCTCTCAAGGTCTCTGGACCGAGCAGCGACAGTGCTGTCGGCATCAGCGGGGACTCAGCGGGCGCAAGGGCCTAGTGCCGGTTGGTTGGCCTGCATTGCTGCTTTTTGGTCGCCTGTGCAAGCAAGATTTTGAACGAAAATTGCAGCACCTTCCAAATGCCTCGACGTAAGCGACGTAAGCGGCCCGCTTCGAACTTGAAGGCTCCCTGACAGTGAGTCAAGACAAAGTGACTCTGACCAGGCCATTTCCGGGCGCCTGCTAGCATTCGATCCACGATTCTGCGACTGGCTGCTCGCTCGGCCTCGGAAGCACGGGTCCCACTGGATGGCCTGCAGTGGCCCTGCAAAGAGTTAGGCTAGACTTTTTTCGCCTTTGCTTCTACCTATGTCAAGGACCGACAGGCTGCACGTCTGCGCGACGTCGAGCCCAGATTTGTTCCCAAGCTTTGCATCTTGATCGGTTCTCACGCACGCAGCCTGAGGGCGCTCTGTATGTCTTGATTGACATGTGAAGGAAGCGTTGGCAGAAGGCCCGGAATAACAGGAAGGAGCTATCGACTCCAGCGGCATGATACAGCGGCATGATAGGGTCGGAGCGGCGTACCCTTGGTAGAAGACCAAGAGCGTAGCCCTCCCGCAAGCCACCACCAGCTGGCCGAAGCGTGCATGGCGACGAATCGCCTACGGTGGCGTGCGTGCATTCGTGCATTGCATGCTGCATCTGCTCAGATTCTGCTGCATTGCGATGCAATGCACCATGGCAGAGCAGGTACGTCGCAGGTGCTGGCTCCGGACCGGAGGGTGCTCGCGTGAAAAGCCGTAGATCGCCGTAGAAAATATTGGTCGGGGCGAACAACAGCAACCTGCTCAACTTGCAACTCAGACTCCGGCCAGGGGAAGCAGGGGAGTAGCCGCGAAAGTTGATGAGAGGGCCAGAGAGGCCCTCCCGAACGGGAAACGGGCCTGTTGGGTCGGCATGGAAGGAGCGGCGATTCTCCGAGTCAATCTGGGCTTCGAGTCTTCGAAACTGGAGCTTTCTTCCCCCCACTCTGATGGACCGCTGCTGCGGGGGGGGGGGGTGCCAAGCCGCCTGGAAGACCTGGCTGGGTGGCTGGAGGCTCCTGCAACACAAAATCGGACTGCAGAGAGCGGTACGTACCACCTGGGGGGGGGCGCACCTGGCGGACTATCATTTACGGGTAAGGACCTCTCAGAAGCTAGTAGCCGGCGAGCCGTAAAAGCCCAACCGTGCACTACTGATGAGGCTTCAAAATTAGTCTCGAGGTCGTCTCGAGTCTTGCCGTTTGGGCGCCGGCGTGCTGAGTCTGTAGCGATCTGAGTCCTGGTCCGTCCCAGACTCCCAGGCTGTAGAAGATCATTTTTGTTGAGTGGGATCACTGCGACGCTTAGACGACGCTTGCAAGCGGTGCCGAGGTTGTAGCGTCATTCTAACCTCTTGGGGGGCGAACAAGGTACGTAGTACGTACGTAGTCATGTGAGGCCGATGAAGTTAAAGATAATGGTACTCCAAACCTTCAGACAGGCCTAGCAATCTTACGGCCGGCCCCCTGGGCCTCAATTCGATGGAGAGACTGCTCTTCGACCGCTGTCGTGGAAGACGGTCAATTAGCGTTGACGTGCGTGACTTTGGCAAAGCGCGAAGACTCGGTCGACGGAGGAAAAGACGGAAGAAAGAGTGAAGCGACAGGGGCACAAGCCTTCGAACCAGGAAGCCGCCGATCATTATGCCCAAAATAAAGGTGATTGAGTTGGACTGACAATAGGGTCTAGGCCTAGGCTAGGCTAGATGTATCGAAGTGTCTACATTTTAGGTTTAGGCAGGGCCTCGGAAAGCTCTCGTACGTACCAGGTACGTTACTAGGCCTACGTACAGGTACATACTGCCTAGTACTACATACTACTGATCAGTGGATGCCCTAACATGTAAGTCACGGTGCCCTCTGGAAATTGGCAAGTCTAGCCTAGGAAGGACCTTGGTCGGTGCGATGGCTTTCATAACCCGAAGGATTCGATTCGGGCCCCTAAATCCGCAAAATTGCCCAGGCTAGACACAATTCTTGGCGCGCCATTGTACTCCTCCAAAAGTCTCCAAGGGCACTAACTGTAAGGCTTCTCTGACACCTCGGATCCTGGCAGACCGTTGCTTGTACTACACGTTTACGGGTAGTAACGGGACCTACGTACGTACGTACGTACGTACTACGTACGGTGCCCTAGGTTTTGACGGCGTAGACGCACGGAGGATCGTGCTCGCCGATGAATCGAGCGACTTGAAGAACTAGCGCGCTCAGCAATCCGCGTTTCACCGAGAGTTCGGTTGCGGGAGGCAATGAAAGTATCATTCGGAACAGTGCGCTGACACGCGTATTCGAATGTATGCACGGATGCGCGCACGAGAATTCGCACCCGCCGGGTCCTAACAGAGTGTTGTTGACAAGAACGCTAGCTTCAAACGCTCGATCCTGGCGGAGTCTGGGGCTGGATGATCGGCTGAATCACGTGGGTGAAGTCCGAGGTCAGCGTGCTAGATAGGCCTCGACCTAGGCTAGCATAAATTACATGAGGTTAGGAGGCTCGTCGTCTCGTCTCTACTAGTAGGACGAGTCTCTACTAGTAGCCTTAATTTTTTTTTTTAAAATAAAAAAAAGCCTGGAATGGGATCTTTGTCTCGTACAGATGACTTGGCGTACAAGGGAGTAGGCTGGAAGAACACGCCCACAGCTGGGACGACCATCCACAGTGATTAGAAGCAACGTTCCCTCGACTCCTCCTCGCTTCAATTGCCGGCGAGAAGACTCCTTTCCGGTTCATTCGTTCGAGGGATCCAGGACGACGTGACCTGTCATGACGTGACTGCCCAGCCCCTCTGTTCGAGTTGCTACTCCTAGGCCTAAGCGCAGCTCTGTGCGTCTTCGCGAGAAACGCTCTCTCCCGAGTCCCGCGCCAGCCAGTTTAAAATTCTCTTCTTGAACACGGTCGAAGCGCGTCATGTGACCACCTGATCGCCGGCGGAGACCCCGGCACGCCGACGTGACGCCGTCGTGGTGCAGGCAGCAGGCTACGTACGTATACGTACTCGGCTACTACGGGTAGGCCTATACGTATACTACGGTACACTACCGTAGGGTAGACTCTCCAGGTTCGACCCCTTATGGATTCGACCAGTCCAGCGCCGTGGCCGATGCCTAGTAGATAGCTATGAGGTACTAGAACTACATTCTACGTCCTTTAAGTTCGACCAGCGGTGAATTAGGCCACTACGGTAACGGCGGTCGTCGTTAGCGTGGTGGTTAGACTGCCGGCTGCATGCGGTGTCGCAACTGCTTGCGGCGGGCGGGCGGAGCGCGAGGCTGTTGGCAAGCGTGGCAGCGCGCGACGTGGCTGTCGTGTCGATGCAGTCGACCCTGAGCAGCTTCTTCGGCGCTGCGCCCGGGAATCTCTCATCGACACGTCCTCCTGGCCCTGCGTGCAAGTGACGTCGTTGCAGGTTTAGCAGGATGGTTTCAATTGCGGCCTCTGGATCCTTGGGGTCCTGGATGTGGTCAGCGAGGGGTTCACGACCAGCAGCTTCGTGAAGACACCACCGTTTGCCATCAACTGGCTTCGTCAGAAGTATTGCTACATGCTCATGCTGACGTCCTATAGTCCGAAAATGTGGGAGCCGAGGACGACGTTGAGATCGTCGCGCCGACGGCTGAGGTTACGGAGGCCCGCAGCAGCGAGCTTGCAGGCACCGGGGACGGCGTTGAGACCGTCGCTCCGACGCGTAAAGATGTGGAGCTGCAGAAGCGCAATGCAGACCTGAAACAACAAGAGCTGCAGCGCAGCCTCGCCGTCCTGCGGAAGTCAGTGAGAAAAGAAATCTCCAGGACGAAGGCGAACCTCAGCATGAAGGCGCTTTGGACCAGCCCTCCGCAGATCACGAACAATATAACCATCAACCTGAACGCCACTGCGTCGTCTGGCAGCGCTGATGATCTCGCTCTCACTGAGCAGACTGCAAACAACCTCCTCGGCGCGCTGACAGGCAGGTTGGTGGAGCCACGTTCCTGCCGCCCACCGACTACAAGAATGCACGGCGCCAAGCTTCTGGGGTGCCACGGATCCTCAACTCAAACGAAGCCATCAAGTTTCTCGAGAATCGTGATCGAGAGCGAGACGCGCAGCGTCAAACCGACGCGCAGAAAAAGCGGGAGCAGTTCGCTGAGGAGGGTGATGTTGAGTTGCTCCTGATCCAGCTGGCTGCCGAAGCGCCCGACACCTTCTGTTTCGACCGCGGCCAAAGTATGACGAGAAAGGTCCTCCAAAAGTACCTCGAGCTACAGAACGTTTGGGTCAGCTCGGCAACGAGGAGGCCCGAACTGCTCAACCGCATTCGTGCTTTGAAGTCCCTTCCTGCATCAGCCCCTGCTGCGCCGGATCCTCGCTCTGAAACTTCACCTCCTGCGGCAGCCACTGTTGCGCGCGCTTCACATCCTGCGGCCGACCCTGCTGCGCCAGATCCTCCTTCTGGATCGTGCGCAGCTTCTCCTGGGTCACCTGCTGCAGGTTCAGCCGGGATCTCAGCTCCGCAAGATCAAGACATCTCGGCAGACGACGAAGCGCTCATCCGGCAGGCGCTGCTTGCGAAGGCAGCTGCGTGCAGCGAATTTGGCCTTGACAGCTCGCGCAAGACTGTGACGCGAGATGACCTCCTGCAGTATCTCAAGGCCGAAAAGCTGCGTGTACCGTGGCATGATCTTCGTCGCGATCTCCTGCTAGTCGTTCGTAACCACATCAGAAGTGCCTCGAGCACTTCTGCGACGCTCATCGACACTCGGAGGGCATTCCCACGTTTGCGCGGCGCCAGCGACGTCCGCCAGCGACGATAATCGCTCGGCCCCCTAGGTTTCTATCCAAACAACAGAGCAGATTCGCATGCTCCATATAAACAATAGGCATTTATCCGTTGAGTACTAAAACTCACCCGGTACCCTCCTGTCAATACCCCCCGGTCGAATTTACAGATGGCCGCCCTGGCGGGGCCCCCAGAGCGAGAAACTTTGATCAACTCTCACTCCTCCAATTCTTGGCCAAAACTTTTACTGGAGGTTTCCTGCACCCCGCCGTGGCCTTGCCTCGGCCTGTGCCAAGCCTCACGCTCGCGCGTTGATTTGCTGAAAAAAAAAAATTGGACCATACGAACCCTGGTCGAAATCACAGAATCTACCCTAGTGCACGTAAGTACTGGTACGTACGACGGTCGTACGACGCCGCAACGAGTTGAGATGAAAGCGTGCGTCTCAAAATGGTGGCTTGGTCGTGGCTTGCTGGAGTGTTTTGCCTCCGTCGACCGAGTGTACTTCCTTCGCAGGCTCGCTGTCAGTCGGTTTTACGGCCGGTCGGCGTCTGTCCTGCTGTGCATGTGTGCGTGGCGACGTGCCCCTGTCCGCACCGAGCGGCCGGGCCATCGACGGGCCATCCGGACCGTGCCACTGTCGTGCCACTGGTGGGGAGTCGGGGACCCGCGGGGTTCGTTCTCCCGAGACTCCCGGATCTTCAAGGCTCGCTGGGTGTACTAGGCCTACGTCCGTGCCATCCGTAGTACCTACCAAATATAACCTAACAGTAAATGCAATGAATGGTACCGGGTACTAGTAGGCGCATGACGACCGCTTGACACCTCGGGAAGTTCCTTCGGGATTCACACTTGAGTAGTTAGCTGTGGCAGCTTCGAAAATCCATCCACTCGAGCGCTCCGCGCCGCTCGAACCATCCATCCTTCACGCTGTCTGCTACCCCTACGTACGTAGATCGTACGGGTTGATGAAGTTTGCGGGTCGATTGACTCAAGGAATTTGGAACTCCTGGCTCCCTCTCCAGCAAGCAAGCAAGCCAGCGGCGGATAATCCGGATTGCCAGCCGGATTGCCAGCCAGAGACGAGGCCAAAAATATAAAATGCTCAATCAACCGTCGTCCGTTTGTCTGTTTGCGCTACTGCAGTGTTCGTGTTTGCAAGGCTTGCAAGGCAAGTTTGATCAGCAAGTTCCGCAACGGTGACGAAAACGGAGAAGGAAAAAAAGGAATAGAGACTCTCAACGTGATCGACGTGGAGAGTCTGGAGAGTCGAGACCGCGCGAATCGGCGCGATTCGCGGCGCGAAGGCCCAGGCCGGGAAGCCCTCAAACGATTCATTCATTCGGTGTCCCGCTTGGCCGCTTCAAGCCCACTTGGCCGAAAACCCCCCACTCGCGCGTTTCCCCTCGCTCGAGAGCTCACGAAAGCCTTGGAGGGAGGGAGGTTTCTTTGTCAGAGCCGCCACTGCCACCTGGTCACTCAGCCGACCGACCACGGTGTCGATCGATGAGGGCAAATTGTGCTCGATCGATCGTCTCGAGTCTCGATGGCGCGCAGTTTCGGGCGATCTTTTCTTCAATACCTCACATTTCGCGGCCACGGCGTTTGCCCAGCAGTGTCTCTTCCGGCCGACAGTCTTCGCGAACGTCAGCGCTCTGCTGCAGAAGGCCTGCTCTCGGTGCGTGCCCAGCAGCAGAGGTCGGTCGCCTCGGCTCTTTGGCCGGGGCAGGCCTTGGCCCTGGCAAGAAATGATCAAGTAAATAAAAATGTTCAATTCAAAATATTTTGTTTCAAAACTAAAACTTTCAGCAAAAGATCGCTTTCGACTTTCTTCGCTCCACGCAATTTGATCCCCGACGAACGAAGGACCCCCAGTCTTCAATCGACGTCACGTCCCTCAATCGCCGCCCGCGCCCCGCGCCTCTTCTCCCACGGCCCGTTTCTCCCACGGCGTGTCCTGCTGCCAGCCGCTGGCAAGTCACGGGCCACTGGGCCAGCCTGTGCGAGCCCGGATCCCGATTCGATCCTCGTAGACCGCGAACATTGCATTCTTTGCTGCATTGCATTGTCTCGCGGCTGCCGCTCGCTCGCTGCCTCGACGTCCGCCCTCGCTCGGACGAGCGATCGCATCGCACCGCACCGCATCGCGTCGCACCGCACCGCACTGCACCGCGCGCATCGCGTCGCGTCGCGTCCGTCTCGGGCGTTCGGAATTTGAGCGCTGCCGAGGCCAGCCTGACCAGACCTGAGCTGCTTTCGAGGTCCGCGGGCCACTCGCGCCAGTGCCGCGCGTCGCAGCAGCGCATGGCCCAGAGTCTCCCTCCCTCCGGGGAGCGCGCCTGGCAGCCTGCTGTCTCCGCGAAGAAGCCCTCGGCAAGGCGGGCAATCGAGGCACGGCAGCGCGAGTCGAGCGAGCTCGTGCCGCCTACTGTACAGTTCGTCCCCCCGGCTCAAGCTGCTGCAGGCGGTGAGCCAGCTGGCGCTGCGCGTCTGCGCTCGCTGCTAGCAGCCGCAAAGCGCAGCAAAGCGCAGCAAAGCGCAGCGCAGCTGCAGAATCCGAAGCCGAGGTCGCAACACAGCGGGCGGCAGTGTCCTGGACGCGGCGCGCCGCCAGCGGCAGCTCGGCTCAGCAGCTGGCAGCAGCTTCGACGCAGCCTCTCGAGAAGAGAAACGAAGCGAGGAGCGGAGGTCGACGCTCGTTTCTTTCGCCTTTCGACCCGACCTGGTGCTGCCTGCCTGCCTGGTGGTGGGGAGCGTTGTTGCATCTCAACTGACGGCGTGGGACGGCGTTGCGACTGACGGCACGGCAGCAGGCACCAACAGCCTGAGCTTAGCTTGTGGCTGCGCTTCACGTCGGAGGGACTGACGTTGGGGTTAGCAGACGTGTATTGCGTTGCACAGCAGCAGCAGCAGCAGCAGCAGCGGGCGGCCGTCGAGGCTCGGCTCCCGAGTCGTCGCGGAATAGCTAGCGACGGGTAGCGTACCGTACGTACGTACGTCGCCGCCGTACTTACGCATGTACAGTGAGCCAGGCGCCCCCAAGCCAAGCCAGCGAGAGGCCAAGCTGCCCAGGCTGCCGAGCAGGAAGCGAGAGCGAGCGAGCGCAGCCTGGGACCTCGATCCGATCGAAGTCGAAGGAAGAAAGCCTAGCCTTGGCGAGCAGGAGCAGCAGCAAGCCAGCAGCCTGTGACAGAGGCAGGCAGCAAGCAGCAGCGGACCGAGTGACCAGGTGGTGCGAGTGCGTGCCGTCATCGATCAATCAATCAACGGCCGGCCGTCGTCATTTTTGGTGCATGCTGGGTCCTGCCGTGCGCGGCGCCGCGCCATCTCCTGTCGTTCGGTTGTCCCGAGGGACTTCCCGCACTACCTGCTACTGCTGCACTGCACTGCGCGCCGCCGGGCTCGCCCGCCGACCGTGGCGACGTTGTGTCGACCGTGATCACGGCTTCGAGGCGGGGCTCAGGTGGTGAGCGCCCAGGGGAAGGGAGGTCGAGCAAAAGGCAGAGGAGAGCAGAGCAGAGCAGAGCAGAGCAGCAACCGCGTCGATCGACGCCCATCGAGCCGATCGACTCGGATTGGTCGTCCGGTTGATCGATCGATCGATCGACCAATCGATTGAACGAGCGCTGAGCGAGCGCGAGCGAGCGCGAGAGAGTCACGAGAGAGTCAAGAACGGGGAGTTTGGCGCGATGATGAATGTCGCTCTGGTCAACGACGGCCCTGTCACGTTTACGCTCGAGTCACCTCCAAAAGCCAAGCCTCCAGCGAAGTCCGCCGCCCCGCCGCCGTCGCCTCAGAAGCAGCCACAGCCGCGGAAGGAGGACGCTGATCCGGCGGTCCTCCTCAAGCGCGCAGAAAAAAAGCTCGCAAAGGTAGAAGCCCTGCGCAAAAAGGTGGACAGCGGCGACCTGGCTGTGCCCAACCCCGAGCAGCTCGCCAAGCTCGCTTCCGAGGATACGCTGCGCGCCGAGGTCGAGCAGCTTCGCCTCGAGGTCAACGGCAAATCGTGAGCGAGCATGACCAGGGACAGTACCCGAAATAAATTGACGCGCGACGCGCGCGACGACCCTCGAGCCGCTTAGCGAGCGCCGCAAAGCGCGGAAGGGCCGCTCTTGAGAAACTCCGCGCAAGTGCTTTCTGACATTCAAGTGTATAACATGACATTTTATTCGCCCGCTCGCTTCGGGAGGCGAAGAAGGCGTACATACGTGGCTATCGCGGAGGGCGGCCTCGATCTCAGACGGCGGCTTCGATACCGAGGAGCTGGCGGCGGCGCTCGTGAAGACGGTGCAGGTGTTCGTGCTCCTCCTCGGCGCCGACGAGGCGCGTGGTGCGGACCATCTCGCCACCCTGCTCATTCAGCGTTTCTTCGAAAGTGCCCTGCTCGACCTGGGCGTCCACACGGCGCTCCTCGACCGTCTCCCAGCGCTCCTTGGCGCGGATGACGTTTTCGAGCTCCTTGATACGATGATCGATCTCGCGAACAAGGTCGCCAACTAAGGAAGCGTTGTTCTCGCGGCGCCTGTTTTTGACAAGCGAACACTCCTCGCCAAAGCGTAGTGTCTCGAGGGTCTCGGCGGCGTGGCGCGGATCGGAGTTGACGCAGACGATGGCGCGCGTCCGGGAGCTGCCGCCGAGACCGGCGGCCATGAGCATGGTCAGTTTGGACTCCTTGTACGGCACGTGGCGCTGGCCGTGGTTCAAGGCAGCAATGACCCGCTTGAGAGCCAGAAGACCCATGTTGATGTGCGTGGCCTCCAAGAGGTTCTGGCCCTCGGCCTTCGACTTGTCGAGACGCTCGGAGCCGCCGAGGTCGCCGAGGAAAAGGTAGCTCTCCACTTCTGCGCCCGTGCGCAGGCAGCGCTGCTTTAGGGTGAGGATGATGAGCGTGTGCCCGCGCGTGCTGCGGTCGTTCATCTTGGTCGCGGCCTTGGTCTTGCTGGCCTCGCCCGTGCGCAAGAGGTCCTCGACGTCGCGCCGCGTGTGGACGGGGACCTGGGCCTTGCCGGACAAGACATACCTTTGCGCGGCGACGGCGGAGCGACCAACGGCCTGGCCCCCGCGCAAAAGGTCAAAGACCTGCTCGTTGTATACCTCAATGTACGAGAACGCGAGCTCGGCCTTGACCCGCTTGCGCGCGGTGCGCTCCATGGCGGTGTCGAGCATGTCGACGCAGACGCGCGGCACGAGGCCCATGTGGGCTGACGCGAGGCTGTCCTTGAGCTCGTTGTCCGGGCCATAGTACATTGTATAGGTTTTCCCGCTGCCCGTCTGGCCGTACACGAAGAGAGTGCCATTCCAGCCGTTGAGGCAGTCGACAACGAGCTTGCGGCCAATGCGGTCGTACACTGCGTCCTGGGAGCTCGACTCGTTGAAGATGCCGTTGAGCTCGAAGTTGCGGATGCCTACGCTCGGGCACGTCATGACGATGCTGCCGTCCTCCTCGTTGACGTTGTGGATCTTGAAGGCAAAGGTCTGCTTGGGCGCGTCCGCGACGTCGTCGCTCGGAGTCGCGTCGGCGCCGGTTCCCTCGGCGGCCTCATCTTCAGGAAAGACGTCGCCGACGTTCTTGGCGCCGTGAAACCATTCGCCCTGGCGCTTCAGGATTTGCAGTGCCTCCCGCGAGCTCACCTCGCGGCCGGGAAACTGCAGTTTGATGAGAGCTAGGCGCTGATGAAGCGGCAGGGTCACCAAATTGGTATCGGCATCCTTGCCCTCCTCGTCGCCGGCCTCCTCCCCGTCGTCGTCGTCGTCTTTGTTATCGGCAATTTCGGGCGTCTTTGCCGGGATGGGCCGGATGCGGGCGAAGACCTGCACGCGTTGGCTCTCGAGGTCGCGCGCGCGCGTCGACGTGGAGGCAGTCTGGCCTTGCCAGAGCCCGCGCACGGACCAGAGGTCCTCGAAGAGGGCCCGCCACGACTCGGTCGCCGAGAGGGTCTCCGGGCAGTACAGGTTGAAGTGCTCCGCCGCGAACCGGCACTGGGCCTTGCTCCAGCCGGGCCAGCGCGAGAGGGCCGCCCACGACTTGTTCGCCGTCAGGAGCGCCGCGATATCCGGGAAGCTGAGAAAGCAGAGCACCTCCAGCAGGTACGCGGGCGGCTCCGGGGGGACGTGTTCAGGCACGAGCTGCTGCTGCGAGGTCCCCATGTCTGTTCGCGAGCGCCCCGCCCGCGCGGCGCGGACCTGACCGTCGGCTTCTCCTATGCCAAGCACGCGGCGCCAAGGGCGCAAGTACGCGATGCCGGGGCCGCGGCCGCGGGCGACGTGGCCAGGCGCGGGGCTCGTCGCGGGAATGGCCCGCCGCCTCGCGCGACGTTCTTGGAATGCGGTATTGGACGTAACCGTCCAGGATATAGCGGCGTCGACGAAGACCACGAAGGCGACCTCAGGAGGCCGGAGGATCTTGCTGGACGACGACGTCGCGACGGTCCTCTCGGAAGTCTTTCTGTGCATATCGAGCCCTCGATGATGCATACCGTGTCCCCGTCTCTGACATTGCCCTCGAGAACAGCGTCCGCTTCTTGGGGTATCAATTTCACCCTTCAAGAGACTCTGGTGAGTCTCAAACAAGCTCTTCGAGAATTTGCAATCCCGTGCATCTGCAGTCAAATGCAGCATCGAAGCGTGCCACAAGCTCGGGCTGCATGCCGTGCGCAGTCTTCGCGCTGCGAGCTTGGTAGTAAATGTATCATGCATGTTTTTTCACCGCGAGTCTTCTAGCAAGGAGCGCTTCTCAAGCGCGCGCTTCTCCAGCGCAAAGTCGTAGTCAAAGAGGGCCGGATTGAGATCGGCGGGGTTCGTAAAGTTGCGCGAGAGCGAGATGACCGTGTCGGGTCCGCCAATGGCCTGCACGGAAGAGAGGCTGAGGATCTTGTACACGTCTGGTTCCGCGGCGCCACCACCGTGGGAGGTGCTCGCGCCGCGGCCGCTGTTGCCGGCATACGCGCCGGTTCCATTGCTGTTGCTGGATCCATTGAGGATGGCTTCTCGGCCCATTCGCAGGTACGCCTCCATGCCGTCGGACGACTGGCCGGAGGGTGCCGGCAGCGGGGCCCGTGAGGCTGCTACTGCAAAGGCGTGGCCGTTGTTGCCGGTGTGCTGGGACGAGAGCGGCTGGAAAAAGGTTTTCTCAAGCGCGCACTCGATGGCGTGCATCCAAAGGTCGCGCTGCTCGGTGGAGTTTGTCTGCAAAATAACGTCCTTCTCGCCGCAGCGGACCTCGAAAACGCCCTGGTGCAGGGGGTACCCGGTGGCGATGCGCGGTCGGCCGACGTCGCCGTCAACGTCGTACTTGCCCTTGAGGACCCCGTCGACAGCGCTGGAAAAGGTCTCGCGTGTAACCTTGAAGAACCGCGAGTTCCATTTCTTAAAGAGCCCCTGGTGCAGCTTGTTGATGGGGCCCTCCCTAATGGAGCCCTCCTGGCTGGTCTGGATGCGCCTCCACTCTGATTCTTTTGGCCTGGCGAACCGGATGGAAAGTTCCTTCCTGTCCTTCATGATGCTCTGCAAGAGCCTGACGACCTCGTTGCTGTTGGTAAATGCTACATACTGATCGTTCACGCTCACAATAAAGTCTCCGCGCTGCACGCCCCCGTCGTGCGAGTACCCGGGCTTCTGCACGCTGTCCACGACGGTGCTGCCGAGCTTCGGCAGGGACGCGTCCTCCCTGCTCACCACGCTCATGCTCAGCTGCACGCCCGCCGGGTACGACACTACGAAGTACTCCATCGCGCCGCCGCCGCCTCGCGCCGCCTCGCCTCGCGCCGCGTCGCCTCGCCTGCCGCCGCCGCCGGGTCGAACGCGCCGCGCCGTCGCGCTCGATCTGCCCTGATCCGATCCGATCTGATCTAATCCCGCGCCGCCGCCGCCGCCGCCGCCGCCGCTGCCGCCGC
>KQ758900.1:447033-457860 GCA_001462505.1 Aurantiochytrium sp. T66 | reverse complement strand
TCCTCATGATGTCATACAAGGCATCATTCGAGACCAATTCCCGTCTTTGTTCCCGCTCCTGGCACCGGCAGCATAACGTGCACAAGAGTTCAAGCCTCGCTCACAGTCAAGCGAACGTAACGGTGATCCAACGAGAAAAAGCGTACGTGCTGCCAAGATGGAGCGAAATGTATAGCTTGCACCCTCGACCTTGGAAATCCGCTGCCTGATGAACGTTGGATCACGCGTCATCATGATGCCAAAGTCAATCGAGTCCTCGTGACCCTTGCGCGCATGCTGCCAAATTGTTGCGTTCATCATGACCTGCTGTGTCATCCTCAAGTGCTCGACCGCTTCGGCAGGCAGGTTTCGCACTATCAAGAAGATCTTCGAAGCGCTTCGCGGCCTGCGGATGCTGCAGTTTGGGTCGTCTCGCGTGGAGCGCAAGGCGCCCGTATGGTTCCTTGTTAGGTTAGTTCGGGTACGTATCCCTGGTACCGTGTCCGTGACGTACGTACTACGCAACGTACTTGCCTAACGTGTCGGGCAAGGCAAATCAACGCTCGCTCGTGCAGCTTTTGTTGCAGCCAAGTGTCAAAGCAGCGCATTCAGTAGGCCCGTCGAACGTGACGCCTCTCCAATTTTAGTTTTTTTTCGTGAAGTCGTGCGCCACAATGTCGGCTCCAATCTGATCGAGAACAGCCTCTAGGGTCCTTAACGCGATTTGCGAAACGAAGGTCCGGATTCATGCACCTGGCCAAATCCTGTGCAGCTTGCTCCTACGTATACTGGTCTACTGGTACGTACGTATACGTACGTACGTACGTACATACGTACGAGCGTCAAAACGACAGCGACAATCGACGTTTCACGCCCGTTGGGCGAACGGCCGGCCAACCGATTCTCAAAAAAATCCAAAGCCGGAGGGGTCTAACCTGGCCACGCATAGTACGATCATGACCGGCGACTCCGACGCGGACGCCGCCGACGCCGACGCCGGCGGCATGCGGCCCGCGCGCGAGCTCACGAACGCCTTCGTCGTCGACGGCGCCCGCGTGCTGCTCGGGCTCAAGAAGCGCGGCTTCGGCGCCGGCAAGTGGAATGGCTTCGGCGGCAAGCTCGCGCACGGCGAGACCCCGCTCCAGGCCGCGCAGCGCGAGATCCTCGAGGAGGCCGGCGTGCAGATGCTCGACCCCAGGATCGTCGGACGCGTCACGTACTCCTACGAGGGAACGCCCGGCGAACTTCTGGTCCACGTATTCCGCGCCACGCGATGGGCGCCTCGCGAACCCGCAGAGTCCGAGGAGATGAGGCCCCAGTGGTTTGCCACCGATGTCGTTCCCTTCGCGAGCATGTGGGCCGACGACCCGCACTGGTTCGAGCACATGCTCAAGGGCGACTGCTTCTTCACCGCGAGGTTCGACTTCGCGGAGGACCACAAGACTATCATCAATCACAACGTTGACGTCGTCCCGCTTGCGAAGAAGGGGGAGAGCGCTCAAAGCGCGACCGAGTAGATCACGCCAAGACGCGCCACGACGTGTAGGACGGCGACGGCGACGGTCCAAAGGCGGAGTCTGGTGCAAGGTCTTCCTCGAGGAGGTTTTCTGCTGCGCGGGAAGTTGCGCGTAAAGTGTTTGCGTGGAGTTGCTGCTGCGTGTGATGATTTGGTTCACGCATGCGCAGCGCAGCAAGATCGCTCAACCTCGACTGCAAATCTTGGCTCAACGTACATAGACAAGCCCTGTGTCTAGGCTAGCCCCGTGCCAAAGCCCCGCGATGACTGACTTGGGTCTCCGTCAGAGGCGCGGCGGCTTCAGATCGTGCAGATTAGGTATTGCAGAAACCACAAAGAAAAGCCTAATCCTTCCAAGCCCTCTTCTCTCCAACAAACAGAGGGCGCCGCGCTCGCAAGACGCTTCGCGCGCGACAATGCTCTTGTCCCCAAAGAAGCGCAGGCTGCTAAGGCTCGGTGGGCCGCCGCAAGGCTCGCTGGCGGGCAACGGTCACTTTTGCCCCCACGCCATGTCCCAAGACTTCTCTTGCTCGACCAATTCCGCAAACTGGGCTCGCTCGCGATGCGCCCGCGGGCGGCGCCGCTCCTGGCCCTCCTGGCGCTCGCCGGGACGCTGGGCGCCTCGCGCGCGTCGAGCTGCTACCCGCTGCAGGACGGGCCCGCGGTGGACGGCGCCGCCGACGTGGCGCTCCAGGTGTGCCTTCCGGGCGGGTCCACGCTCAACTGCGACCATTGCACGCACGCGAGCAGCCGGACCTCGTGCTGGAAACTCGACTCGAGGTGTCTGAGCCACTCGCTGCAGTCTTCGTACAAGGTCGAGAACTGGGGCTTTGACGCCAGCAGCGAGTGGAAGCAGAATCATGACGAGCGCGGAAACAGCATCTACGTCCCTGTGGTCTGCCGCGACCAGTACGGCGGGACCTGTTTCGCTCAGCTGACTGGGGCGTCGCCCTCGCCAGCGGCACCAAGGCTGCTGGCGCCCTCGCGCTGGCGGAATCATATGGCCCACGTGGTCTCTGCAGCTGTGCTGCTTTTTGCCTGGTGCTAAAACGGGTTTGGTACTCGGAGCCCCGCAGGTTCTTGGTTTCATTTGCTCAGAGGAGATCAAGGTCAAGATTTTACGCATTTTATGCAGGGTAATACATTTGCGGTTGTTTGTGCTCCGAGACCGCTCACATCTCCCTTCCAAGGGAGGTAAAGTCCGCACAAGCCGCCAGCGCCATGGAAAACCTTCAGCTATCGTCCTCGCCGCCGTCAGCCGGGCAGGCCCATAATCAAACGTTGTTATCGCTGCCGTCAACGTCGTCCTGGTTCAGAAGGGGCGTCTTGGCCGTCGCACCAGGCCCGGATATGGACGCGCTGCGGTTCTCAGACGATGATGCTCTGGTGGCAGAGGTGGACGCGGCCGCACTGGCATGGCGTTGAATGGACGATCCGGTGCGGACGGCACCGTATGAGGTCGTCGCGGTCTTGTTGCGGGACTTGGCGCCCATGAGCGCGGCGACGCCAGATAGCGCAAGCTTGCGCTGCTGCTTTTGGTTGAGCGCGAGCTGGCGCAGACGCTGGATTCGCTGCTGCGTGAAGAGAGCCTGCTTGACGCTGACGGCGTAGTCGGTCTCGTCGCTAATATCTTCTCGGATGAGGGCTTCCATGATGTCCTCGAGGGTGCAGATGCCAAAGACGTTAACCGTGTCGTGAATAGGTTCGTTAGCGCGGAGATTGGCCGCCATAGTGTCGGGCTGGTCCGTGACAATGGCCATGTGGCTGTGGCCCTTTTGAAACTCGTTGAGCAGCTCGAGAAGGGTGGTTTCTGGCTTGACGAAGACAGGCATGCGCAAGTAGAGCGTATCAACGCGGCGCGAGTCGTTTGGATCGACGACGATGAGCTTTTTCACGAGCAGCAGACCGCGAACGTTGGTGCGATCCGTGTCGAAGACTGGAATGCGGCTGTGGCCCTTGGCGACGAGGTCAGCAAGCCTCGACATGGTGAGCGAGTCTTCCGTGCTAAGCATATAGACGTGCATGAGCGGGATCATAATATCCTCCGCGGTGGTCTCTTTGAGGTCAAGAGCGCCATTCATGATGAGGATTTCGTCAACCTCGAGGCCATTGTCGGTTTGCGCGGTGGCCATGCTTTCGGCATGCGAGAGTGGGGACCGCGGTGGCTGGTCGCTATCGGCGTCCATGTTGGCCGATGACGAGGTGGCGTGCATGACGCCAATAGCGGCGTTCATGGAGTCGCCGTGGCCGGGGTCGTTGTCCCAAAAGTCGGCCTCCTCATCTTCGATGGCTTGCTGTGCGGCGGCCGTGGCCATGGCAGCCATTGAGGCGGTGCGCTCGTCGACGCCGAGCTCAGTGAGTTTGGTCTTGATCTCGGCCGAAGAAACCTTGCTTCCGAGACGCGGGCGGGCGTCGCCCCCCTCCTCAAGAAGAGCAGCGGCGGCGGCGGAGACGGCATCGGTGTTGGACGCCGAGGCGCCGCTGCCGCTACGGGCACCACCGCTGCCTGAGCGCGAGTTGGCCCGGGACTTTGTGCGGCGCGAAGGGCGCGACTTTTGCGCGTGCAGCTTGACAAGTGCGCGCAGCTCGGCCTTGTTGAACTTGTCCTCCTGCTCCTCGCCCAGGCAGTAGTCGAGGATGCGGCTGATCGGGTAGGCGATGGGCCACAGAAGCATCATGGTGCCTTTGACGATTGGGACGAAGCGCGCGGCCACGAACAGCTGGTTCGGGCCCGTGAAGATAGCACTGGGAATGATCTCTCCGCAGAGCAGGACGAGGGTGACGGACAGGATGATGGCGACCCACGACGGGACGATCTCATCCAGAAAAAGCGGGAGGCACTCGTTCGCCAGCGAGTTGAGCAGGAGCAGTGTCACGAGCAGCAGATGGTGCCGCGTGATCACGGGGAGGATGGACTTGGCCGCCTTTTGCTCAGCGCGCAGCTCCTCCCTCTGCCTTTTGCTCGTGCAGTGCTCCTCCTTCGTCTCCAGCAGAATCTGCAGC
Source organism: Aurantiochytrium sp. T66 (assembly GCA_001462505.1). NCBI lineage: Eukaryota > Bigyra > Thraustochytrida > Thraustochytriidae > Aurantiochytrium > Aurantiochytrium sp. T66. Next base: position 453,362 of record KQ758900.1, on the reverse strand, counting down.
CGGAACGGCTCGATGGCCACCAGGCCCATCGTCAGGCCCGCGGCCAGCGCCGCCAGGCACACGCATCCCAGCGCGAGGCCCGCGTTCACGTAGAACTCCCAGCTGCCGGGCGGCTCAAGGGTCACGGCCTCCATGGCGGCCCGATCTCGTCGCGCGACCGACGCCCGAGCCCCCCGCTGCTGCTCTGGCCGGCCCGTTCGCTGCTCGCCCGCCCGCCTGTGCCCGCCCGCCTGCCGCTGCCGCTGCCACGCGCGAAGTCCCGTCGCCGCCGCCGCCGCGCGCCGCAGATAAGATACTGCCGCCGCCGCCGCCATCCGATTCCGATCCAGTCCATCCCGACGCCGCGCCGCGCGCCTCCGCGCCTCGCGCCCTCGCGCCGCCGCCACCGCGCTCCTCGCCTCTCCCCGCCTCTTCTCCGCGCGCGCGCCCGCGAGCATCCAGGCCGCCGGCGCCGAGCGCGACGACGACGACGACGACGACGGCGACGACGACGGCGACGACGACGACGACGCGGCGCTCGAGGACCGCGAGCCCTTGCAGCGGAGCGACGTCCTGCTGCTGCACCTGCTGCGCCGGAGCTTCATCCGAGTCCCGGCCGGGAATTCGTCGGGGCCCGGCATTCGACGACATCCACCATCGGCGACCTCCTGGACACGAGCGACGACTTGCAGCGCGTCGACGACGACGGGCTGGACGAGGGGTCCCTCGACGAGCGCAGCGACGAGGTCCGCGTTGACTGGCTGATTGATCGATTCATTACGTGCATAGCGTGGTAGCGCAGGATCGCCCTGACGACCGATCATCGAGATTCCCTCGCGGTCGCGATCTCGCTCGCGATCTCGCTCGCGAGGCCTATTCGCGAGTGAAGATGGCCGAGAGGTTCAAGGGCCCGACGGACCCGGACCCGCGGCAGAAGGAGATCCTCGACGAGATCGCGCGCACGCGGACCACGGGCACGCGAGGACCCTTTGGGCCGTGGCTGGCCAACCCGGACCTGGCGCAGTCTGCGCAAACGCTGGGGCGCGTTTGCAGGTACGAGACGGGCCTCCCGCTGCGCGAGTCTGAGATCGTCGTGCTCACGACAGCAAAGGCATGCACCTGCAAGCTGGAGTGGGACATCCACGTCGAGGAGGCGCGCAAGGCTGGCGTCGAGGAGGACATTATTAGCGCCTTGGAGGCCGGCGAGCAGCTCAAGGGCGACTCGCGTGAGGCCGTCTTGCAGAGGTTTGCGCACGAGGTTGCGACCACCAAGCACGCTTCTGACGCAGCGTACGCTGACATGAAGAAACACTTTACCGACAAGGAGATCGTTGGCGCCGTCGCCGTCTCGGGCTACTACTCGTTCGTGGCCATGACGCTCAACGTCTTCCAGATTTAGCCCAGGGAGGTCGGCAAATGTAAAAAAAGGATATATAATGAAAAAAGTGATCGCTGAAGCGGCGCGGGACCGAGTAGGTAGGACGTTATCGCAGGTCGGCCAACACCAGCGCCGCGCTCCAGCCTACTCGACGATGCAGAGCACCTGGCCGTCATTGACAAAGTCGCCAGCGGAAACGCTAACCTCTTGCACAGTGCCGTCGATGGGGGCCTTGAGCTGGGTCTCCATCTTCATGGACTCGGCGATGATGAGGGTCTGGTCCTTGGTCACCTCGTCGCCGGCCTTGACGAGGACCTTGATGATCTTGCCGGGCATGGGGGCCTTGACGGCGCCGCCGAGCCCAGCGGCCTCGGGGCCAAGCGCCTGTGGCACGGTGGCGACCCGGTACAAGAGGCGCGGCAGAGCCCCGACACCCGAGGAGGCATCAAAAAGGCAGAGGTCGCCGGACTTGGGGTCGATAACGGGGGCAATGCGGGTCGGACGGCCGTCGATGGTAACCGAGAGCACCTCGCGGCCGGCCTGGCGCGGGTCCGCAGTCACCTCCACCGTGAGGGTCTCCTCGGCGTCGGCCTCGGGGTCGGTCTGGGTCGGCGTCACCGCGACCTCGAAGGCGATCTGGGCCGCGTCGGGCCGCGGGTCGGCCTCTGCCGCGGTGGCCACCACGTTGACGCGGCGCGTCTCGCTGCCGTCGTCCGTGAGGAGGTCGAGGGTGACGCGCTGCTGGAGCGGAGCCGAGAGGCGGAATCCAAAGGGCAGAGGGACGGGCGAGGCGGCAGGCGCGGCCATGAGCGCGCGCGCAGCGACGGCAAGCGCGGCGGCGCGCGCATCGGCGCTCGCGCCCGGCGCTTGGCCGAGGAGTTCGTCCTGGTACTTGGCGATGAAGTCGGTTCCAACGCCGCCCTCCTGGAAAGCGCCATGGCGCAAGCACGAGAGCAGGAACTCAATATTGGTCGGGACGCCGACGACGCGGTACTGATTGAGCGCAAAGTCGAGCTGGCGCAGCGCGGCGCGGCGGTCCGGGCCGTGCACGACGACCTTGCTGATCATGGGATCGTAAAAGACCGAGACGGTGTCGCCCTCGCTGACGCCGGTCTCGATGCGGAGCTGGCTGGGCTCGCTGAGCTGGGGCTCGCGCAGGTGGCGGATCTGACCGGAGCCGGGCAGAAAGCCAGACCCCGGGCTCTCGGCGTACACGCGGGCCTCGATGGAGTGGCCGCGCAGGTTGACCTCGGACTGGTCCTTGACCGGGAGACGCTGGCCGCTGGCCACGCGGAGCTGCCATTCGACGAGATCGACGCCAGTGACCATTTCCGTGACTGGGTGCTCGACCTGGAGGCGCGTGTTCATTTCCATAAAGTAAAAGGGGGAGTCGGCGGTCATCTCGCCCTGGTCAGCGTCGACCATGAACTCGACGGTGCCCGCGCCCACATAGCCGACGGCCTTGGCGGCGGCGACAGCGGCCGAGCCCATCTTTTCGCGGAGAGCCTCGGGCATACCCGGCGCGGGCGCCTCCTCGAGGACCTTTTGGTGCCGGCGCTGCACGGAGCAGTCCCGCTCGTAGAGGTGCACGGTGTTGCCGAAGGAGTCGGCGAAGACCTGGAGCTCGATGTGGCGCGGCTTGCGCAGGAACTTTTCGATGAGAATGCGCTCGTCGCCAAAGGACGAGAGCGCCTCCCGCTTGCAGGCTTCGATGTTGTCGGCGAGGTCCTCCTCGCGCTCGACGACGCGCATGCCCTTGCCGCCGCCGCCCATGACGGCCTTGAGCATGACCGGGAATCCGATCTTTTTCGCGGCGTCCACGAGGGTGTCGAGCGACTGGTCCTCGCCGTGGTAGCCGGGCGTGCAGGGCACGTTGGCGGCTTCCATGATGTTCTTGGACTCGGACTTAGACCCCATGCTCACGATGGCGCTCGCGGGCGGGCCGATAAAGGTGAGCCCGTTGGAGGCGCACAGTTCCGCGAAGCCGGAGTTCTCGGACAGGAAGCCGTAGCCCGGGTGGATGCCCTGGGCGCCGCATGCCTTGGCGACCTCGCAGATCTTCTCGCCTACCAGGTAGCTCTCCGAGGCGGCCGCGCCGCCCAGCCTGTACGCCTCGTCGGCCTGCTTGACGTGCTCGGCGGCGGCGTCGGCGTCGCTGTACACGGCGACCGTGCGCACGCCGAGCCGCTTCGCGGTGCGGAAGACGCGGCACGCGATTTCGCCCCGGTTCGCCACGAGGATCTTGTCAAACATGGCGCCCGGCGCGGGGCCCGCCGCCGCCGCCGCCGACGACGCCGCCGCCGCCGACGACAGCTGCCGCTGCAGGAAGCGCTTCATGCTTCAGGTTCGCCGATATTGATGAAGATGGTGACGATCTCCGCGATCTCGCGCCTCGCCGCGGGGCCGGGCGGGTCCGGGCCTCCTCCGCCTCGCGCGCGCGGGCGCGGGCCTGGGCGTCGCGGGCGGGCGGGCGGGCGGTGCTGTTTGGTTTGCTTGTTGCCCGTCAAGGATCCAACATACATTCGCGCCGATCTTGAGCCGCCGTTACGCGCCGTTACGAGCCGTTACGCCAGATTTGGGACGACCTTGATGGGAGGATTCGCGGAGTTCTTGCCGGGGAGGGACCTCGAGGGAGGGATCCTCATGACAGACAGATTGTCGACAGATTCATGATGGGCATGCCCAAGCTTGATTCGATTTCCTGGGCAGGCCGCGCGCGTCAATCGTCTCCTCGAGAGCCCCTGAAAAGAGTTTGCTGAGATGTTTAGTCTGGCCTAGGCCTGGACCTAGCTCGCAGCATGGACAGCATGACGGTCGACCTTTGGAAATCCATGTCGGGATCTTGGACAAGTTCAAGCTGGCACATGAGAGTACGTACGTACGTACGTGCATACGTACCCGGGGTACTGCCCGGGTACGTACGTATGTATACCCGCACGGATGACGACCTGACTTGACAGCGTGGCGAGCGAGTTTCGGCCGGTCACCAGTCTGAACCTTTGATGATGATGAGGGAGGATCTTGCTGTGATTGACGACAACCGAGCTGATGATGACCGGCGAGCGAGAAGATGAATTTACAGGGTACGCCAGAAGGTAGGGCACGCTCGAGGAGGATGTACGTACGCTACGCACGCACTAGGATTATTGTGGCGGATCATATGGCACAGAGATTGAGAAGAGCCTTCGCGGCGAGGACCTCGTCCTCGCGCTTGATTGCGGCGTGGGCATCATCCTCGCGCTTAATCGCTGGCTTGGGTGCTTGTTGAAGCACCCGAGGCTGCGGCGCCTTTTGCACAATTCGCGGGGACCCAGTTGCCGAAAGTCTCGTCACCGACGGCCCGTACATGCACATGGCGCGCGGGGTGTAAAACCCGTTGAGCGGCGTCATGGCGGGCTGCGGCTGGGGCGCGATGCGCGCGTGGTGATACGGGTCATGACGTGGGTGGTGGTGCTGGCTCGGATGTGCGGTAGAGTGCATGGGCGGCGGGAGAGGTGGCAGGAGGATGTGGGGCGGACGAGATATCAGCTGCTTGTAGCGCATCTTGACACCGTTCTTGGAGCGCCTGGGAAGGGCGGCCGCAATGGTCTCCCAGCGACAAAAGCGCTGCGTGCGCATTTCCAACAGGAGGCGGTCCTCCTCATAGGACCACTTCCTGCGCGCTGCACGCTGAAGGCTGCGGAACCGTGTCTTGACGGCATTCTCGGTGCGCCCGTTGAAGGACCGGGCAATAAAGGCCCAGCGGTTTCCCGAGGTCCGCTGCAGACGAACGAGTATGGCGTCCTCCGCTGATGACCAGCTCGCCTTGTTGATGTCGGGACTCAGGTTGAATTTCCAACGTTCGCGGCACTGCTTGGCAGTGCGCCCCGGCAGTCGCGTCGCGACCTCGCTCCAGCTGCCCTCAGCGAAGCGTTGCACCTGGGCGCGAAGCGTGGCGTCCTCCTCGTCGGTCCAGACACCGCGTCGAACCATTCTCCCTAATCCCGACGCTTCCGCGGCATCCGTTCTTGAGCACGGCGATAACGCTCCCGAGTCCGGAGACCCGGCAAGAGAACCAGCCGAGCTCGTCGATGTCCACGACGATTTGCTGTCCGTCGAGTCACCGCGATCGCGCGCCTCCATCGTCTCGCGGTTGATGACAGCCAGCTTATGTGCGTCCCCCTGGCCGCCGCAGCAGACAGGCCTTCAGGCACAGCTGCTCGCTTCGTGTCCCAGATCTTCAGCCAGGCAATCTCGAGGGCCGCGTCGTCAAGGTCCGCAACCACGCAGCCTGTTATGGAGAAGATCGGGTCCCCGTTGCTCGCTTTCTCGTCGCGAGACGTTGGAGCAACTTGCTCCGCGTCCTCCACCCGCCTCGCGCCTCCGTCGCAGGCCGCAGGCCGCGCGGCGCCGGCCCGGAGACCCGGCCTGGAGGCCCGGGCGCGAGCGAAGTTCGCTTTGCAGAGTCGGGGTCCTTGGGCCAGGAAATGTCGCCCGGATCCCGCGTCCGGGGCCGCTTTCCGGGGCCTCGCGGACCGGGCCCGGCCGGCGGCGCTCGGGCGGGGGAGCTGCCCCCCGCGTAGTTCCCCACAGCTCCACGCGGCGGCCTGCGGCGGGCGCTCGGGCGCTCGGGCGCGCGGACGCGGGTCTGGCCGCTCGATCGAGCCGCAGAAATCGAGCGTAGGGGACTCGCTGACCCAATATAAATGCCGCGGCGCACGGAGGACTCAACTTTCAGCGAAGCATCGCTATGGCCGCCCGCGTAGCTCAGTGGCAGAGTGTTCGTTTAGTAAGCGAATGGTCGGTGGTTCAATTCCGCCCGCGAGCATTATTTTTTTTCTTTCTTTTTCGTCCCTTCAGCATTGGCAGCCCGCCATTTTTTTTTGTTTTTTCTTTTTGGCGCGCCACGTTGACGCGCGCCGTTTTCAGGGACTGCAGCGGCGAGGATGCCAAAGTCGCGCGCGAATCTGAAAGACAGCGCGAGGATGAGCGG
>KQ758900.1:428629-445651 GCA_001462505.1 Aurantiochytrium sp. T66 | reverse complement strand
CCAAGGGCGCGTCGTTCCTGGCGACGAAGAGCTGGCACACGGGGAACAAGAGCAACGTGGACAAGGTGCGGCGGCGCGAGCAGGAGGACGCCGCCGAGCGCAAGAAGGTGCTCGAGCTGCAGAAGCAGCTCGCCGAGGAGCGCGAGCAGGAGCGCTTCGAGGAGATCCAGGAGAAGTCGGGGCTCAAGGTACGCGATGTGAAGGCAAAGCAGAAACTCGCATGGATGTACCGCGGGCCGCAGCAGACCGACGAGGAGCGCGCCAAGGAGAGGGAGGCCGTGCTGCTCGGGGAGAAGGAAGCCTCGCTGCAGGGCCACGACGGTGCCGCCGACGGCAGGGGTACCGGGAGCCGCGATAAGAAGGATGCTGTTGCTGCTGCTGCTGCTTCTGCAGAGAAGTCCATTAAAGACAAAAACGTCATCGGGTCTCTATGGATGCACGGGCAGACCTCCGTGGACAACGAACAGTTCCACATCCGCCACGAGGACCCGCTTATGGCCATGATAGCAAACGAGAAGACGGCGCCGGGGCCGTCTCTTTCGCAGCGCTCTGATGCCTTCGAAGTCGGCGACGAAGATCGCCGTAAACGCCGCCGTCGCGAGCGCTCTCGCAGGACCGACGACGCAGCTTCCGACGGCAGCCACGACGCTGCGGACCGGAAGCGCCGAAAGAAAAGTAAACGGTCGAAGTCCTCGTCGGAGAAAAAGTCCGGGAAAAGGGACAAGAAGAGCACCGGCAAGTCCAAGTCGAAACGCGGGCATAAGCACGCGAGCCGACGCCATCGCCACCGCAAAGCCGATAGTGAGGACGACGATTCTTCAAGCTCTTCTTCGAGCTCAGACGACGACGAGGGTCGCCACCGTTCCCGCCGTCGGTCCCATTCTCGCTCCCGACGACACCGCCGTCGAGAGCGGTCCGAGCCGCACTCCCGGGACGAGGATTCGCAGCGTCGAAAACGATCGCGCTCGCCACGGCGGCGTAGCGATCGTTGGGATCGCCGCTCGCACGGAGAGGACCGTCCTCATCGGGCGGGAGACGACCGACCCTCTCAGTCCGCGCCGGCGCCAAAGGCCTTGTCGCCTGCAAAGAAACCAGCGATTCCGCCGGGTTACGGGCTTCAGCTCACTGGGCCGGCCAGATATGCGCCGATGCCCGAAGGCTCGGGCAATTCGTCGCTTGGGCCCAGCGCTGAGATGATCGCGAGCCGAGCCGACTACGTGGAGCGCACGAAAGCAAAGCAAGGTTCGCGCGGGCCCGGGATCGAGTCCGCAGGTCCTCACCGCGGCAGCTCGAGGCATGAGCCTCGCGATCGCGCCGAACGCCTCCGCGAGATGGAGCGCGCCGGGCGGCGCAACGAAGAGCTCCGCAAGGTCGAGCTAGAAAGCATGCGCAAGACGCGGGAGGCCGAAGCCGCGGAGGATCAAATCCCAATCGCCAGGTTGGATGCCGCCCATACCGCCAAGCTGGTGCAATCTGACCTTCACACGGGCGGGGCCCATACAAGGCGATGATAGAAGGTACGTACGTAGCTAGATCTTGGTCCTTTTGGTCGCTATTATAAACGGAACTCGATTCCCTGTCTACGCGAGTAATTTTGGTCAGCGATGGTGCTACTGGCTCCCAAGGTACTCGTCGAGCTGGGACTTCCGGTGCAGAACAGGTTGCGAGATCCTCGCGTTTGAGACGGCGGGCCCGCTGCGACGAGAAGCGCTCGCGTCTGGGCGATTCTTTGCCGCGCGGCCTCCGCTGGCTGACCACGACGGGCCCAAGCCGACCGAGGAGATCTCTGCACGCAGATCAGAGTTGGTCTTGAGCAGGAATTCGAGGATCGTCGAGCAGCTAGCAAGATCCTCCTCGCGCTTCGCGCCCTGGGTATATTGCGCTAAAAGCTCGTCCATCACGAGATGCAAAAGCGCGTTGGCGTCATCGGCCTCGATGCGCAAAGCCTCAGACGCAATGCGGGCGTGCACAGCAAGCTCTTCGGCGCTCGTGCCGGGCGAAAGAGGGTCGCTGCGCAGATGGGACCTACTGATCTCTGCTGGACTCATACCTAGGACCGCAGCCACGCGGTCCCCGAGACGGTCGTCGTCCTGCGCAGGATCGCGCTCGACGACGCCAAGCAGTCTGGCCTGTCGCGCCTGCGGGACCTGCTCCTTTATAAATGCGCGAAGAGATGCGCGCTGCTCGTCGAGTCTGGAGCGGAAGCCTGTTTCCAGCTCCATCACTGTGCGGTACATGTCGAAATAGAGCGCGTGCCCCCCCACGGGCCCCTCGCCACGAGCCAGCTCGGCGATGCGCGACTCGTACGAGCGTCGCAGCGTGGCCTCGCGCTCAGCAAACGAAGTCCGCGCCGCTTCCAGCTTGTGCTCCAGGATCGCGCAAAGACGAGCGTAGTCGACGTCCCCGCTTTCCTGGCGGCGGATTTTGGCGTCCGAGCGCACGCGCATGCACCGCGATGCAAATTTGAGCGTCGAGAGCGTTTCCCGGCAGCTCTCTGGACTCGGGCTCACGGCGGCCACGAGGACAGTGTTGGAGCCGCCTGACCCTCCGCCGAGTGTGTCCTGCAGAAGCTTTGTCAGCTGCGAGCCGCGGAAGGGAATATGCACCAACGACGCTTGAGCGCGGGACGTGTTGCTCGACGTCACCGAGGTTGATGCTGTCGACGCAGAGGTGCTCGGGCGGCTCGCCGAGGCATTCGAGGCCTGCTGGTCCCGCTGCGCCAAGGCCGCGACCACATTGCCCAGGGCCGAGAGCGACATGTTGATCGACTGCGCCTCCTTGACCTGCATTGACGCCCGCGAAGCGGTACGGACCCTTTCGGAGCCCGCGAGATCGACCAATCGCAGACGCGAGACCGTCGAGACCACCCCGGTCTGCGACGTGGCGCGCGCTTGGCAGCGATGCACCTTGATTTCGGCCGTGAGCACGGTGTGGGAGCGCGATGAGGCTGCATTCATCCCGGTGCTCGCCATCTGCCGGCTCTCGAGACCAAGGTTGACAAGTGTGATGGCCTCCTCGAGAGAGCGCACCGACACGCTCCGCAGGCCTTGCACGAAGAAGCCATTCTTGGGGTCTTGCCGCATACTCAGCGGCGCGCAGACGTTCTCTCCAAAGTACGGCGCGAATAAGTCCTGCAGAGCCTCGAGGTAGATTTGCAAGAACGAAAGCTCGACGGTCCACCCACAGGCGCACGGCGAGCCGCTCGTGCAGGATCTACCGGGTCTGCCGCGCCCGAATTCGCGCTCGAGAGTGCTGAAAACTTGCCGCAGAGCGCTCGGGATGATCCCGTGCGAGCCTTGCGCGGAAACGCGGTCCAAGATGCCCATAGTGTACGTCTTGCCGGTTCCTGTCTGTCCGTACGCGATGATGGCCCCATTCATCCCGAGCAGCACGTCCTCGACGATGGGCCGGGCCAGCACATTGTATACGGCGTCCTGGCTGGCTTCTGGCCCGAAGACATGGTCGAACCGGAAGCACTTGGCAAACTGACTTTCTTGAGACGGAAAGATGTGCACCTGGTCCTGTTCTTCAGCGGCGTCTGGTGCCGCGTTTTCGACCCGTACGGCGGGCCGCTGGTCCTGAGTATCATGCTGGCCCGGAAAGTCGAGCTCGGGGAAGACGGGTCGGCAGCGGACAGCGACGCGTACTCGCTTGAGGGATCGGCGATTTTTGATCACCGTCGCCGGGCTTGTGCTCGATTGTCGTAGCTTGGAGTAGACGTGGTGCGAAGGAAAGACGCCGCGCGGAAGAGGCGCCGATGACGGCCTTGACGGCGGTCTGTACCGTGGCCCAGAGTCCACACTATCTAATTCCTCGGTGAGCTCGTCCTCGACGCCGCACTCGCTGCTGCTGGCGCTGTTATCGTAATTGTTGCTGAAGATGCTCTTGTTGTAGATGGGTGCATTGGTGGCGACAAACCCTTTCGAGAGGGAGGCTCTCCTCCCCACGAAAGCAGTCCTTGCGTTCTCTCCGCCTTCGCCTTCGTCATTGTCGTCATTGTCGTCGTCGTCATCGTCGTCCGTGAGCGAGGCGATGTAGGTAGGCGTGCGCGAGCGAGTTAGCTGCGGACCGTGCCTCGGTGGGCAGGCGCGAACATTCGCTTCTTCACTCCCGCGAACTGGCTTCGGCTTTGCGATCCGCTGCGAGCCCGCGAGAAGGCCGCTCCGTCGGTCTTGGACCTCCCGCTGTTGTTGTTGGCCTGACAGCTGGCCCTCTCCGAGCACGAGCCCCCGCTGCGCTGCAGCCTGCTGCGTGCGGCTTCTGCGCATCCTGGACCTGCGCAGATGTCGAGCTCTGCTGCTGCTGCTGCTGAAGCTTTCGCGAAGCGTGTCTGCGACAATGCCAGCTTTCTTGGCGTCGTGCCCTACGATGATAATGTCGCTATGGTCCAGGCCCGGGAGGTCCACGTCGCAGAAGTTGTGCAGCTCCGGCCTCAAGAACCGCTGCCGGAGCCGCCCAATGCCGGGCGAGCGACGCCTCGCAGGGCCCGGCGCGGGGGCCGGGGGGGGCGAGAGCTCGGCCGCGGGCCCGGACTCGCGCTCTGGACTCGAGGCGAGCCGAGCCGAGGCGATCCGATCGTGCGTCGCTTGGTCAAGAAGAACATGCGTCATAGCCGTTTCACGAATCTGGGTTGCGCAGAAATGGGTTGCGCGAAAAAGGGTTGCGCGAAAAAGGGTTGCGCAGACTGACCGTTGTAAGGCGTTGAGCCCGGACCTCGACTCGGACTCGGCAGACTCCGATCCGGCGAGCGCGGCGCAGACGAGGGCGCGCTGCGGCGAGCGGGGAGAGCGGCCCAGCGGCTCCGCTCTATCGCCCGCCGGATCCAGAGCGAAGGCCGAAGACCGCCCGCGGAGAGAGGAGTCTAAACGGGAATCATGGAGGGTCTTGGCGTGCACAGATTCTGGGGGCTATCGCCGGCGGAAGACCTCGTCAGGCTTCACGAGAACGCGACACGAGGACAGAGAGATAGCTCCGAGCAGCCCAGAGATGCGCAAGAACGAACCCGCGAGCACGAGGAGGAAGCAGACTTGCGGATATTGTGCGTAGGCGCAGGCGATATTCGCCACGCGTTGCGCACGGTGGCCAACCTGCGTCGCGCGCAATCAGAATCGGGGCGAAAGCGCAAGGTCACGGTGAGTAGAGATAGGCTAGCCAAGCGCGACGTGCTCAGATTACGATCGCCCGGCACACCGCCTCTTGCATCGAGGGCCAGAAAGTTGACTAACACGAGCGCAGATTCACCTTTTCGATGCTCCTATCGAGTGTCTCGCGCGCCATTTGCTGCTCTTGGCCATCGCGTGCGACTGGGAGAAACCTCTCCGCAAGCGCGCCAACACTTTTCTCGAGGTGCTGGGCAACTGCACCGTCCAGGAACGCACCAGCAAATATATTGCCGAAGTTGCCGCGGACCTTGTGCAATTCGTGTGTAACGATCGGGGCCCACTTCGCCGCCTTGTCGACCTCTCGCACTTGAAGGTGAGTTACGCGTAGTATTGCTGGCATTGCATCTCTTCAAGCCTCTAAAGTTGTCAGGGGTCAGACTAATCGAACAGCTTGTATACAACGTTCGTGCGCGCACAGTTCCGAGAGACCGATGCGCTCGAGCAGGTGCTCAAGTCTTGGGGCGAGCGCACCCCATTCGATGTGCAAGCCTTGCGCGACCGGCGGCTGCGGCACTTTTACGACCAGCGATACGACCACCGCGTCGGTCTCATCGACGGAGACTATCAGAATGCCATCAAGCCTCACGCGAGCATCGTGCACTACAAGCAGTACAAGCATTGGCGGGAGACTGGCGTCGCCTTTGAGTTCGGCGATGAGACCTACACCATGCCCAACCGCAGCCTGGCGTCTTACGCAAAGGGACGTGAGCGCGGCGAGAGCAAGCTCCGGAGAGGGTTCTGGACCGACGTGCAGGTGGGCCCATATTTTGGCTGGGGCGTGGACTGCGAGCGGACGAATCAGCATGCCGAAGATCTCTTCAAGATCGCTAACAAGGGGATGGCCACGGAGCAGCACCATCACACGGCGGTCCACATTGCTGTCTTCAACGTGCTCTCCATGCTCCACTCACTCGAGACTGGAGGCACCTACACGCTGCGAAAAGCGGGCGACGTGTACAGCGGGCTCACGCGCCCTGCCGACCCGAAAGAGTTTGCAACATCCTGTGCCGAGGGCATCATGCAGCTGAAAGACGACGTGTCGATTGTGCTGCTTTCCGGCGATAGCGTGCAGTCCGCGCTTTCTTCGCGCTCGAGGTACAAGCACTACTTCGACTCCATCTGGCTTGCGAACACGGTGGCTCACCTCGCCGCAGACAAGGGTGTTCTTGACATGCTACGACCGCACTCCACGTGCACGCTCGCTGTGGAGGGCGTGCGCAACATGGTCATGCTCGACAACGCCAAGAAGAAGCAGTATGCCCAGCGCGTCGCGGCAATGGCCGCACAAGCAGGTCTCAATCCCATAGAAACTTCGCCCGAGCGGGACCCCAATGACAAGGGTGGAGCTCTGGAGGTCTATTCCTTCACGCGGTCTCACCAGCAAGACACACTAGCGCAATAGATTGAGTGTACAGCCCCAGTTAGGTTTTCATTTTGTTTCTCCTTCTGGGGCAAAACAAGCGACGACATTGCAAAGCGAGAATCTGAAGTGTGTTTACGGTTCATTTTTTTGCTGTAGTTTGCCTACTGGTCATTACTGTCATTCGTCCTCATCGTCGTGCTCCCTGGGGCAATGAATTGCGGAAGAGACCCTTTGGAGTTTGGTCGCCGGTACGCCCAAGAGCGTGTCGCCGAGGTTGGCGCCATCAAGCTCGTTGTGACAGAGCGCGAGGACCTCGGCGATTTCCACGTCAACGGAATCGCTGTGCACATTCTGCACGCGCGCCCAGAACGTCTCCTGCGTTCGCAGCGCCCCCTTTGCCAGGCGGTGAAAGCGGTAGGTGACCGTCAGCGCCACGAAGTCACCAGTGGCCACCCCTTCGACGGCGCGAGGGGCATCGACGAAGCTGGCTGGCTTGCGAACATGCTTGGATTCGGGCTTGCGCAGTCGCTGGGCCCGGAAAGCATCTCTCGCAAAGTCACTGAGAGCGCGCTGATTCTCGCCCTCGTCGGCATGGGAGATATCCTTGGCGGCGAGCCAGGGCGTGGCACCCGATATGTCTGCGGCCAGGATGTCGTGCTCATTCATCGATAGCACGTATGCCAGAACTTTCGTGTTGCCGGGTACGCTTGCGGCAACATGGAGTAGCGAAGCCTGCGTCTGCTGGTTGGAGACGGTGATATCGGCCCCGAGGTCAATGAGCATGCGCATGAGGTCGACGTCGCGTAATTTTGCGGCCGTCATGAGAGGAGACTCGAGAAGCATGTCCACGGCCTGGAAACGTTCGGTGAAAAGACCCACGTCCGGGCTCGCTCCGTGCTCGATGAGTACGCGAACGACCTCGGCGTAGTCGTTAAGCGCCCGTCCTATTGCGAGACGCACCAGGGATGAGCGAGTTTGACCGTGAAGTTCGACAGACTGCATCGGGTCGGCGCCCAGCTCCAGAAAGTAAAGCGTAGTATTTGCCCTGCCGTCCGCGACGGCGCGAATGAGAGGCGACACCCGCGTGGAGAGCAAGCCCTTGGCCTCCGGATCGCCGCAGAGCAGCGTTTCGAGCGGATTGACCTCAAATTCCTCGACCAAGAGCTTGGCGACCTCGAGCCTGCCAAAGCGCGCGGCAGTCTCAAGCGGCGAGTGCATGGCCACTTTGAGGCCGCGCTTCTTCGGGCTTGCGATAAGACGTGTGTGCGCGAGGACAAAGTCCAGAGAGCGGACGAAGCCGAGGGCGCAAAAGGCGTGCACGAGGGTGCACTGGGGAAAGTTGACCCCGACTCGCCCTTTAAGATCGAGGGATCTTTCGGGGACGGCCTGATCCATCTTGAAGTCGTACTTCCAGCAAATCATGTCCGAGCTCAGCTTGGGACCTTGCTTGAAGAGCGTCTGCAGCTGGCCGAGCACGATATCGTCCAGAGCGGAGATTTTTTCTGCGGAAAGCTTGTCGGCATCCCAGTCTTCGTCGAAGATGACAGCGTAAAGCTCGCGGAAGCTTGCTGCAAGCGAGGCTTTCGGGTCTGACTCGCCCATTTGGTCCGCAAGAAAGTCGATGAGGTTGACGCTCACCAGCGCGCTAGCCTCTGGATTGCGCGAGACGCCGCGTGCGATCCGCTGCAGGTTTGCGGTGTCCACCGACTCGCGGCTGCGCGTGCTCTTCGCGGAGATCTGGGTGCTGCCTTTGCCCAAACTGGACTCGGCAGGGACTGAGCTCGCGCAGCCCATGGTGTGTCGCTCCTTTCTATTTGGTCAGGCCGGATTATGTTCCTCAGCGAGACGAAGAAGAAGCGCGACGATCGATTCCTCGCAAGGCTCGCAAGGAAACACGTGTCTGCTCGTTCGATGTTTGCCAGTCGAAGGAAAGGTTGCCGTGGCATCACGGCTGCGCAGCTGAGCGACGACGCTCAAGATGCGAGATGCGATGAGAGTTCGTCAGTACATCACAAAGGGCACAAGCCCTTGTCCACGCGCTCGTACAATCTTGATGCGCCGCACACTTTGGAATCTAGTCTCCCCGGCAGCCCATTGCCCGCGACACTCCTCGTTTTTGCACCAGCCTGGTCGCATCTCAGGCATTCGACTGATGTTCGGTTTCTAGATCACGCGCGTGCACGCCTACATGTGCTCGTGGCTTGTCCACTTGGCCCCATCGCCACCGATTTACGCGAGAGGCGGCTCGTTCGCTGGCCTTGCTTGCATGCACGATGCCCGCTTCGATTGTGGCTAATCGATCGATCGAAGTAGACATAGGCTCGCATCTGCCACCAAGATTCGCCTGGGGGTGCATGCTTACGTAAGCAGCCGCAGTCGAGATTCTTCTCTGATAGGGTACCGCGAGAAGAACTCCGCGCGCTGTGACTTTTCCCTGCGGCTGATCGGCAGCTGGATCGATGCTATCCCATAGACTCAGGTTCGCCTGGCCCCGCAACAGCACAATGGGCAGGCGACTTTAGCCAGCCTGGCTAGCTGCGGTGGCGGCGACGCTTGGCGGCCTTGGAACCCCTGGCGCCGCCAGTATTAGGCCGCTTGGCGTTGACTCGGGTCGTTGATTTTTCAAGGCGGTGCGCGGACTTCGGGGTGGGCCCCGCAGAGGAAGGATCAGGCGCGAAGCTGTACAGGTCGCCCTCGACGAGGAACCAGCCAAAGAGGCTGTAGCGCGGGCTCCGGCCTTGCCGGGGGCGCACAGCAGTGACCGCGTGCTCCCGCGGGACGATGAAGGAAACGAGGGAGTTGAACAGCGGCACGTATGAAGACTGCTTGGCGTCCTTGTCGAGATCAAGAAGAACCCCACCGTCCTCCTTTTTCCAACCCTTTGTGAGATAGAAAATGACCGCAACGTCGCGGGACCAGAGCTTGCCGTCTTCGCGGTGATAGCCGAGGTCGTCATGAGTGGCAATATGGTCGCCCGCGCTGTACTTGCCCGCCGAAATGACTGCTTTCTTCTCGGGAAGGAGGCTCTGCACGGCGCGACGCACGAGCGCGAGCGGGTCTTTGCGTCCGCGCGCGCTGGCGACAAAGAACCTGTGCGCCGTGGCATTGCGGTCGGCATCATCTGCGTCGCGCCGCACCTCCCAGCGAGCCTCTGGCAGCGTTTCAATAATGTGCAGCGCGGCTTCGGCCGCGGCTGCGGGCAAGAAGTTCTCGATGCGCACGAGGCCTCCGGCCTCCTCGAGCATCTCCACGAGGTCGATCTTTTGCACGTGTTCGTTGACGGCGTTGTCGTCGCGAAGCCACGCCATGCCCTCTTCGAGGACGGCGTCCCTGCTGGCTTCGTGGCGGTCCTCGGCGCTCTGGGTCGCGCGGGGCGCCGGGCCCTCGGCCTCTTCGGGGTCGGCGCCGCCGCCCTCGGGGCTCTCGGGCCGCTTCTTCTGCGGCGCGCCGGGTGCCTCCTCGCTGCGCGCGGAGCCTTCCTCGCTGGGGTCCGGGCCCGGGCCCGCGCGCCGCGCCGCGCGGGCGGCCGCCAGCGTCCTCTTGCGCCGCTCGCGGCTGCGGCGGCCCATGAGGGGGCGGCCCTCGACGGCCGCGCGCCGGGGAGCTGCCCGCGGGCGGGGCCGCGAGGAGACGCGCGCGCGCGCAGAGCTCCGGGATTCCGCGCTGCAGGGCAGTGCTGCGGCGCCGCGAGCTGGGGCCCGAGAGCATCTGGTTCTGGCTGGCCTTGCAATTTGCATGTTCGAGCTACTAGCAGGTGGCCGACAACAACTTGGTGGCCGGCGCGACGATGCTCGAAGAGGACGCCGCGACGGAGAGCGGCGAGAGCACGCTTAAACCTGCTCGGCTCTCGGCACACTCGCGAGCAAACTCGGTCGAGAAACACCGCAAGGCCTCGTGCTTTTTGGCAACTGGAATTCTTCGAAGACTTTCGATGGCGGGGTAAATGCAAGCACATCATGCGGGCTTTGGAATTTCCGGAGAGCGCTCGTGAAGGCCTCGAGCTCGAGGGGCGTCTCTAGTAGAATGCTAGGCCTTCTCGAGCTCGAGGGACGCGTCTAGAATGCTCTGATCTTTCATTCGCTAAATTTGTCATTATCGTCTGGACCTCGAGCAAACTGTGACGTCCGTGCTCGCGACTTGCTCTCGCTCATGATCTATCTGCCGGGCCTCTCGCTTGGGACAGGTTCTCAACTCATTCAGTCAAAGATGCACTGTCGGGCAATTATCTCCGTCGTTCACATGCTGTCCTCGGAACCGGCCTTGGAGGCGATCGAAGACGAGGATGAGACCTTGCCACCGATGTCAGACTCCTCCTTGAGAAGTTTGCGCTGCGTGGCCTCCCAGTTCTCGCGCTCCTTAATTTGGGTCTGAAGCAGTTGGATCTGCTTCAGCTCGGCGGCGTCGAGGACGTTACGGGGCGCCTTGCGCTTGCGCGCGTTTGAGCGGATCTTGTTGATCTTCTTCTTCATGGCAGCCTTGCCGGAGTTCTTCCAGACCTCGGCGATGGAGCCCATGACTTCGTAGAGCTCGCGTTGTGTATACAGGGTGAGGGGCTCGAGCACGTGCACGCCCATGGACTGCAACAAGGTGGTGGTGTCGAGGAGCTTCTGGTGCTCGAGGGCGTTGAGCGGCTCGCCGCCGTCCATGAGCGAGGCGATGAGCGGCTGCGGGAGCCCGATGGGGAAGTCGACGTCAGGCGGGTTCTTCACTGCGCGAGCGCCGGCGCCAATAGGAATCGCGCGACGCTTCTTCTCTCTTCGAATGAGCGAGGGGCGCGACGACGGCTGGAAGACGCTCAGATTTGACGGCACGCTCTGGCGCCTCGAGCTGTCTCCGGAGGACGATGTCGACGAGGCGCCGCCGCTCGCGGGCTGCGACTGCGTCGACCCCTGGCGCTCCAGGTAGTGCATTGTCATAATATTCATGTCTTGCGCGGGGTCATACGCGTTGAACGCCCGGCTGGCCTCGTTGCGGTGCCCGCTGGCGAGATTGCTCAAGGAGGCCGGGCTGGTCTTGTCGTTGCTCGCACGGTCGCCGCCGCTCTGGGGCTGCTGTCCTTGCGTATGCAGGAGACCGTGGCGGCCGTAAGAAGCTTGGGTGCTGTTGAAGGCCATGGCGGCCGTGTCTGGGACCCCATCGCGAGGGCGCTTTTTCGATGACATCGGACTCGTCAGGCCCGCGGGGAGGCTCGAGGGAGCGAGACGCATGGAACCGCGAAATGCGGGGGATGGCGCCCTGGGAGGATCGAGGCGCGTTTGCTTTGCAATATCGGCGAACGGGGTATCCTCCGGGATCTGCGGGAAGGACGCAATGTGGGCGGCGTTTGCGCCCATGGACAGCTGCGAGGTCACGGGGTACTGACTACGAAAGACGTCGAGCGCAGAAACAGGGTGGGGTATTGGCCGGAAGCCCTCGATATTGTTGCTGCCGCTGTTGGTGCTGTTGTTGTTGTTGCTGCTGGCGAAGTTGCGTTCGTCGAGGGGTGAAAGTTTCCCGGGGGTGCTAGGCATTTGTGTGGGGGACATCTTGGGGGGGCCTAGCGCGGCATCGGAGGCTGCGGCGTCCGTCTCGGGAAAGGCGCCAAAGTTTGGTTGAAAGGTCTCGGCGGGGAGCTGCGAAAGCAGGCTTTGAACCATGTCGGCGGTGACTTCTGCCGAGTTCGGATTTTCGGTGCGGGGGCCGCCGCGGCCCTTGTTCGCGTTTTTGCCGCTTGCGGTTGGTCCGCGGGGTCCCGCTCCACCCGGCACATTTGCAAAGTTGTGCTGCTGGTTGTAAATTGCCTGCTGCAGGGCGCCGAGGTTGTCGTTGATCTTTTTGTTTTTCGCCGCGGAAAGGCCTGCGGACCTGCGGCCCCCTCGCTGGGGCATTTTTCGTTGCCGCGGTTTCTTGCCAATCTCCACAGCGTCTGCTGCAGCAGCAGCGTCTGCAGCAGCACTAGCAGCAGCAGTGTCGCTCAGCTTGCCGCCAGTGCTCTTGACGCGGCTCTTGACGCTTTCGTCCGTCTCGTCCTCAAGGTTTGCCTGAAGAGTGTCAACGAGTCCCGCGTGGATGTCCTTCTCATACCTCGAATTCGTGCTCAGCATGCCAAAGCTCTTCTCCGGCGCTTTCATGAGGTCGGCCGCGCCGGCCTGCCAGCCCGCCACGGCGGAGGCCGGCGCCCTGCGCCCTGCGCCCGCGGGCCTCGCCTCGCGGTCTTCGAGGTCTTCGAGCTTCGTCCTCGAAAGAAAGACAAACAGACGGTGCGGCTTTTCAGGGAGACGCCCGGGTCGCGCTCGCCTCCTTTGTTTCGAACCCCGCCGACTCCGCTCGCGCCGCGCAGGATCCTGCCGCCGCCCCTGCTCGCTCGGCCCGGTCTGCCCGCCGGGGGCCCTGCCCGGCGCGTGGCGGCCGCCCTGCCTGCGCGGGCTGCAGCCAGGCTGCTCGATGGAATGGAATGGGATGGGAATGGAATGGAATGGAATGGAATGGAATGGCCTGAGGCCTGCCTGCCTGCCTGCCCGGCGACTCCGCGCGGGCGCGACTCCGCGCGGCGACACGCCTCGGGGCCGCCTCCGGCGAGAGCCAGCGCCCTGCGCCCGAGCGAAGGTCTCGCTCGGTCTCGCGGGCGGGCGGGCGGACGCAGCGGGGCCGAGCGGGACGGGGCCGCGGCGGCACGCAAGTGCAGTGGATCGACAAGCCCGACGAATGGATGCCCTGCGCTCGAGGCCTGCGCGCGACGGGCGGCGAGAGAAAGGGGGCCCGGGCTGCCGGCAGAGCGTCCGGGTCCTCCGTGCGAGCGAGCGAGCGAGCGAGCGAGCGAGCGCGGAAGGGGCCAGCGAGCGGCCGGCTTGCGAGTCTGTTTGATGATTGTAGACAGACGAAGCAAGGAGCAGCACACTCACTCCGTTTGTTTGTCGTTGAGCTCCGTCGCCCCGACAGTGTGCCGCAGACGCCGTTCCCGGCTGGGTCCTGCGGCCCTGCGTGCGTGCACCGCGCTCCGAGCGAGCGCTTGCCAGCAGCACAGGCTCTTCGTGCACTGCAGCAGTCCTGCAGCACTCACGCACGTGGAGCGATCAGATCAGACGAGGCAATTTGCACAAGGATTTTGCGCGCGTAGAACTAACTCGACGAGTTCGCAGTCCTTGGGATTGATCGGGTCTTGCGTCTTGCCTGGACCTCTTGTAAAAGCTTGCTTGCTTGCTACGCGCTGTCCGGAACGAAGCGCGCTGGAGTCGACAGTCTGATGGTTGATCGCGTCGTGGCTCGCAGCGGGTCCCTGCGATCGATCGTGCTGTGATGATTCGTCGATGATTCGCCGCTGCTGCGCACTTTACTTTTGCGCTCCAGTGCGCCTCGAAGGTGACCAGGACGCGGCGCTCGTCTCGATGCGCGATATGAGGTCTTTATCTTCTGGTTTTGGCGTCTGTTTGGACGCCGTGCCCGTGGGCCGTGGCGTGGGGTGGCCTCTGCAGAGCAAGCTTGCATCGCTCGCTCGCAAGACCAATCTTATCATCACGCGTCAGCTTTTTCGTTGGACACACAAACAACTTCAATCTCCTTTCCGAGACGAGACACGGGCCGCTTCTCCGGCATAATGATCGTGCTCTCGAAGCCAAGACTTGCTTGCTTGCTCGAACCGAGCGCGCCAGGGCCCGGCCGCGCCGCTGCACTCGCAGTCTCGTCTCGCAACTTGAAGCTGCCCAAAATTTTCGGCCTTCAAAGTAAATCCCACGGCGCCGATCGGGCGTCTCCCGGGTACATTTTCCCGCCTCGCTGCTCCTCCGTCGCCACTGGCGTCCGCGAGTCGCAGTGGCGGTGCCAGTCTTTAGCCGGGGGTGTGAGAGGTGCGAGCAGAATAATGTTTTTCTGTGGGGGAAAGGGTTTCAACGCAGAGGGGACGGAGGGGATGTGTTCTCGGGGCAGCTCGCAGTGTGGGTGAGCGGCGGAATAAGGCGGTTTGAATTTGTTTTCTTTTCACTGCAAGAGCACTGGCACGCAAGGGCACGCCGTTCGATCATCGCGAGCAAAACTGCAAAAATAATGCAGCCAGCCCGAGCAGCCAGGCCTCGCGCTCCGCAAGGAAGGCGTGCGTTGCGAGGATTGTCGCTGTGCACTGCAAAGCGAAGATACGCACGAGTTCCATCTATTAGCGCTGGCTGCTTCAAATGACGATGAGCGCGGGACCGTGGAGAGGACCTACCTTCTTCAACAATTATTGCAAAACCCGGAGTCCTGTCCCATTCGGCCTGGCTGCACTGCAAAAGATGGTTTCACCGTTGCAAAGCCTCGCGCGTTGCGTGCGTTGCGCAGTGCCCCCATAATGCAGTCTGGCTGCGCGGGCTGCCCCGGACCGTCGAGTTGACCTGGCTCCCAATGATTGTTGGCGGCTGATTCTGCAAAGGACAGACGAACAGACTCTTGTCGGGGTCGACTGTTATCGCTGTGCTGCGCTGCGCTGTGCTGTGCCGTACCGGGCCGTTCGCTCATCGGAGATTATCTGGACATCACTCACGAAGTTTCGCGGTCCCTTCTCGACTGCATCGATGATACGTACCATGGTACGTACGTAGTACTACGTACGTCGCCTTCGTTGCCTGGTCTTGCCAGGGCCGGTCCTTGCCTGGCCTCTGCCGCTTGGCCTGGCCTGTGGCCATGCCTGGCTTTGCCTGTGGCTCCCTTTGCAGGCCTTGCGTGAGCCTGTGTTGTGTGCCACGGACGACTCGGAGTGCCACGGCCAGAGTACGATCGTCGACTGCTCCTCTGAGGCTGTGATGATGCGCCCGAGGGCCGAGAAGGGCGCGTGCACAATCAAATCCCGACCACAACCGCACGTGACTCGTGACTCGTCGCACCGTGGCCTTGGAAGTCAGTCGTCACCGGCGGTCCAAATGCCGAGGTACGTGCGCTGCGCACGTGGCGGGAGCCTCCCTGCTTGTGCCCCTTTCGAAAGGCCTTATCTCATCGACGCCTCATCAGTGCAATGAGAGCATATGGCGCGCATGGACCGACCATGGACCGACCATGGACCTCTGTCACGATTGCGCGCCAAGGACCGTGGAAGACCCGAGGAAGCGCACGCGAGGGAACGTACCCACGTAGTACTACGTATCCAGCGAATGTTTATAGTTTAGGTTAGTTGGCAAGCGGTCATAGTAGGAGCGAGCGCGTGGCTGCCGTCCAGGCGACAAGGAAAGATGGTTCTGAAAAACGGTCGAGGGATTCCTGCGCGCGGGTGCGCATCGTGTCAAGCGCCTCGTCGCTTTGATCGTCGTGGAGGTCAAGCACAGAGACGAAGGCGTCCGCGTAGTCCTCCACAGTCGTCGCCAGGTACCCGGTCTCGCCGTGGCGCACGATATCCGCCTTGGGGCCGCCCGAGTCGTGCGCGACGAGAATGACGCCGGCCGCCATCATCTCCACGAGAGCGATGCCAAAGTGCTCGTTCCACATGGTGTGGATCCCCAAAAGCGCGCGACCCATGCGCTCCTTGAGGGCCTCGAACGGCACGTTGAGCTCAAAGTCCACCAGATCGCCCACCTCATGTCTGTCTGCGAAAGCGCGCAGCTCCTCAACGCGCGCCTGGTCCTCCTCGTTCCGGCAGGAGCCAAAGAGCACCAGTCGCGGCGGGGCGCGCGCGCGTCCAGCCAGGCGCGCCTTGATGCGCGCCAGCGTCAAGATTTGCAGCCGGTGGTCCTTCTCCGGCCTGAACTGGCCAAGACTCACAATGACGCGGTCGCGCTGCCGCTTGCAAGACGCCTGGAACTCATCAATGCCGCATGGCGGAAATACGACGAGGGCGTCGCGGTCCCAGAGCTGGTCAATGTGCGCCTTGGTCCACGACGAGTTGACAATGACCACCTCGGCGAACCGCCCTACTGCCCAATACGCCCAGCAAAACGCGCGATAGTACAGCCATTTGGCGCGACTATTCACCACGCTCCCCGACACGGCCTCGTCATTATTGTACGAGGGTCGCTGCGCCCACACGTGGTCGAGCATGTCCGTGCTCACCGTCGGGTAGTGCGTGTAGCACACCACCCGGCACCCGCACGCCCATGCGAGCGGGTAAGTGAACGCGTAGCCGATGGTGTCTACAAATACATCGGGCACCAGTTTGCTGAGCGCCTCGGCGCCAACGAGCATCGAGCCGGCGCTCTGGCCGAGCAGCGTGAGACGCGGGTATGTTTTCGCCTCGAGCAAGCGGTCCCACTTTAGCGCGAGGAACTCAATGCGCGCCAGATCGAGGCCCTTGACGCCGAAGCGCGCGCTAGCACGGTCCAGGATCGAGGACGGCGTGCCGGCGCCCGCGCGCGCGTAAATGACCACGCGCACGGACGGGTCCGTATCCAGGAGCGCCTTGACGGCGAACCAGAGGACGCGCTCCCCGCCGCCCGCGGCGTTGCAGTACGGGTGCAGCACGCCCACCACGGTCTCGCTGCGGCCTCGCTGAGCGCGGCTCGCGCCCGCGCGCCACCTGAGCAGCGCCACGCGCGCGGCGAGCGCCGCGAGCGCCAGGAGCGC
>KQ758900.1:405078-420720 GCA_001462505.1 Aurantiochytrium sp. T66 | reverse complement strand
AGCCAGCCAGCCAGCCAGCCAGCCAGCCAGCCAGCCAGTCGCGACGTCGCCTCGAGTCTCGAGTCTCGACGTCGACCCGGCCCCCGGCCGCGCGCGCCGCGACGGCCCTGAAAAGCGAGCCTCGCGCCGCTCGCGGTCTTCCTTCGCAAGCTTCGCAAGCCTCGCAAGCTTCGCAAGGTCGCACGAGCGACGCGACCGAGTCGAGAGCGGGGCGCGGAGCTCCGAGGCGCGGAGAGGAGAGGAGAGGAGAGGCGCGCGCGAGCGACCTACAGTCAGAAGCGTTTAGTTGTTTGCGCGGGCGGCGCCGCAATCGCTGCGCTCGCGTTGCGTCGCGTCGCGTCGCGTCGCGTCGCGTCGCGTCGCGTCGCGTGGAGGCGAGGTGCTCGCGAACGGGGCTCGCATCGAGAGCGGCGCGAGCGGCCGGAGACTCGGTCGGGGGTGTTCGCTCGCTCGCGCGGGGGCTCGCTTGGCCGAGAATGTGCACGAGCTACTCGATAGACTCGCTCGTCGGAGGGAAGGAAAGGGAAGGGAAGAGCAGGGAAGGGAAGAGCGAAGAGCAGGGAACGGAAGAGCAGGAGCAGGGCCGGCGGGCCGTGCCACGAACGGAGCGGAGCGGGCCTTCCTCGACTCCGGCGGCTTCCAGGGCACCAACCATGGGGCCAGCGGCGATGCATGCGAGATAGAACCTGCCTGCTGCACTTGTGCTTGCTTGCTTGTTTCTTGATCAGCCTACGTACGGTACGTACGGTAGTACCGCCGATAATGAGGGAAAACTACTTTCTTGTTGAATAATAAGAATAATAATAACAATAACAATAACTATAACTATAACAATAACTATAACAATAACAATAACAATAACAATAACAATAATAATATAACAATGTTTTTTGTTTTGTTTTGAAAAGGGGGGAAAAGAAAAAGAAAAAGACGAGTGAGATGAATGAAATGAAAGTGCCAGGCAGCGACAAAAAATGCGAGGCAAAACGCGACGTTCGTTTCGGCCGCTCGCTCATTGATGATGAGGCAGGCGCCAAGTTCAGAGTGCTGAGTGCTGTCTCGCATAGACCCCAGATGGCCGCCGGCGCCAGAGTCCGTCCGGAGTCCGGGCGGATCGGCTAACCCCGTCGTCGACCACCCACCCCGGCTGCGGTTGACCAACCTCTCACGCCCAACACGCTTCCCGAGCGCCATGGTCGCCCCAACGTTCGCGCTGCGCCACACAGTGGACACTGGACGGACGCCGTCCTGGCCGCTGCCTAACTCGGGCCTTCTTGCAAGGCAAGGCGGGGCATTTGCGACACGACGGCGATCGGCCGTCAAGAACAGGACCAACAACAAATAATCCATCCGTCGACCGAGGGGCTTGGGAGGAGAGAGACTCTTTGCGATGCGATGCGACCGAGACGATCTTGAGGACCGAAAGCTTCGCGCAGCGACGCGCAGCGACGCGCAGCGACGCGCAGCGAGAGACTTAAAGATGGTTGGTTGAAGTTCTTGACTTGACTTCGACAATCCTGACGATCTTGACAATCTTCAGAATCAATCTTGGCCTCGGCGGCCCCGCACTGCGGGCCCCAGGGCCGGCCGGCCGGGAAGCCGCGGAGAACCACGACGACAGGCCTCGAACGAACGAACGAACGAAGGACGACCATGGCGAAGCGAACGAAAAAAAAGACCGCCCGCGCGGCTCCAGACGCGCCGCCGTGACGACACGGCACGGCACGGCTGTTGGTCCGGGGCCTTATTCTAAGTAGAGTATGGATCCAAGTTGAAGTAGTCCGAACTTCGAAAGCCCGACCGGTGACTGAGAAGTCTTGAAACTTGAAGTCATGAGCGCAGGTCCTCGAAGATTTCCGAGTCAAGATGCTTGCTTGCGCAGGCATGGGCAGGCATGAATCCTCCCAGTCTTTCGAGCCTTCTCGGGAGAGCGCCTGGCGGCCCCTGAGTCGGCCTATGCAAGCAGGCCTTCGTAGGTACTAGTACGTGCCAATGTAGTACAGTACTACGTACTGCACGTAGTACTGCACATATGGGTACCCGGTACGTACGTACGTACGTACCTACGTAGTACCACCCTGTAATTGTAGCAAGGCCTACGCTACCTGGTACGTACGACGCGCGGAACTTTCAAAATCGCGGATCGCGGAGCTAAGCTTGAAGCTTGAACAAAAAGTAAAGTAAAATTCATTCATTCGAGGCGTCGGAGCTTCGGAGAACGAACTGTCGACTGTCGATCTTCGCTCGACCAAAGGGCCGATTCGCCGACCCCCCATAACCCATAATTGAGGCGCCACCGGTAATTTCAATTTGATCGCCATGGTCGCCAAGCGATTTGATATTGAGAATGAGAATCGTTCAATCGTTCAATCAAACCAGGCCATGCATGCATGCATGTGCGTGACTTCTGTGACCAACTTTCGCCATGCAGAGCATGCACGGCATGCGCTTCTGCTTGGCTGCTTGTTCGTTCGCCCTGCCCTTGCACGTACGTACTAGGCCTAGTACTCCCCTGGTACCTCGCCCGTCGTGACCAAGCTGCTGCGACGAAGCGCCGCGCCGAGCCAGCGCGACTTCCCACCTTTTTATGTATGTTAGGCCTATGTCAGTCAGCCTCCGAGCCCGAGCTCGCTCCAGCTCGCCGCTCGCTCGTGCCGTGCTCACGACTGCTGCCCCGGGGGTCGGTCGACTGCGCGGTCGCCTCCGGCCGACCGGCCGTCCGGCCAGCCAGCGCCTGGCGCGCAGCCACGTGGCCGTGCCGTGCTGTGCTGCGTGGGCGTCCCGGCGCAGCTTAGCAAAGCCTAAGCCCGTGAAAAAGAAAAAGAAAAGAAAAAGAAAAGAGAAAGAAAGAAAAATAAAAGGAGAAGAAAGGAAAATGAATGAAAAGAAAAGCGCGAGCGCCTCGCGGCCAAAAGAGTACCTGCGGGGCTTGCATGTCCCACCCTTGTCACGTCCCCGCCGCGCGGAACGACTCGGAGCTCGGCGGAGCGATCGCTCTTCATGAGCCCGTGCTCGCATGCGCCACGCCACGCCACGCCACGCCAGGATGCGAGCGGCGGGACGCTCGCTGGCCCTGCCGCTCCGCTCCGCCCCTGCCCGCGGTTGGTTTTGCTTACGGCCGGCCGGCCGATGGGCCGAAACGATGATCAAAGGAGGGAGGGTCTTTCTTTTCTTTCTTTCTTTCTTTCTTTCTTTCTTTTTGTTGTTATAAATAAAATGTTTTGATTGCTAAAACCAGCGACCAGGGCGAGGCCGCCATGGCCCTGCGCTGCGCCGCCGGGGTCGTCATCGCGCGCGGCGCATGGCGTGGCGAACGAGCTGGAGCGCCGAGAGTGGTAGGCGGCGAGCAAACGCGTGGCGGCGCTCGATTGCGCGCAGCGCTGCGCTGAAGATAATTCATGGCTCGGACGGACGGACGGACGCAAGGGTCATGCCATTCTGTCCTGGCGATGCCATCGTCCGGAAAGCTGCCTTCGCCGTACGTAGGACTGCCACGCAACTCCTACGCTCGATGGGCTTGACCGTCGCAATCTCGTAGCTACGTAGGGTACGTGGTACGAATACGTAGCACCACAAGGTCTTTGGCTTCGAGATCGAAACGAGCTCGGTCCGGGACCTGGCGCGGGGAGCGTGCTGTGCTGTGCACCGTCGACACGTTCGTCTGCGCCTGTGCAGCAAGTTCTATGCACGTACGTACGCATCATTTCAAGCCGCATTCTTCGTGCCACGTGGAAAACTCATTTCCGAGAGACGAGATCTATCTGTGAGAGAAGAGGACGTTTTGTCCTTTTGTCCTTTTGCGCGGCACATGGCATGGCGACCGGCCAACGATCATGGGGAGTTGCCAGGGTCTCATGTCGGCCCTGACTGGCTGGCAGGCGATTGAGAACTTGTCGGGGAGCGGACGGCCCGACTGGCTGCATCCCCGAGCGTGATTTTCGTTACGTGACTTCCATGGTCCAGAGTACTAGTTAGTACTGGGAGGCTTGATTTGCAAATCTCGTATGGATGATTTCTTATGAAAGCGCTTCCCCACGTCCAGCCAGCTGAAAAAGAACTGGGAAAAAGTGACGAACGATTTAACGATGCTCGGTCGAGTCTCCCGTGGCGGAAGCAGACCAGGCGAAAACCTAATGCGAGAATGATTTTCATATTCGCTGCCAGCGGAGAAGACGCAAGAAGTTTGCACCTACGGGTACGTAGTACTACACACAATTTTTGTCAGCACTGAGTATGGTGCTGGCGAGGTACGACCACCCCCTCCGGACGGAGGCCGGGGGTAAGATACTACGTACGTACGTACTACGTAAGTAAACGCTTTATGATCGTATGATGGGTAGGTATAGTAGCTATCCCGGGGCAACACGACTCGACCGGTCTCGAGATCGACCTTGAGCTGGCCTGGCAATCATTGGCGATCATCGCAGGAAAAAACCAACGGTGACGCGGAAGCAGCCCGACCGAACCTTGTCCCGCATTCGCGGCGCATTCGCGGGCGTGACTGAGTTTACGTATCTGCCTCGCAGCTGGCCAGCGAGCTTCGCTCGCTTCGCTTCGTTCAAGTCATGGCGTCTCCTGGACGTGGCAGCTGAGCACATTGTAGCCCTGCCCTGCTGGGACCGGGAGCGGTCCGGATTCGTCGATCCGATTCGTCGATGTACACCCCCTCATCTCATCTCCGCGATTTTCTTTTTCTTAAATTCCCCCTCTGTCGCGAGGCCCAGTGACACTCACTTTCTCAGGGGGCGAATTCGGCGCTGTAGTCCTACCTGTCCCCACAGCTTATAGGTCCGTTTTATCGCAAAATTTAAAGGCCTAAATTGCTGCTCTGCTTCCTCAGTGATTGCACAGTCAGCGTTGTTTTTAGACTTTGGCCGCATCTCGAGAAAGGAGATCCCGGGGCAGGCCGAAGTCTCCTTGTCGTTCCCTGATGATCCATCATGAGGCCCCAGGCTCTGCGCAGGTCCAGGGGTACGTACGTACGTACGTAGTATCCGTGTAGTCCCCACCCAGGTATACGTACGTACGTACCCGGGTACGTACTACGACCCTCAAACGGTGTGCGCCAAACTTCGGCGCGCCTCCGCGCCGGTCCTCCTCATTACCCTAGCCGCGCCGCTGCCCATCCCTTTCCGTCCTCTTCCCACTGAGTTCTGCCACTGCTCTATCCGCGCACTCTTTCCCTTTTTCCCCCTATACTCCACTTACCGATTCCCCCCACCAGTGCACAATCGCGCCTGCAGGTTTTTTTTCCTTGCCGCAAGAGGGGGCGGCGCAGAGGCAGTGGGGCGGTGAAAAGGAGCTGCAAAAAAGGGGTGTTCTAAATTATTAGAACGCCTCTGTGCATTAGCAGGCGCGCCGTTCCAAGGGCGCGCGGCCGCGACCAGCAGACAGGAGACGCGACACGCTCGACGACCAGCTGCCCGCGACGCGCCGCGCGCACGCCCGCCCGCACCATGACCCTCGCCGGCCTCCACGGCGCGCTCGCGCGCGCCGGCGCCTTCCGCGGCCTCGCCGGCCTCCGGCAGGGCGCCGCCCGGCAGCAGCAGATGGTCGCGCGCCGGACGCTGACGCCGCCGACGACGACGACGACGAGGACGACGAGGTCAATGGCGACGAACGTGGCCAAGAGCAACAGCGGGTTCTCGCTGTACAACATGGTCTTTGCATCCAACGCGCGCTACATCCTCTTTGTCGTTACCGGCGCCGCCGTCTGCGAGGTCATCTACGGCTTCGTGGGCGACTCCATCTGGGAGATGAGCAACCGGGGCAAGCTCTACCACCAAATCGACTGGAGCAAATGGGAGTCCATCTACAAGGAGGACGAGGAGGACGAGGAAGACGAGGACGAGGACGACGAGTAGACGTTGGTCCTTAACACTCTGATCCATCCTTGTCCCGCTCTTGATCAACCTATCCTTCCCTCTTCTTCTCTTTTCTTTCTCCCCTTTTACAGAATACATCCAAAATTGGTCGTGTAATACTACGGCCTCGCACGGCCGGCCAGCAGTCCTTCTTGGTTTACATCTCCTACTTCTTTACATCGCCGAGAGGGTAAGCCCTTCGTCGTCGCGGCCCGGCTCAGCTTGGAAAGGGCCCAATCCAGGCTCCCTCCAGCGTGTACTGCGATCGACTCCAGCCATCGTCTTGTCCTCATTGCGCAGTCCTCGCGGTAGGCCCTGCACGGCACCACATGCCAGGCTCCCGTGAAAATATATTGCAATTCGACCACAGCCTTGATCGTGCCTCCGATGCGCCGTCGCTCGCAGCAGCTTCCTTCACAGAACCCCGGCGTGCGCACGGGCTCCAGTGTGTATTGCGATTGGAATCAGCCTTCAACCTGTCTTCGATGCGCAGCCCTCTTGTGTACGTCGCTCCCTTCCCAGCACGCAGCCGAAGTGGTCTTCCACGACATATGCAACGACGTCGCTCGCAGCAGCTTCCTTCACAGAACCCCGGCGCGCGCACGGGCTCCAGTGTGTATTGCGATTGGAATCAGCCTTCAACCTGTCTTCGATGCGCAGCCCTCTTGTGTACGTCGCTCCCTTCACAGCACGCAGCCAAAGTGGTCTTCCACGACATATGCAACGACGTCCGTCGCAGCTTGCAGTTGGTCCTCATCGTCGCTCTTCGTCAAGGCGCCGAGGACGCGCAGCAGGTCGCGGAGGTGCGACTGCATGCCTACGCTGAGGGGCAGGTCGATGCGTGTCAGTAAAGCGTACAGCCAGCGCAGCGTGCGCGCCGGTAGAGCCTTGCTCGGGTCCGCGCGGTGCGCGTAGACAATGTCCTTGAGCACGCGCGAGGCGCCAATTTGATCCAGCTCCATGACGACGCTCATCAGCGGCTCACTCGAAGACACCAGAGCCGCCCACGCCGCCGCGTCCGTCTTGTCTGGCACGCCCGCCGCCGCCGCCGCCGGGATCCCGTGCGCCGCGTCAAAGGCCTCAATCGCCTCGGCGTCCTCGGCCTGGCCAAATCGCCGCTCCTCCCACGCCTCCACGTGCGCGCGCGCGGCGCGAAAGGTGCTCAGGTTCGCGGCGCGCCACTGCGCCGTCGGCGGCGCCTTCGTCTCCGCCCGCCCGCCCTGCTGGCGCCGCGTCGCCAGAAGCGCCAAGCTCTGCGCGCGAGGGAGGGCCTCAACGCGCGCCTCGATCTCCTTGACGCGGGCGGCGTCCGCGCGCACCACGCGCGGCATCATGCTCGCCTCCAGTCGCGCGCGGGCGAGAAACTCATCCGCCGATTCGCACGGCACGCCCTCCGCAATTCTCCGCAGCAGGTCCTCGCGCGGCATCGTGCAGACGAATGGCAGCGCTGCCCCGGCGGGGCCCTCGTGCTGCGCGTCCATCTCCTCGTCCTCCTCATCACCATACGCGTAGGTCGCGGTCTCGGGGTCGCCGGTGTCGTCCATCCTCGCTCGCGACCGCGACGGAGAAAGTCCTCCTCCGGAACCGAGCTTCGGCCGGCCGGCTGCGCGGGCGACCCGCCAGCTGCCGCGGCCGCGCGCGCGGGTGGGCCGGCAGCCGCGCGGAGCGCGAGGGCTCTGCTGTAGTTTCGTGGCGCCAGCTTCGTCAGCGCTACACCACGTCCGGTAATTCTTGTAGTAATTGTATGGGGCCCGAGGTCGCGCGCGACGACCACCCAAAGCCCGCTCTCCGTGGACGCGCGCGCGGCCCGGGCCGCCGAGACCGCGGACGGCGACAGCCGCCATGGCGCTCCAAGGGGCTGAAGCGAGCGTCCCTCGCGTCGTCTGGAGCCACATCGAGGACTGCGCCAAAGAGACGCTCGGGGCAGACCTCCTCGAGGGCCTCGTGCGGGAAAACGCGGACGAGGCCCGGGACCTTGAGCAGGAACCTGCGCGCGGGGTCGTGTGCTTCAGCTCCAAGACCTTCCGCAAACTGGCCGTCGAACTTCTCGATGAGAGGGACTTTGTCCTCGAGGTCGGGTGCGCGCACGGCATGTGCTCGCGGGAGATCCTGCGAAAGGTCAAGGACCCTGCCCGCTTTGTCGGCGTGGACACCGCCAAGCACTGCATCAAGACGTGCATGACCGAGCTCCCGGGCAACAACTGGCGCGGCATCGACGTCCTCACCGAGTACTGGATGATCGCAGACGAGATTCAAGAGCTCACGGCCGCGCCCGGCGTGCGTCGCCGCGTCGTCTTCCTCGACATTGGCGGCAACCGCGAGTTCGAGACCGTCGTGGCCATGGTCCGCTTCCTCGCCGCCAAAATGCACTTCCACCTCATTGTCATAAAGTCCGAGCAGCTCTACGAGAAGGCGCTCGAATCGGACGGCCTGCCCCCCGCGCGATGGGCCGACCTCGAAGACGAAGCGCGCAAACGCTTTGCCGAAAACGCAGCGGCCAAAGCCGCGGCGCCCTTCAAGGTGCGTCCAGGCAAAGCGCCGCGCCGCAGGAACCCCCTCGGCGTAGAGTTTTGCGTCTTCCACAACTACGATGCTGCGGGTTGCAAGCGCCGCAGCATCGAGCTATCCAACTCGGGCGTAGCCTGCGACCGCGACCACGAAAACTGTCACCGATGCGGGCGCCACGGCCATCGCGCGCTCGAGTGCGAGTTCCCAGACATGGACCCTTCGGCGCTCGACATGCTCATTGCTGCTGCCGCGCCGCCAGCAGAGCCCACGATCGCGCAGTCTTGATGTTAAACGCGAGTGCAAGGGCCCAATTGCGCTTTCGCCCGACGGTTACCTAGCAATTCTCGCGCCGCGTGTTTCGTCTTCATCCTTCATTTACGGCTCGACAAACGGCGGTTTCTGTGCATGATGCAAGGCCTCGCAAGTGGACATGACAGGACGCGGTGACACCTAGGGCACCGGACCTGGACTGACAGCGGCAGCGACCTGGCCGGTCGGGGCAGCAGATCCCTAACGCAGTGGATCGGCCGCCCGACCGAGATCCCGCGCGCAGATCGCCAGCAGCAGCAGCAGCAGCAGCAGAAGCTCGCCGACAACGTCGCAGAGCTCGCCTCAGCCAGCTTTTTGATTTTCTCCAAGCGGCAAGCATGGGGAGCTCCACGAAGTCCAAGTCCAAACAGGCCCCCGCGACCCGCACGCGCACTCTCGAGGAGCAAGAAGACGAGCAGCAAGCCGAGGGAAGACGAACGGTGAAGACGGCCAAGGTTATTTTGCGCGTATCGCCGTGACCTTTGCTTCGCATCCATCACATGACCCTACGCCAAAGGGTGACTTTCACAAGTGGGAGTATGATTAGGAGCTGATCCTCGCTGTATACATTACAATTCGACTTTATACTTGTTGTTGGCGCTTTCCGTTTCATACGTCTCTGATGGAGCTCTTTTCGCAGCGCTTGCAGATCGCAGCTGATTCGATGCAGCCCGGTGTCCTCCAGCCTAAAAGACCCCGCTTCATACGTAAAGGAGCGTCTTGAGCGAGCGCTGACTTCTTCTTATCACGAAGGAGCCCCAATTTTCGCGACATGCTGAGCATCGGGATCGCGCGAGTACTCCCAGACGTTGCGGCCCCAATTGGCAGTAGTGCCTAACTTGGTGCACCGCGGAAAGAGCGTCGAGAGCTCCCCGTGCACCATGGCGTCGAGTTCTTCCTGACTGCCGACGCGCAGCGCGAGAAAGCTTTCCGGGATGCGCGCGCCCGCGCGCCGTAATCGTCGCTTCGCATTCTTATAGCTTTTCCACAGCTGCGGCTCAATGACCAGCGACCCGCGCGTGCAGTGCGCCAGGCGCCGCAGCAAACGCAAGAGCCCTTCGTCGCCGTAGTTGAGGTGGACCCACATGGTCACCCCGAAGCACGTCACCAGGTCGTACGTGGCCGCCGTCGACACGATCGCCGCCTCGTGATCATGCGCGGCCACATCGTCCGCGACCAGCTGGACCTCGTCCGCAGCAAACATGCGCTGACCCCGCGCGATCAGCTCTGCGTCAATGTCCACGCCAATGGCCTCGACGCGGCGGGCCCCTCCCCGCGTCAGGAGCGCCTCACGAAATTGCTGCGTCAGCGTCCCGTCGTTGCAGCCAATGTCCAGCAGCCGCACCGTGGCCGCGCTCCCGCCGGCCCGCGCCACGACGCCCCTCCAAAAGTCGACCGGCAGCTCCGCAAGCCGCGCCGCCGGCGGATTAAAGTCATAGTACTTGGCAAAGTTGCCTAAAAGGTGGCCCTCAGGCGCGTCTCGGGGCCGCACGCGGCCTAGCGCCTCGGCCCTCGTCATCGCTGCCGTCCGGGAAGGCCCTGGCGTCGGCGGACTTGCCATCATGGGCGTCGTCGTCGAGAACTTCTTCGTCGACGTGTTCCCAGAAGTCGATGTCGTCGTCGTCGATGTCGGCTCGGCAGAGACTGGCATGGACGTCGCCGCGCTCTTCTCCGAGGTCGTCTCGGGCGTCGGCATCGTCGTCGTCGTGGTCGTCGTCGTCGTGGTCGTCGTCGTCGTCGTCGAGTTCGTGGCCCTGGTTCTCGCCGTGCGCGGCCTCTTCCCCTGCGGCCCCGGCGGCGACTTCCCCGGCGGCGACTTCCCCGGCGGCGGCGGGCGCGCGCGGCCCGGGCGGGCGGTGGGCAGAGCCGGAAGCGGCAGGCGGAGATCGATCAGCTCAGCTCAGCTCAGATGGCGGCGCTCGCGGTCTGCGGCACGCTCGTGCAGTGCGAGCGCGCGCCCTTCGGCGCGGGCGACGATGGCGACGGCGGCGGCGCGGAGGCCTGGCTCCGCGTCCGCGAGGCGTGGTGCGTGTGCGTGGACGCGCGCGGCGTCGTGGAGTTCGCCGGGCCCGAGGACTCGGGGGCCGCCCGCGACCGCGTTGCCGCCGCGCGCAGGGTC
The DNA here is from genome assembly GCA_001462505.1 of Aurantiochytrium sp. T66. Lineage (NCBI taxonomy): Eukaryota > Bigyra > Thraustochytrida > Thraustochytriidae > Aurantiochytrium > Aurantiochytrium sp. T66. Next base: position 409,920 of record KQ758900.1, on the reverse strand, counting down.
CTCCGCCTGCGCGAGCACCAGGTGCTCTGCCCCGGCTTCGTCGACGCCCACATCCACGCGCCGCAGTACTCGTACACGGGCACCGCCACCGACAAGCCGCTCATGTCGTGGCTCCAGGACTACACCTTCCCCGCGGAGAAGGCGCTCGAGGACGCCGACGTCGCCGCCGGGGTCTACGAGAAGGTCGTGGCCCGCACGCTGCGCTGCGGGACGACCACCGCGATGTACTTTGGGACGCTGCACCGGGAGCCCAGCGAGGCCCTCGCCGAGACGTGCTTCCGCCTCGGCCAGCGCGCCCTCGTCGGCAAGGTCAGCATGGACCGCAACGGGCAGCAGGGATACCAGGAGGCCGACACGGCGAGCGCGCTCGCCGACGCCGAGGCGTTTGTGCGGAACATCCAGAAATCGCCCGCCGGGGTCGCAGGCATGGCCATGCCCGTCCTCACGCCGCGCTTCATCCCGACCTGCACGCCCGAGCTCTTGCGCGGCCTCGGCAAACTCGCCAAGGACTACGACTGCCACGTTCAGTCGCACATCAGCGAGTCCCTCGACGAGGTCGAGTTCTCGGCCGCGCTGCACCCCGGCGAGGGGTCCGACGCCGCGCTCTTCGACGCTGCCGGCCTCCTGCGCCGCGGCGCCATGATGGCCCACGGCGTCCACATGAGCGACGCCGACTTTGCGCTGCTGAAATCGCGCAGCGCGGCTATCGCGCACTGCCCGCTGTCCAATTTCTTCTTCGCGCACGGCTACCTCCCCGTCGCCAAGCTGCTCAAGCAGGGCGTCCTCTTGGGCCTTGGCACCGACGTCGCTGGCGGCTACAGCCCGTCCATGTTCAACGCAATGCGCTCGGCCGTCTTGGCCTCCAAGGCCGGCGCTATTCAGGCCAGAACGGCGCATCTTGACGGCGATCACATCATCGACTACCGCCACGCCTTCTACCTCGCCACGCTCGGCGGCGCTCAGGCCCTTGGCCTCGACGCCAAGATCGGCCGCCTCGACGCCGGCATGCAGTTCGACGCCCTCGTCCTCGACGCGGATGCCCCGGGCACCGCCATCGACATTTTCCCCTCCGACTCCACGGCCGACGTCTTTCAGAAGCTCTGCACCCTTGGCGACGACCGCAACGTCGCCCACGTCTTCACCCCGGTGCTCTTGGAAGCTTTTCTCCGGCAGCCGTGACGACCATAAGCCTGTTGCGCGCTATGAGAAGCCCGAAGCTCCGCGGGCCTGCCCACTGGCAGGCTGCTTCGCCCTGTACATACATCGATCAATGAACAACAACAGATATCTTTCCTAGTTATCAGTAGCGCGATGCAGCAAGGTTCCACGCGAGCGTGAGCGCCAGCAGCCAGGCATCCTTGCTCGCCGGCGGGCCCGCCAAGGGCGCCATTTCTACGCAGAGCGGCGCATCCTCCCCCGAGGTTTGCTCTTGGCGCTTTTTACCAAAACGCAGCGTGTACTGTTCCGCCCAGAGGCGCACGGGTGCTGCGTCGGCGCCGGCGTCTAGACGCACGACTGCCCGCAGGCGAACGCTGCAGGTGGCCAGGAGTGTGAGTCGGCGGCGACGCGGCGAGACAACCTCGCGACGCGCCCAGCACAGATTTTCGAGCGTCTGATTCACCCACACGATGCAGTCTTCCCACTGGCGCCGCTGCCCGCCAATGCGCACGCGGAGCTCGACGCCCTCGGCCAGCGGTCGCAAAATCTCACTCATGGACTCTTGCACACCTTGCATCTCGTTGAGAACATGGGCGTCCCCAAACACCTCGGGGCCAGGCCGTTGAGCCTTGCGACGCGCCACAGCTTGCCAAGCGGCCTCAAAGTCGGCCTTTTCCGACCGCGCCGCCTCGCTCGAGGTCTCGTCGTCGCCCTTACCCTCTTCATCTTGGCTGTCGATGATCGGGGCAAAGAGCTTGCTCGCAAACAGCGTCTTTCCGCCGCTAATAATGCTCTTGTCGCGGCCGTCCCAAAAGCTCGCCCATGACTTGTGCGCTAGTCGCAGTGTCTTGACGCGAACCCTTGCCGCGGCATCATCCATGGCCCGTCTCTCCCGACGACTGGGCTTCGCGGTATACGGACGGCTTCGTCTTTCTTCTTCTTCTTCTTCTCCGCCTTTCTTAAAGCCCGCCTTGAGCACCACTGGGTCCTTGCGCATGCGCTGCGCAGGGTTCCGTGGAGCGAGCAGCGTGTCGACGCCTTTGCGGGCCCGACGCCGCGCGAGGATGCGGTCCACTTCGGCATCCACGCCGTCTCGCTCGACCCCGCGGGGGTGAGACGTGCTCAAGCTCTCAAAGCGCGCGGCCTCTTCAGGGTCGTACGGCGGGGGTCTGACCTGGCGGATCCAGCTCCCGGTTGAGCTTTGCGAATCCGTCTCGCCCTCGCCCTCGTGATACTTCCAGACCACGAGGCGGTCCAGCGTTGAGACCGGACCCTTTGGCGCGTTCTCGCCGCTCGGCCGCGCAGATCTCAGCAAGCTCTTCGGCTTGGGCGGCGGATGAGTGGGCGCAAGCATGCCCGGCTCCGCATCCCTTTCCTCATCGCCTTCATCGTCGTCGTCGATTTCTGGGCGGCTTCCCGTGCTTGGAGGGCTGTGAGAGGGCGGGCCCAAGGCGAACGCCGCAGAAGCGACGCTATCGCTCGACTCCCGACGATCCAGAGGCGGGGCCGGGTCGCTCGGTGGAGCTCGAGGCGAGGCGGGCTCATCCGGCGGCGAATCTTCCGGGGTTTGAGGGTCCAAGTCAGCCACATCGTCCACGCCCAAAGGAGGCGGCGGTGGCAGCGGAAACTGATCAAAGGGCGAAGACTCCCCCATCTCATCATCTGCGGGGTCGTGCCATGGCGGCGGAGGAGGGGAAAAGTCATCAAACGGCGGCGGCGCGGGGTACGCCAGCGGGCTCCCTCCCGGGCTCGTGGGCGGCGGAGGTGCATGCAGCGGAGGCGTCATCTCGCCCCCGGCGCTGTCGTCGTCCTCGGCCTCAGTAGTATCAACGGTGGGAACGGGCTCTACCAGTTGCGAAGAGGCAGCTGTGAGCGCGGCGCCAGAAGCGGACGCTGATTCCTCGGGCGATGCGGGTAGCTCCTGTACAGAGGCGGGCTCACCTTTGGGGGTCGCAGTCGCGGTCTCGCTTCGCTGTCCATCCTCATCCTCCTGTTCATCTTCGTCTTCCTCGTCTTCTTCGCGCAGCGAAGGCAAGATCTGCATGCCTGGGACCGGAAAGGAGAATCCCTCCACAAAACTTCCAGACGACGAGTCCGACGACGACGACGAGCCCTCCGAAGCAGCATCCTCTTCTGCTTCTTCGCCTTCCTCCCCTTCTGGAATCGAGTCCTCGAGGGGCGGGACCGCAATGTCTGTAGGAAGGGGTAGGTTCTGGGGCGAAGGCGGGCGCACCAGAGCCGACTGATCTGCCTCTGCTCGCATCGAGCTCACGCTACGACCCTGCGGAGGTCGCACAGCAGGCAGCAAAGACGAGGCCTTGCGTAACGGCGGAGGAGGCGGAACAGGGATGCTCGCGGGAAGACTTGCGCGGCCTTCCTCGGGAAGACTTGCGCGGCCTTCCTCGCTCGCATCGCCAACTTGGCCCTCCTCGTCCGGCACTGACACGACACTCCGGTCGTCATCAAATGACTCAGGCGGCGGCGGCGGCGGCGAGGAAAGAATTTCTTCTTCGTCACTTGTCGGTGGACGCGGCGGGAGGTTCTCGTCGTCAATCGAAGGTGAAGACGTCCCCTCACTTGTCAGTGGCAGCGGCGTGACCTGCGCGTCTGCACCCTGAGGCGATGAAGAAGACTTGTCACGCCGCGCGTCTGCACCCTGAGGCGATGGCGAAGACAAGTCTTCTTCATCGTCTGATGGTGGAGGAGGGACCTCCTCATCATCAGCCGGCGGTTGAGGCCTCTGTTCCTCATCTGCTGGCGGGGATGGAAAATCCGCCGGAAGCGGGGGTGGGTCCTGCTCTTCATCCGATAGCGGAGGCGGGGCTTTAGCATCTGCCGTGAGTTGCGGCGTCTTTTCCTCGCCTGATAATGGGGACGGAACCTCGTGATCCGCCGGAAGCTGAAGTGGGACCTCCATGTCATCCGATGGCGGAGGCGGAACTTCAATATCCGTCGGAAGCGGGGGTGGCGTCTTTTCCTCATCAGATGGCGGAGGCGGAAGCTCATGAAGCCCGGGTGCCTCCTCGTCGTCCGACGGCGGAGGCGGAGACCCATCGTCCGCCGCGAGAGGCGGTGTTTTCTCGTCATCTGAAGGTGGAGGAGGGATCATGCTTGCGTCAAGACTTGCATGACGACTTGCGGCTTGCTCAGACTGCAGGTCCTCGGAATCTGTATCCTCATCCGCAGGGGGCGGCGGCATACTGAAAGTGTTTTCAGGGCTCTCGGGTTCTTGGTCGGCAAAGCGGATCATTTCCTGGAGAAGGGTTGCTTCCGGTGATCCCGGCAAGGCCGGGGGGTACGACGGTGGAGGTGGGGGCGGAGGCGGGAAGGCGTCTTGTCCCCGGGCGCTTTCGCCGTGTATAGCCAAGGCTCGGCCCGACACTTGAGAAAAGTCCTTGGGGAGCTCGAGCCCGGGCGGCAGCCTGCTCGTGTCAGCGGGCGGCGTGCCAGGTGGGTCCAATAGATTGAATGAAGAGGGCCGCGTCGCCAAAGGGCTCGCGGGCTCCCTGCTGGCCCAGGAGGATTCACCCGCCTCAGAGTCCTTCGCGGTGGCCGTCACGAGGTTCCGAATTTTGCGCCCAAACGACCGAAACGAGCCGGAATCCCTCGCGCCTCGCGCGGGGTTCTCGAACGCAGGCCGCGTCGGGGCCGGAGACGGCGTCCAGGCGGCGGTGTGCGCGGTGC
>KQ758900.1:390992-402306 GCA_001462505.1 Aurantiochytrium sp. T66 | reverse complement strand
CCTGCGATGGATTGGATTTGCCCTTTTGCACGCGCTGGACCATCCGCGCGATCATGCTTTGCCGCATCGCGTTGTCGCGATGCGGGTTTTGCCACGAAGTCGGAGCGATTTTCGTCGCCGTGCTACTGCTGCCTGGCCCGGGCGTGTTCGTCTTGGCGGCGTAGAGCATCCAGCAGCGCTTGAACAGGGCCTCGTCTTTGTACTGCGCTTCGCTTCCAGCAGAGGTATAGTGCTCGCGTTCGACGTGGCGCGCAACGTCATGCAGCTTTCGGAGCCACTCCTGCGATGGATTGGATTTGCCCTTTTGCACGCGCTGGACAATCTGCGCGATCATGCTTTTCCGCATTGCGCTGTCGCGTTGCGGGTTTTGCCACGACGTCGGATTGATTTTCCCCGCCGTGCTACCGCTGCCTGGCCCAGGCGTGTTCGTCTTGGCGGCGAAGAGCAGCATCCAGCGGCGCTTGAACAGTGCCTCGTCTTTGTACTGCGCCTCGCTAACAGCAGAGGAGTAGTGCTCGAGCTCAACGCGACGAACAGTAGCGTCCAGCCGCTGGAGCCACTCCTGCGATGGATTGGGCTTCTGCATCCGCACGCGCTGGACGAACTGCGCGATCGTGCTTTTCCGCATTGCGCTGTCACGTTGCACGTTTTGCCACGGTGCCCGAGCGCTCGTCCCCAGCGCGCTGCCGCTGCCGGGCCCGAGCCCGTGCTGGCGTTGGTTTCCGCGCCGGTGGTCTGCTGGGCGCCCTGCATCATCGCGGGGCCCCGAATTCGCTCGCTCGCCGAGGCGTTCGCTTCGGGACGCAGGGCCGCTCGCCCGCTCTCTCTCTCGCGCGCTCTCGCGCGCTCGGGCCGCGCAGCGCTCGCAGGCGGGCGGCGTACTGGCAAAGCGCTTTGCCTTGCTTCGTGGACGTCCGGTGCGGAACCCGCCGCAGGTCACGTTGCGAAGGCTGTTGCGAAGGCCGCAGCGCAGCACGAGGCCGCAGCAGAGCGCCCTGCGCTATGCGCGTCGCGCAAGCAGCTGGTATCGCGGGCCCCTGGTTATGCACGCCGAGGAGTAGTCCGTGTTCGCGGGACGCGTGAAGAGTTTCGAGCCCGACGAAACGAACCTTTTATCCAAAAGCTCGAGCGCGAATCGGGCGACACAATGCCGTGCTTTGGCCAGCGGTCTCGGCGAACGTAAGGATGAGTAGAGCGTGCCTCCAGAGCAGCTGCCGGATGGTCTCGTACCTCGTTTCGGGCGAGGAGTCCTGCCCACAGCTCAGCGTGGTCGTGTACCCGCAGCGGCCACCCGCGTGGCTCGCATACAGTGAGGCGCGCGGCAAGGTTTCTGGCACGAAACCAACTTTTGAAAGTTGACAATTAGGCCGAATTTGATGCAAGAGGAACACCGAACTTCTCAGCCGACGAGGGGTAGACTTTTTGCTTCGATCAGCCAGCGGAAGTACCAGTACTACTTCCGGCAGTATCTAACTCGCAATTCCTGGTCCAAGTTTGCTCAAGCACGGTTCGAATCTAGCCAAGGCGCAATGGAAGCAAGACTCTTAGATTGCCACCGGCGGGCAAATTCAGCTTGGCCCGAGCTGGCAGATGGTTGGATATTGCAGCTGGACCAGTTTGGCCATGATGAAGTACGTACTACATACGCGCTTCGTTGACTTTGAAAAGATATGAAGGAAGGTCTAGCCTTGAATCGATGTCATGGTGAAAAGGAATGCATGACATCCGTTCTGGGCAGGCACTCGATTTCACGGAAGGACAGTTTGACCCAATGGTGATGCTGCGACGCGGAAAGCCGCGGATACTGCTCCTGCTGTGTTGCTGCTGTTGCCACAGGCTGTTGCTGCTGATGCTGCTGCTACCGCTGCTGCTGCTGCTGCACAGCCTACAGTGTATGCCTCTCGCTCGCAAGCAAGCAAGCAAGGAAACCTTCTCGCAGGCCACCTTGCGTTCTGGTCCTGCTGCGAGGAGGGCATGAGCTGCTGCTGCTAATGCGTTGAAGTCGGGCGGGGAGCGTACGCAGGGAGGAGGAGCGCGTTGCCGCTGGCCGGGTAGCAGATTGGCTCGACACCGCTGGTTGTGATTAGATGTTTGGGGCCTGGATGGCGCTGCGGCCGAAATGCCCGCTGCGGACACCCGCGGGACGCATCTCGGCCATCTTCATGGCAATGAAGCGCAGGCGCTCCATGAGAGTGGCTTCGTTCTTGTACTGCGCCTCGCTTTCAGCGTAGCGGTAGAGCTTGTCCTCGAGGAGGCGCGCCATGTCGGGCACCTTTTGGAACCACTCCGGCGGTGCGTTGGGTTTGCGCGACTGCAAGAGCTGTATGATCTTCGCGATCATGTTCCGCCGCATCTCGTGGTCGCGCTGCAGGTTCTGCCACGGCACCTGGATGCCATCTCCTCCGCCGTTGCCGCTGCTGGACCCGTGCTGGACCTGGTCTCCGTATACGCTGGGCTGCCCACCGCCCTCCTCGAGCTGCATGCCCATTTTGTAGCAAGACGCGCGCTTCCGGGTCGAAGCGCAGCGGCCCTTCTCTCGTGTTGCTCGCGCGTTGGCAAGTAGGGGCGGCTCGGACGGGTGGTGATCGACGTGGAGATCGGCGTTTGCTTCACGCCCGGCGCCTCGGCCCCTCGGGTCCGGGGCCTGGAATCCGCCGTCCGTCTACTGGCCCCGTAGATTGCAGGGACCCATGATGGCGATCCCGTCGCGCGAGGCGGTCATCGCGAGCGTCCCGCTGCGCGCCGCGCTGCCCCGCGCGGAGGCGTGGGCTCCAGAATATGTCCCGGTGTCCCGGACATCAAGGACGGCCGGCGAGTCCCGCGCCCGACTGTCAAATTTGCGGACCTTGCGGGGCCCGCGGGGAAGCCCGGGCGAGGCTCGGGTGGCGTGGCGACGCGCTTTGGCCAGCGACCTCGGCGCGCGCGCGCGTGCAGTTGCCGGCCTCGTCTCGCAGGTCTCACCGATGAAGAGTTTTTGCCCACAGCTCCGCCCACAGTCAGTGCGAGCTCATATCTGAGCCTCAGGAGCTTTGGACAGGCGCTGGGTCCAGGCTAGGCCTAGGCCCTTAGGCCTTGCTCGGGCTGGTCAGCCGACGAGTGATAGTACGGCCAGAGTATCATTGCCATGGACGCAGCGCTTCGAGCGACCGATAAGAAGTTGTCAAGTCTTCATCTTGCATCTTGCTCTCAGCAATTACGAAGGTCTAACACGGCGGGACCAACTTTGCAACATGAAGCCAAACAAGTTTTGCGTGCTTTTGTAGATTGGGCCGGCCTGACCAATACTACGGCTTGATGGCTAGTCTTCATTGCCATGGATGCAGCACTTCTGATCGACCCAGAATTAAGTTGCCAAGCCCTCATATTGCTCGATTATGAAGGATTGACACGAACTTTGCATCATATCATAAAGCCAAATACGTTTCGCGTGTTTTTGTAGACTGGGCCGGCTGGAGCAATTGACGCGAGGCGCCGGCGCACACGCTGCGCCGTCGTTCATTTGTCTTCTGTATTCACTTTCACTCACAGCTCAAACGCTCGGAACCTGAGGGGGAGTGTTCACGGCAGGAGGGGAACCCGCGGCGTTGGCGCGCTTGGCGGCCATGCGCGCTTGAATGCGCCGGTCCTGCGCGGCGGCTTGCGTGCGGCGATGTGACATCTGGATCTGGTTGCAGCGCGGCACGGGACAGCGGCCCAGGGGCGCGCGGCAATGCAGCGTGTGCACCTTGATGAGCGTGTTAATGTTCTGGCACTTGCTGCAGACCTCGGGCGCCTTGATGCGGCAGGTCTTCCAGTGCTCGAGGCCCTCCTTCATCTGAGAGCACTTGATGTGCGGACACCTCGGGAACTTGCACATACAAGCGTGCTGCAGAAGATTTAGGTACAGGCGAATTTGCGCGCGCCGCGCCTGCTGATCCGCCTTGTACTTTGCCTCGCTACCCGGCGTGCGTTTCTGCAGCGGGTGCTCGTGCTTGACGGTCTTTTGGCATTCCGCGCACACGTCGTACGAATCGCACTTGCGGCACGTGTACCAATCGGCGTCCTTGATCTCCTGCCCGCACGCCGAACAGAGCCGCGGGAAGGCGGGCTGGTCCGGGTTGTGCAAGTGATATAGCACCATCATGCTGCTGTGCTTGGCGCGTCGCAGCTGGTCGAACTGGTAGTTGTTGCTCTGGCACAGCGACAGAAACTGGTTCCGGTTGTCGAAGAACTGGTTGTCCATAAGAGGGTCCGGATCCCGTGTCTCCGGCTCCACGTACGCGCGGTGCAAGCTCATGTCGTCCAGCTCGCACGGGCGCGTGAGCCACGGGTTCTGAGGCTTGGCCATCTGGCCCGGCGCAAGGATGCGCTCCTCCGTCTCCAGAGTGCGGCCCTTCTCCGTCATCTCGTGATCCTCAGCGCCCTCCGACCCGTCTGCGGCAGTCGAGGGTGTCGCGGCGTCCGTGGCGAGCGAGATTGTCGTCGAGGGCGCCGCGTCGCTCTCCTTGATCGTAGGCAACGACGCCGTCGGCTCCAGCTTGATCGTGCCATCGCGGGGTGGCCCCGTCCGCGCAGACCCCGTGTCCTTGGGCGTGGCTGACCGCGAGTCTACGCGCGGCGACGGCGATGACGAGAGCTTGGTGCGCTTCGAGCTCGAGGCCAGGTCCGAATGCTCTGCTTCACGCTTAAGTGAGACAGAGTCTTCGCTCTTGACCTTGACCTTCTGCGCCGCAGCCGCAGCCGCCTCGGCCGCCGCCTCCTGGCGCTTTTTCTCCTCGAGCGTGGGGGGAACCTTGCGCGGATCCGGGGGCGGAGACCCGTGCTCGCTCTCGTAAGCTTTGCGGTAGCACGGGTCGCACAAGGCGTACGGCGGCGCGTAGCGCTTCTTGTGCACGTCGAGCGACCCCATGCCCTCCTTGTACGCGTTGGGGAGCCAGTAGAGCTGGTCGGTCTTGTCGAGCGACTCGTTGCACTCAGCGCAAATATGGTACATGTGGACCACAAAAAAGTCCTCCTTCATGTGCCGGATGCAGTCGCCAATCTTGGCCGTCAGCGCGTCCTGCTGCGGCATTTCCACCCACTTGGCCGGCGCAGGGGGCGGCCACAGCCCATCGGTCTCGCCCTGCGGACCTGTTGCGCCCGCCACGGCGCCCACCGCGGCGCCCGCTCCGCTCGCATCGTTCGCCCCGCCTCCGCTCGCGGCGTTACCGCCGTCCGACTTGCGCTTCGTCACGGTGCCCGCGGAAAGCACCGTGTTGGACCTGCTCCGAGACTTCGTCTTGGACTTGGACTTTTTCTTGGTGCTGTTGCGCGACTTTTTCGACTTCGGCGGCGCGAGCATCGTGCCGTCCGCCATGGTTCGGCTTCGCATGATGGCGCGTTGCGCGCGCGGGGCCAGGCCCTTGGGATCGGTCTTGGCTTTTTCCAGCTCCGGGATGTGCTGCTCCGCCAGCCCGGGCCAGTAGTCGCCGTCGAAATTGGGCGCGCCGCACGGATTGCACAGACGGCGCAAGTAGCTGTCGAAGAAGTTGTCCACAGAGCATATGATGCCGCGCTTGCGCGCGTCCTCGAGCAGGTTCCAGTACCAGGCGCGAAGCATGTCGACCTTTTGGGTCTTTTGCTCGCGAGGGTGGCAGTACAGGATGTAGTCGTCGCCGGCCATGGGCGGACACGCCCAAATGAACGTCTTGGTGATCCCGCGCCGCTTCTCGTAGTCCATCGTGGCTAGCAGGAGCTCCTGGTAGAGCGGCGTCCGCAGGAAGCGGGGCTCCATGTAAAACACCGAGTCCAGGTAGGCAATGTACAGGCTCCGCCGGTTCGGCTCGGGGGCGTCCGACCCGTAGGACTGCGTGTACAGAGCAAAGACCAAGACGTCGAGACCGTCGATGCTCTGGAAGAGGAGCACGCACTTGACCCGATGCGGAAACGACTCGGGGTAGTTATACGGCTCGCCCTTGTACAAGCGTTGGAGGTTGCTGCGCGGCACGAGCGCGGTGTCCTTGTGCATGACCACGCGCACGGTCAGAGCGCCGGGCACAGGAATGTCACACAGGGGAAGACCCCGCTTTTTGGCCTCGCGCTTACGCTCCACGAGGATGCGGCCCGCTAGCTTGGACTCAATATAGTCGCTGAACTTGGTGCGTGGCAGGTCCCTGGCACGCATCCCTTTGCCCTTGCCCGCGGATACGCGGTGCGGAAAGCGATCCGTCTTGGTCTCGTCAAAGTGTCGCAGAATACAGATGGGGCAGAAGTAGTGGCTCGCCTTGCCGAGGCTGCTCCGCCCGTTAAACATGGCACAAATCTGGTGGTACCAGCGGCAACACCGGTTGCACTGCACCCAGGACTCCTCAGTGTCCTCGATGTTCTCCTTCTTCTTGAGAGCAGACTTTTCCACCTTGGAGCCGTCCTCCATCTCGATCGGGCCCCGCAGGGTGTTGTGGCACGTCGTGCACCAGAACAACTTGCTGTCCGGCGACATATAAAAACTGGAGCTCCGGCGGATCTTCTGCTTACACCCATGGCAAAAGTACACGGGCGGCTCGAAGAGGTACTGGCCGCCGCCGCACAGCCGGCATGACTCCGGGCTCGCCCGCTTCGTCGCCTCGCTCTTCTTGCGCAGCAGGAGAAGGTTGTTGAAGTCCTCGATGAAGATCTGAGCGTACTCTTGGGCGATCTCGCGGACCCCAAAGCCGTCCTGCGACGCAGGGTTGTACAGGATGGCGTTGTTGTAGACGAGCAAGACGTCCTCTTTGAAGGACTTCATCGACTTGTAGTAGTTGGCCTCGAGCTGACGTTTGATCGTCATCAGGTCCATGGGCCGCTTGATCACCTCAAAGTAGTCGGGGATGTTCATGGCAATCGGGTCGACCGGCTTGCGGAAGATGTAAGCGTACGGCAGCTCGAGCTGCTTCCGCAGGAGCTGCGTAAGTCGCCCGCGCAGCTCGTTCGGCTTGATCTCGGCGCTGAAGCGGACCAGGGACGCAATGTGACCCTTCATCTCGTCGCGATGCAGGATATTGATTGCGGAAACGAGGCCGTTATAGCCCTGCTGGCTCGACTGCCGCGGAGGCCCGGGCTGCATGCCCGGGGAGGTCGCCGGCGGTCGCGCCACGGGCCGCGCATGGCCTGCTAGTCGCTGCTGCTGCTGCTGCTGATGCGGCGGCGGCTGCTGCTGCTGCGGCTGCTGCTGTGCGCTGGGAGGCCCATGTGCTGCCGACAGCTGCGGTCTGGGCCCGGGCGCGCCTCGAGGTGGGTGGTTCATCGGGTGTGCCTGCTGGGCCTGCTGGTGCTGCGGGGGGTACCCGCGCGGAGAAGGTATCGGGCGCGCGTAGGAGGGTCTTGGACCTCCCCGAGGCGGGTACCCCCCGGGTGCAGGGCCGCGCGCCTGCTGGTGCGAGCGAGCTTGCGGTCCGGCTGCCGCGTAGGGCCGCGGACCGGAGGCGTTGTGAGGGGCGGGCCAGGCGCCAGGCGGGGCCTGCCCCCTCGGCGAGGCCGCTGCTGACGGCGAGGCCGCCGACGGAAAATGCCCGCGAGGCGGCGGCGGGGGCGGGCGCGCACTGTGAGGGCGAGGCGGTGGATGGCCGACCGTGTGCGCCGAAGGCGGTGGCCGAGGCGCTGGAGATCCCGCGGGCCCCCCATGGGCCGCCGAGGCCGAGGCGGCGCTGAGCGCCGGTCCCGCTGGATGGCTCATCGTTCTCAAAAGGCCGTTGTTCGCGGTTCCCGAGTTCCGCATGGCCGCACCGACGGGCTCGGTCTGCTGGCGGCGCATCTGGGTCTCGGCGGGACGTCCGGGCGTGGCCGCGACCGCGGAAGCGGGCCCCGGCGCTGCCCCGCCGGGCCCAGCGGGGCCAGCCCCGTGCGACGCGCCGCCACCAGGCGCGGTCCCGGCAGACATGGAGGACTGGCGCTTCATAGCAGCGAGCTGCTCTTCGAGTTGACGAACCCTTTCCTCTTGCTCGCGCTGGAGCTCCTTGGCGAGTCGAGTTTCCTCCTCAAACTTCTTGATGAGAGCCTCCTGTGATTCGGAGGGGGCGGCGCCAGGGGGGGCGCCAGAATGCGGGCGGCTTCCCGGCGCGGATGGACCTGGATTCGAAGGGCCTCGCGAAGGTGCTCCGCTCCCGCTACCGGGCGCAGCAGACGGTGCGGACGAGTCTGTGTAAGAGGAGGTGGTATAATGCGTGGAGCCGGCGGAGGAAGCGGAAGAGCGGTGCGCCGCGGCCTGTCCGGGCGCGCCGTGGGAGCCTGAAGGTGGACGCTTTTGGCGCGCGAGGTAGGCTTTCACGGGCACGCAGACCTCGCACTTGGGGTTGCGACAGTTCCGGAAGTGGTCGAGCGTTTTGCGAACCGAGGTACAATATGGCACGGCGCATTGCGGGGTTTTGCAGCTGCGCACGTGTCCGTAAAGACGCTTCCACTGCGCGCATTGCCGAGTGTGGCACGTCGGCTGCTCCGAGCAACGGCTTGAGTGCGAGAGCATAAAGAGCTGGTGCTTGTACAATTTGATTTGCTGCTCCTTTGTGTTGGATGGCCTGGGACCCGATGAGGGTGCAGCGTTGCCGCCGCTGCCGCCGCTGCCGCCGGCGCTTGAAGTCCCGGTGTACACGGGGCCAGAAGTCCCGCTCCCACTTGAAGACTGCCTGGACGGCGCGGGCGCACGAGCATCGGGCGTGGACCGGGGTGCCTGCGCGCTCGGTCCTGGACTAGAGTTGGCAGCCTCACGGCCCGACGCCGGAGCCGCGTGTGCAGATGGCGGGCCTCCGTCGGATGAGGGTGGATGTGGGGGTGGGGGCGGGCCGGAGTTGTGCGGACCCGGCCCCTGGAATGAGCGGGAGGGCCCATGGGACGATTGCTGGGTTTGATGGTTTTGCTGGTGATGCGGATACTGCTGGTCCTGCTGAGTTTGCTGCTGTTGCTGCTGCTGTTTGAGTTTTTGCTCCCTACGTGCCTTGTAGCGCGCGACCCAGTTCTGCCACTTGGACTTTATTGAATCGGTTTCTGTGTACTCGGCCTTGGACCTGGACATGCGGTAAAGGTCGCGCTCGAAGAGTTGCGCCGAGTCCACGACCTGTTTGGGTAGCTCTGGGTTCTTCAGAGCCCGACGGAGAAAGTTGATAATGGCGCTGTACATGCGCTGGCGCGTGGTCTTGTCCTGTTCGGGATTCTGCCATCGCACGACTGGGGCGGAGGGCCCGTGGCTCCCCGACGGCGCGCCTCGCCCATCTCCCGGTCCCGTGGGAGGGTGCGAATGCGCGGGCGGCTGGTCCCCGGATCTTGGTGGCCATCCTTGGCCGTTTGAAGCAGGCGAGGGCTGCGGCTGTTGGTATGGTGAAGAGGAGTGCATGGCATCCATGCTGGGCCGGCGCTCAAATCCCTGGTGGGACGGCGGACCTTGGTAATGCTGCGATGCGGGGTGCCGCGATTGCTGCGCATGCTGCGGGGGGCGCGGGCCTCGAGGCGACATGCCTGGATCAGGGTGATACCCCTGCCCGCCAGAACTGTGATTTGATGATGGTGCGCCGCGCGGCGAGGGCGTGGCGTGTGGTCGAGGCGCGTGCCCGCCGTATGCTGAAGGAGGTGGTGGCGGCGGCCGCGCTGCACCGCGCTTGTTGGGATCCGGTGGTCCCGCCGAACTGGCTGGCGGTTGACTGGTCCTCTGCGCGGCAGAGTATCCTGCATGCGCGGGTCGACCGCCCGTCTGCTGCTGGTGCTGCTTATACTGCTGGTGCTGCTGGTGCTGCGGTGGCGGGCCCTCGCGCGGGTGCAGATTCACCTGTGAGGGTATCCTCTGCGCGTAAGCGTGCTGGCCACGGGCCTGTGCTTGTCCCGGGCCTTGCTCCTGCTGCTGCATTCTCCCGCGCGCGGCTCCTCGCTCGCTCGCAAGCAGACCTCCTCTCGCGTGTACGCCAGCCAGCCAGCTCGCTCGCCCGCCTTCTCGCCTCCCTCCGGACGTGAGCGAGAGCGCGCGCGTGCGTGCGCGGCGACCGACCTACCTGGCCGACGCCGATGCCGCCGCTAAATCCGGGCAGGCTCCGCTCCGCTTCGTCGGCCCGCCGGCGGCCAGCCAGGCTGGGCTCGGCGCGCGGGGCTCGGCGCGCGGGGGGCTCGACGGGCGCCGCGGCCGGCCGGCGGCTGGGCTCCTCGGCTCGTCCAGCCGCCGCGTGCGGCGTCGGGGTCGGCGAGGCCGCCGGAGTAGCGTAGTCTGGCGCCGCGCTCCGCAAAGTGGGTTATGCGGCGCCGCACAGTGGACTGTGGATCTATAGCTCTGTTGCTCTGTTGCTTTGCTCCACTTTGCAACTCTGGTGTGTCGCCCTTTAGTTGACTTGACTTGGGAGAGCAGCGCGGACCAACTCGTGCTGGGACAGGCCCCGCCGGGCGCCTTCGTTGGCCCGGGCTGGGTGGACCGGAGCGAAAGGAGCCCCGGCCGGAGCGAGCGGCGTGACCGCGAAGCCGGCTGCGCGCGGGCCGGGTCGGGCGCCTTGCCTTGTCGTGCCGTGCTTGCTTTGCCTCGCCTTGCTCGAACGAACCCGGAGAAAGAAAGGAAGAAAGAACAAGAGAAAAGAAAAGAAAGAAAAGAAAGAACGCGCGCGGCGCGCCCGGGTAGGAGGGCCTAGCGCCTCGCTAAGGGACGCCGCGGCGTTCTGTTCTTAGTTTCTTCTTTCTCAGGTCTTTCCGCGCCCGGGTCTCGTCTCGCTCGCACCGGCGCCGCGCTGCGCGGCCCCGCGCGCGCGCGTCGCCGTCGTCGCCAGCCGCCGCCTGCTGGCGCGCGGCGCGCTTATTGCTTCCCCCCCGGTCGACCCGCTTTCCGGCGACTGGGTCCTTCGGATGGATCCGGCGGGCGGGAGGCAGGGATGAAGGATGCGCGATGGATGGGATGGAGGAAGGGCGGGCGGCGAGAGCTACGAAGGGCCGCGCGAGGGCTGACCCAGCGCGGCGTCCGTCGCCGGCGCTGGCGCCAGACCGCCGCCGACGCCCGAGATCCGCCGCCGCAGCCGCGGCGCCCGCGACCGTCGCGGGCGGCACGAGTCGCGCGAGCCACGCGCTCCGAGCCAGGCGGAGCGGTCTCCTTTTCAAAATGCTTCGCCGCCCGCCCGCCCGCCGGCCTTTCTCCTCCCCCTCCTTCAGTTATCCCGCCACTGGACCCCTTTTTCCCCTTTACCCTCTCTCCCTCACTGTTAGCATTGCGGCCGCTTCGCTCCCCCTCGGCGGAACTCCGGGCTACGCGCCGATACGGGCGGGAAAGCAGGCCGCCTACTGGGCACAATTCGAGCGCGCCGTGCCCCACGCGGAAAACGACGGGGACGGCGCTGCTTGCTGGAGGCCTGCCCGCTGCTCGGTC
>KQ758900.1:375311-387430 GCA_001462505.1 Aurantiochytrium sp. T66 | reverse complement strand
GGCGCGCGGCGGGGCGGCGCGCGGGCGGGCTGCAGGCGGGTATGCGTTTTCGAAGGCGAAGATCTTCGCCAGGATGAGGGCAATCTTCGGCCGCGCTAGCCACCTTAAAAGAGCCGCCTTAGACCTGTGGTGATAGGGGGCTACGGATGAAGTTAAGGCGGATAGAGGGGCGCTCTTGTTGATGATGATGACCTTGAGGTCGAGATGATGATGATGATGATGATGATGATGGCGGAAATCTTGCACGTGAAGAGGAAGCGTGATGTATACAGACTGGCCCGCGAGGTGAACAAAATTGCGCGATGACGATCATGGTTATTTCTATTGGGCGCATTTGTGAGAAGAGAATTTTGGAGTCAGAAGCTGAGGAGAAGATGACGAAGAGCCTGCTGCTCAACGATGACGAGCTTGTACGTACAGCAGCACTTGCATTCTCTTCGGGTACGTTTGACGCGGGGAAAGCCTGAGTTCATCATAAATAATGCATGGGAGAATAGTAGCTACACTTTTGTGCAGAATGCCGCTTGATCGACCAGATGAGCTCTGCGAAGCTGAGGAGAAGATGACGAAGAGCCTGCAGCTCGACGATGACAGCTTGTACGTACAGCAGCACTTGCATTCTCTTCGGGTACGTTTGACGCGGGGAAAGCCTGAGTTCATCATAAATAATGCATGGGAGAATAGTAGCTACACTTTTTTGCAGAATGCCGCTTCATCGACCAGATGAGCTTTGCGATGGCGGCATCGCTAGCTTGGTCTATATTGATTAAGTCCTCGCATGTCGGCGCTTCTCTCCTAAGAGGATGGGTCGGTGGCGGCCGTGGTGATGGTGAGCGCCGCAAAGCACCACATGGTCATCGAGAAGATGCCGACAATGTACTGGTTGATCTGGCCGAGACTGATGATCTGGCCCTGTTCGGGCGGAGCGCATATGGCGCACATGTTGGCCGTGGGAACGAAGGCCTCAAAGAAGAGAATGGTCAGCAGCAGCTGGTCCTTGGGAAAGACGTCGAGCGCGGCGTAAATGAGCGCAAAGGTGACGCCGGGAATGAAAATGGTGCGCCCGAAGACAAATGTGAAGAGCGTCCGCCTGGATATGCCCATGGCAGCCTCGTCGCCGCCGAGGAGCTCGCTGTAGCGCGTCTTGACCATTTTGTTGCCAATGAGCAGCGCAAGCGCCAGCGTGACGACCGAAAGGAGGCCCGGCGCAAAGTACTCGAGCACGGCCACGAAGGGCGTAGCCGGGGTGTTTTCGCTGAAGATCCACGACTGCAGAGGTGGGATCACGCCGACGATAACGGAGAGAATCATGGCCATGACGGGCGGCTGGATAATCGACTTGATGACGATGATTGTCCACTTGAACTTTTCTCGCCAGGTGAGCGGTTCCTCCTCGCCGTCTCTTGCTGAGGACTCGTTCCTGCCGACGTGCTGCTGGTCGGCTTCGAGAGGGCCTGATAACGATGACGACGAAGAAGAAGCAGTCGCGGGCTCCGGCACGGGCGCGGGGTCGGGCACAAGGTTCCGGGTCCTCGTCGGCATCACCGGCGACGTCGGCGGTGAAGAATACCGAGATGGCGAAGACGATGACGATGAGGACGACAATTGTGGCGGTGGCGGCAGCGCGAGCTCGCCGCCAACATCCTCGACCTCGCTCTGGCGGCGCGTTTCCAACACGGGCACGCTCGTATGCTGCTGATGTGAAGCGCGTGGCCCATCCTCCTCGGGCACCTCGAGCGCGGCGCTACTCGAGGCGTTCGTGGGCTTGTTCTTGAGGACCTCGGCCTCGTCCTCGCCGCTGTCGCGGGTGCGCTCTGCCGCCGAGAGGACGGACGCGGTAGCGTACATCATCATGTCCGGGAAGATGATGTAGATGAAGAGGTAGAGCTGGCCCTGGGTGACGCACTCGTCCGAGGTGAAATAGGGGCTGTTCGGGTTCGTGCTGGACGTGTAGTAGCTGGGCTTGCGGATGTTGCCCTCGGCGCAGATGGCCGAGATGAAGACGAGCGGCAGCGCGGTAATGTTCGGAAAGGTGAGCGCGAAGATGTACCATCTGCGGAAGGACTTGGTGGGCTTGCCCACGAAGACGAGCAGGATCGCCACAAGAAAGTTGAAGGCGATGATGATGACGCCCATGACCGCGAGGACCCATACCTCGGCGAAGAGCTCGCGCGAGAGCCCCGAGCCGAGCCGCACGAAGAGCAGCGACGGCGCGTAGACCCACTTGCTCAGCCACGAGAGGGTCGCCGAAGACCTCTCGTCAAAGATGCCCTTGCGCACGCCCCAGGCCCCGGCGCCGAGGATCAGGAACACCGGCAACACCGCCTTGACGCTCGTCCACATGAGCTCGCCAATGCTGACCGTCATCTTCCCCGATTCTCGCTGGGCCGTGCCGATGCCGCGGGCCGGTGCCGCAGGCCTGCACTGGGCCAACGAGGGCCGGTCCGCCTGGCCTCGGCGGGTGGTCCGGCCGGGAAGCGCGAGTCTCCGGACCGAGGTCACGCGAAGCGCGCGAAGGACGACGCGCGAAGCGGGTCTGGTCTGGCCGGCGGCCCCGCGCGCGTCCGAGTCCTCGCCGCCGCGGCGATAGCGGTCCGAAGGGCCGGGATCCGACCGGTCGCGCGTGTCAGAGCAGAGGCTGGCTGTCAGTCAACGTCGCGCGTCGCGTCGCCGGGCATCATGATCATGATCATGATGAGAATGAGAATGAGATTGAGATCAGCGTGCGTGCCAGGCGTGGGTTGCACGCAGGACAGATCAGCCAGATCAGACGACGATGATGTTGATGGATGATGGCGATGATGCTGATGATGCTGATGATGGCGGCAGACGAGGACGTGACGATCGCCGGGCAGCAGCACAAAAGCGCGGCAACGTTCGCGAGACGAGGACTCCCTCCCGTCGTGGACCGTCGTTGATCTGGTTCAGGGAAAGCCGAACGAACGGGCCGGGGCCCCGATACTAGGTTAGGGTGGAGGAGCCCGAGGAGAACTGCGCAAGGCGCATTTCAGAGAAGCGGCTTCTTTTGTGCACGTCCGTTCGCTGTAGCGTTCGGGTCGCCGCAGCCATCGGGCCAGTGCCATGACAGACAGAGCCAGGGCCTTCGGGTCAGGCTTGACCCGAGCGGCACGGCGTGGCGAATCGGGCGAAGCCCCCGTCAATCAACTTGAGGTCACGTTGCCAGGTCCCAATCATTGTCAGCCTTGGATGCCTTGGATTTTGATCCGTCGACCGATGATCTCTGTCTGACCCGGCGGGACCCGGCGGACGGTCGGTGACGGCTGGCTCATCAACTGACGCAGCGCGAAGGCATCGCGATGACATCGCGAGCGATGCGAAGCTGCATTCACAGAGAAGGCCTAGATACAAGCTTAGCGCTAGGCTATCCTGAACCAACTTGAAGTCCGAAGAGGTGCCTGCAAAGTGGTGCCTGCGTGCGTGGTGATGGTGAACTTTACCAGGTCTAGGCTAGGCCCAGGCCTACAGTCGCGAAGGCGTCCTTTTCTGGGACCTCATTGTCGTCATACCTCATGGCCGGTTCACCCACGGCAAGACCAAGACTCCCGGCGCTCGCACAGTCGCACGGGCGTCGCACGGCAAGCGTGCACCCGGTGCTCTGTGCCCCCGAGGCCGCCCCGGGTCGCCTTTAGACGGGGTGTAGCGCGAACCTTTGTGCCGCATCTTGGGGCTCCGCCGACCCATCTGTGGCTTCTGTGGTCAGCGGCCGGGCGTCAGCCAGCCAGGCCAGGCTGGCACTTTGCGCGCGCGCCTCGCCCGAGTCCCTCGCACGCTCGTCCGCGGACTTGCAGCTCCGCCGCGATGTCGGCGTACTAGTACGTACGTACCGGGTACGTACCCCACGTAATCTTTGGGCCGGAGTCTTGCCTTGCCAAGATCGCAGAGCGTGTGAATTTCGCCAATCCTTGGACGTCAATCCTTGGCCTGGTACGTACGTAGGCTGGTACTACGTACGTACGTACTACGTAGTACGCATACCTCCCGACGTGGCCTTGATTGACGCGGGGAGTCTGCGCAAAGAGCGCCTATTTCTTTGCGCTTGCCCTGATCAGACTCTGATGATGCTCGAGTCCTGACTGTCGCCAGTATGAACTCCAGAAAATGATGAGCAATCATCCGAAGTATGCGTGCGATCGAGGCGTTGGACAGCACGCCTGCAATGATGTTATCCCTGATCCCTCCTGTCTGACTGTCGCGATCATTGTCACTGTCGCGACTGTCGCGACACTGTCGCTGTGCTGTGCACACGCTCTTGGCCAACTTGCTTTGGTTGGGGCGACCGCGAGCGCAGTGTTGTCAGTCTCGTCGTGCACTTGCAACTTGCGGTCGATCGATGGATCGACGGATCGATGGATCGATCTGACCGCACGCGACCTCTCGAGTCTCGACATCGTCTCGACGCCCTCGTATTGTACGTACGTACTGTATTGTATTGTATTGTATTGTATGCGCATCTTCTTGCGCAGTCTGTGTGAGTGAAGTAGCCAATGCAGTGCATTGCACGCAAGTGACGCAACGCAACAGCGTTTTGATACAAGAAAAGAAAGGGAGCATCGCGCGGTGCAGAAGCAGAAGCAAAGCAAAGCAAAGCAGACCGCAATCACCTCCTGCCCCTTCAAGGCTTTGACGTACGTTCCCCACCACCCCCATCCAGCGACGCGGGAGACCGCCGCCGCCGCCGCGCACCGCTTGCTCGCCTTGCCTGCGCCTGCGTCCTCGCCTGCGCCTGCGCCTGCGCGCGAGTCCCCTTCGAGATTGAATGAGAGATGATTGTGCGGCTGCGCGTAGCTTGAACGCTTGGTGCCAGCTGGCAGGCAACCCTCTCGAGGAGCTTTAGGGGCACTGCCGCGGCGCGCAGCAGCAGGAGCAGAGACGCTGGCGGACGGCGCAGGATCACCGGCGAGGTAGACGAGAACAGGAGACTAATGCGAGATTGACGACGTAATGCGACGTGGAATGACATGTGGTATGATTGATACATGGCGAAACGCAGCTCTCAAAGCCTTGGCCAAGATGGACTCCGGAGGCTACAAGAACCGTACCTTCTTCGACAAGGAGAAGAATGTGGGCGGCACCCATGGCCTCTACATGATCTTCTTCCTTCTGGAGCACGTGACGACGGTGGTGCCCGCGCTCTGCTTCATCCCGGCCGCCGGCCTCACGTACCTCCTGAGCGGCGGCATCGGCATGTTCCTCGCCCTGCTCGTTGCCGTCCCGGTCGTCGCCATCACCGTCTTCGCCGTGACCATGGTGGCGCTCTCGCACGCCGAGTTCCCGGACGCCCCCTGCGACTGGACCAAGTTCATCGACATCACCGACGCCAAGCTCGCGGCCAAGTACAAGGGCCGCAAGATCCCCATCGAGACCTTTGTCGACGCCTACATGTCGCAGCGCGCCGAGTTCGTCGCCGACCCGCTCGAGGTCTTCTGGCACCGCCACGAGATCTTCCTCTTCTGCATTACCCTGGGCCACGCCAAGTTCTTCCTCACCAAGTTCACCGGCCAGCTCGTGCACCACACCCAGGCCGCCGACACCGCCGAGGTCCGCGACGTCTACGACCGCGGTAACGACTTCTACCGCTGGTTCCTCGGCCCCCGCATGATCTACACCAGCGGCATCTTCGAGTCTCAGGACGAGTCCCTCGAGGACGCCCAGGACCGCAAGATGGACCTCGTCTGCCGCAGGGCGCACATGAAGCCCGGCGATGAGCACCTCGACATCGGCTGCGGCTGGGGCACTCTCCTCGCGTTCGCCGCCAAGAACTACGGCACCAAGTCCACCGGCATCACGCTCGCCCGCGAGCAGTGCAAGTGGGGCATGGCCCAGG
Organism: Aurantiochytrium sp. T66; assembly: GCA_001462505.1. NCBI lineage: Eukaryota > Bigyra > Thraustochytrida > Thraustochytriidae > Aurantiochytrium > Aurantiochytrium sp. T66. The sequence goes on along the minus strand of KQ758900.1, from coordinate 381,585 downwards.
CCAAGGACTGGGGCGTCGAGGACCGCGTCCAGATGCTCTGCATGGATTACCGCGACATCCCCAAGAAGCAGTACAACGTCATTACCTCGCTCGAGATGATTGAGCACGTCGGCATCAAGAACGTCCAGAGCTTCCTGCTCCAGTGCAAGGACATGCTCACTGACGACGGTCTCTTTTACCTTCAGCTCGCTGGTCTCCGCCGCGCCTGGCAGTTCGAGGACCTCATCTGGGGCCTCTTCATGGGCAGCTTCATCTTCCCCGGCGCCGACGCTTCCTGCCCGCTCGCCTTCATCACCAGCCAGGCCGAGCGCGCTGGATTCGAGGTTCACAGCATGGAGAACTGTGGCGTCCACTACGCGCTTACCATCAACCACTGGTACAACAACTGGCTCAGCAACAAGGACGAGGTCGTCGCCAAGTACGGACAGTGGTGGTACCGTTGCTGGGTTGTCTTCCTTGCCTGGAGTGTCATCGTCGCCTCCCAGGGCAGCTCTACCGTCTTCCTGCTCGTTTTGCACAAGAACTACTCCCGCTTCGAGCGCCGCGACCCCTTTGTCGGACCCTACCCCATCGCGACGCAGCAGTAGTCGACGTTGCGCAGCCTATAGACCTAATGGATTCGTTCGAATTTAGGCATATCCCTTGAAGCGCGAAAAGCACCGCCCTGCAGCTCCGAAGCAAAAAAGATGGCTCGCCATCATTACTCATCAGCGTTTCGATCAAACTAGGCTAGCCTAAATGTGGTACCGGGTGCTCTGGAGGTTGCTGGACATGGCTCCTGGCACTGACGAAAACGGCCGCCCATCGTGGTTCGTACGTACTCTTCAGCCCGCCCTCGGTCCCTGCAAGCATGCACACGCGACGTGACCTAACCGGTTAGCGGTAGCCCCCGGCCTGAGGCCCCGACGGCTGAAAGTGGGCGATGCCTCCATACACCTTCATCTCGCCGCGATCCATCACCGTGACACTCCACTCTAGGACGGGCGAGTGGACCTTGGGGTCGAGAGAATTGATCCAGATGCGCTTGAACTTGGTGACGGATGGGACAGCGTACGCGCGAAAGTGCAGCGGCCAGTGCGTCTCGCCAATGAGCTGGAGGTCCTTCGTCAGCTCGCGCTCGAGGTCGGCCTGAGCCTCCTTGGGCGAAGTCGCTGCCGCGTCTTCCTGCAGCACCGCCTCGATGCTCGGGTCGGGGTGCGACCGAGGCGTGTGGATGTCGTCGTCGAGGCTCTCGCCGCGCGCCGGCTTTGTCGGCGGGCGCACGCTCGAGTCCGAGGCGCTGTGCACGATGGCCGACGTGCTGGCGGCCGATGGTCGTTCCAAGGAGCGCGAGAGCTCCGAGACGATTCGAGACACCTCTTCCGAGCTGCGCGTGCGCAGAATCTCGTCGTCGTCGTCCAGGTAGGCGGTGCGCGCGCCCGTGTGCTCCTTAACTGGCACCGGGATGTTCTCCTTGGATCCACGACGCTTGAAAAAAGACTTGCCGTGGTTACCCGAGGACGCCGTCGCGTTGCTTGCGCCGCTTGTCGGCGTGCTGGCCCCCGATCGTGCCCCTTCGCCGTTCTTGATCGGGTCATACTCCTCCTCGAACTGTCGATGCAACGACTTGCCCAGGAGATACTGCGAGCGCACCGTCGCGGCGTCCGCGTTGATCTGCATCTTCCACTTGTCGTCGAGCGGGGCGTCCGGCTTCCACAGGCGATCCCACATGCTCGGCTCCACGGACAAGAGGGCGATGCGCACCGCCGCCAGGATGCGCCGCAGGCTCTCCGTGCGTTCCAGCGAGCGGCACATGCGAAAGGCCAGCAGAGTGTGCATAAAGTGCCGGACCTCCTCCTGCCAGTGGAAGAAGAGCTGCACGAAGAGCGGCGGCTTGTTCTCCTCGTGGCCCCCCGCGCTATAGCGGATCACGTCCATCCCGAAGACGCTCGTCTCGCGTGCCATCGTCGACACGTGCAAGTGGTGGTCATGAGCGCGGTGGTGCGTAAAGTCCGGATCCTCCTCGTGCTTGGCTAGCAGCATGGTGCGCACGCGGTCTTGAAAGGAGAGCGGAAAGGAGCGCCAGTGGTTGTACACAAATTCGAGCGTTTTGAGGACGACCTGGAAGTGGTCCTGGTGCAAGAGTACCCAGAGCATGTGCGCCATGAGCTTGAACTCGAAGGCGCTCGGCAACAGCGGCGGCGTGTCAGCATACAGGTACGAGAACCAGTTGCACTTGGAGCGATCGTTGTTGACCGTGATGCCGCCCGGCAGCCGGTTCTCGGCTTCTGAACGCTTGAACTTGCGCCGGACCACGTCCAAGTGCGGGTAGTAGATGCACACCGTGTCAAAGTCCCAAGCCGAAACGAAGGGCTCAGGAGCTGGCTCCGCGTGCACGCCCCGCGCCGACATCGCCGGGAGCTTGGCCGCCTCGTTCGACAGCGTGCCCGCAGCGCGCAGCTGGGCCATGGGCGCAGGCGGCGGCGCCACGTCGATCTGGTGTCGCGCGTCCGTCGACTCGTGACGCTTAATCTTTACCTCGTTGAGCGACTCCAGAACCTTGGTCTTGGCCTCCTGGTGCGACTCCTCCATGCGAGTGAAGAACAAGGAGCGCGCGCGGCTCATGGCCAGGTCAGCCGACATTGCCGTGTGCGGCCCGCCGCTGCGTAGCACCTTGGCGGCCACAAAGCGGCCCGGCCACCCGTGTACGGTCGTGAACCACGCAGACAGTAGGTCGATCGTGGTTGTCACCGAGTCGAGGTCGAAAACGTTCGTCTTGGGTACCACAATGTTGGCAAAGGGCGTCACGAGGTTGTTGTCCACGAGGAGGAGCAAGCTCAGTTTGCGTAGCGACTCCGGGTACTCCTTCGGCTCGCGCCGGCGCAGCTCGAGCAAAAACGCCTTGAGGATCTGCTTGTACCCGGGAATATTGTGCCAGCGGATCCCGCTCTTGAAGATGCGGCCCTCGAAATTCTCGGTCGACTGCGTCGCCAGGACGCCCAGCGTGTCGAGCACGTAGGTGATCCACTCGGACGAATACATGAAGAAGAAATGACCGTGCTTTTGCACGCGGCGAAGCCAGAGCGGCGCCTGGTAGGCCCCGTCCTTTGTTGTGCCCATGGGCAGGACCGCCTCTTGCTTTTCAAGCGCCGCGCGCCCGTATAGCTTTTCCAGATTGCGATGGAAGCTCCGCCAGTTGAGAAGCATCTCATTGTCAGCCTGCCCGATGCGCACGCGGTCGAGCTGCACCCGCTCGGCCGCCTCGGCCAAATCGATACCTTCGGCCTCCGCAGCCTGCGCGGCTTCCTCAACGATGGTCGCCGACGCCGACGCCGAGTCGCTGCTGTCGAAGGACTCGCCGTTCGAGCTCCCTCGCTTACCCGCCCGTGTCGCCGACCGCGGCGTCGTCATAAAGTTATCCGTCAGTGAGTACCACCCGGCGTTCCACTCGGGGTGCAAGAATTTGCGGCCGTCCGGTCGCAGCACGCGTCGCAGCGCCTTCGAGCGAGCCCACTCCTTGATCGACGCCTCGTTGTCCGGGAGAATTGCCTGGTAGAGGAGTTGGCCGAACTTGGGCAAGCGAAAAGACATGATGGCCACCACGCGTGCGCAAAAGAGGCGCAGCTCCGGAAAGCCGCCCTTAAGACTGAGCTTCTTGAGCGTCCAGGCTAGGGTGCGGTAGCACACGTCACGGTACTGCATGAAGAAGCGCGCAGCGTCGGAGTCTTTGTTTTCCCGCGACTCACTGTCGCGCGGCGCCATCATGAACTCGCCGAGCTCGCCGCGCTTCATAATGGCCACGAGCACGTCGAAGAAGAGAATGCGGATCGAAAACGTCGTCGCATCGAGCCACTCGAGCAAAAGCTCCCAGAGCCCGACCAACATGTACTGCACGCGCAAGAGCTCCTCGTTGCTAACGTACAGGAAGGAGATCATCGACTCCTTTTCGGTGCTTCCCAGGACCGTCAGGAGCTCTTTGCAGGTGCGCACAAAGGAGTTGTGCATGATGACCTGCTCGGTTCGCGAGCGAATGTGCGGGACCTCGTGCGGGTTGGTCTTGAGGTTTCGCTTGAGCGCCTCCACGGCATCGCGCAGACGCCGCGCGCTGTTGGACGTGAGCTGGTCGCCTGGAGCGGCGCTCGGGCCGCCGAGCATGATGCGCTGCAAAAAAGTGGGTCGCTCCTCGTTCTCGGCCATGACGATGGGCGACACTAGCTCGACGCCCTTCTCCGTGAGGACGCCATGGCCAAGCTGCACCGAGCCAGGCAGCGGGTCGAAGCACGTTACGCAGCGGATCTCGCCGACGTGCTTGCCGAAGAGGACGAGCTCGCGCAAGATGGACACCGACGCCGGGTGCACAAAGTTCTTGCGCCCGGCCTCGCTCAGGTCGTCAAAGCAATGGCATCGGTCCTGATCGACCTGGGCCAGCTCGAAAAGCTGCTCGATGGGGACCCAGCACTCGCCCACGAGCTGCGCGTCCTGCTCGGCCAGAGGCAGGTCCTTCGCCGGTGGACCCGCGGCGCTCTTTGTGCCCACGGAACGCTGGCCGTCAGAGGCGTCCTCCATGCCGCCGTGCGAGGCAGAGTCCGACATGGTCTCCAGGTCTTCCACCTTGACCTCGTAGACGGAGAACCCAATGGTGCCCGCCAGGAATGAGCGAAAGCGCGTCTCATCCGGCTCGCGCACCTTGGGCAGCTCCTTGTGCGGCCAGAGCACCTTGTACGACTCGCCGACAGCGTCCATCTGCGGGATGATGGCCTTGCGCGACTCAAAGACGAGCGGCTGCTCGCCGTCGGTGCGGAAGAGCTTGTACCGCAGGATGTACTTGCGGCTCTTATCCTCGACGAAGGCGGTCTTTTTCAGCTTTTCGAGAACGTCCCGTTTCTCCATTTGCAAAAGTGTCTTGCTGATGCGCTGCACGTCGGATCTGTCTGAGGCAGCCGACTCGGTGCGCGGCCGCTCGAAGGGCGATGGCTCGTCCGCCGAGTCGTTCTGGGATTCCTGCTGGGCCAGCGGCTCATACGTGAGCACCACGTTGGACAGAGCCAGACTCCAGTGCGCGTACTGGGTGATGCGGCAATTGTAGCTGAGCCGCTTGGGTTCCCCGGTGCTCTCCTCGTCTCGGAGCACAAAGACGTGGTGCACGGGCCCGCTCATGACGCGCTCGAGCCCGATGCGGTAGGAGCCCACCTTCCACACCTCCTTCTCGCGGATATGGTGTTTACGCACGGCAAAGCAGTTGATCACTAGCATGTTGAACTCGTCACGGGCCTCGCCGGCCTTGTGCTCGCTCTTGTCCAGCCTGCGCACAACATTATCGTGAAGCGTGGACATCGAGTCACTGTACAGCTGCAGCGCCGAGTTTTCTTTCCAGTCGAAGTGCAGCACGGAGCTATTCCATACGCAACCCTTGCTCGCCGACCCCGCCAGCGTTTCGGGCGTACGAAGCGTCTCGCCGGCCCACGTGAACTCAAGGTAAAACTCCAGACCCTGCTGCCGAAAGATGCTGCCGCGGGCCTTCATGTGACTAATGTAGATTTCGTACCGCGCCTCGTCCTCGTGTTTGAAGTCCTCCAGAGGCAGCTCCTTGATCTTCTCGCGGTCTTGGGCCTCGAGGCTATCCATGGACCGCGGCTGCTCCTCCGAGGTCGTCGCTGGGCTTTCGTAGTCCTCTTTGGCGGTGCCCGACGTAGATGGTGGCGGCGTTGGCCTCGACCGCGGGCCGTTGCTATTTCTGCCGCCCACCCTCTTCGTGATCACCTCCATGCGCTCCAGCGTCTGTCCGGGTCGTTTGGCCGCCTGGTGGTCCATCGGCCCTGCGCCGCGTTCTAGTGGCATGTCGTCATTCTGGCCCTTGCCGGCAGCGCCTTGGCCGGTCTTGTCCACGGGCTTAGCGCAGGTGCACCCCATCTTCGCCGCGACAAGATCACCCGCAGCAATAGACCCTCAGCAGCCTAGGCCGCAAAGATACGCTTCTTGGAAACGGCACGGCGCTCGCTGCTTCGTATCCCGAGCTCGGACCGTCCAAGCGTCTGCTTCAAGCAAGAAGCCTCGGTCGCCCTCCTCCTCCTCCTCGTCGTCGTCGTCCTCCTTTCCTGGCAACCGTCCCTGCTGGCGCCACTACCTCGATCCTGCGTGCTGCGCAGCGTGCTCCGCGTTCGTCGGAAGCAGGCGTGCGTCTTCGCGGCGCTCGCTATCCTTCGCGGCTCCCTCCGTCGTCCGCGGCCTGCCTTCTCGGCGTCGTCCTCCTCCTCGTTGTCGGCGTCGTCCTTCACCAAGTCGCCGTCCTCCAAGT
>KQ758900.1:361453-375301 GCA_001462505.1 Aurantiochytrium sp. T66 | reverse complement strand
GGAGTTTTATACGGTGCAAAGGGGCGCCGCGCATGGGTTTGTAGAAACACGACGGGGGCAGAATGGAAATGATGGAGATCATTATGGAGTTCATGGACTCCAACGTTGGCGCGAAGGTCGATCAGCGAGGAGACGGGACTGCGTTGCTTGAAGGAGAGGGAGGAGGAGGATGAAGTGCCAGTGGAGCGTGCGTAAAGTCTCTTGTTTGGTTGGTAGTTTGGTTGGTTCGTTTGCGGAAAATTAGCACATTAGGTGGGGTCTACTCGAGGTAGATGGAGCTCCTTGAAGGGAAGGTGCCGGCATGCAGGAAATGGAGGCAAAGCTTTCATTCCACGTCCATTGCCAAGTGCTTTGCTGCTTTTGCGAATTCCTCTGATCGAGGCTCTGATCCGACATTGCAACCTCGAAGAGAACCTCAATGCTGATGACCTTGGTATCGAAAAGCACGGAGTTCTCCGATCCGAAGCAAAAGACGCTGACTTCTTGACAAGACATGGCCTACGCTGCAGAGCTCGGCAAGAGCGCGAGCGCGAGGCCTTCATGGATTGACAGTAAAGCCAATGCGTTGAAGCGCCGCCATGGTGATATGCCGTAGTACGTCCCTCCATATTATTATAGGGAGAGCCCAGATCCGCTTCGCTCCGGCTAGGCCCGATCCTTGTCGCGCGGCAGCATGAGCGCCCTGCTGCTGCTGCAGGTCAGCGCGAGCTGGGCCTCGTGGAAGCTACTGCGCGGCCGCCGAGGCCGGCCCAGCGGCGGCGACGCCGAAGATAGGGCCTACGGGGCCCGAGGTGACGATGATGATGCCGACCCCTGGAGCCCGCCGCTCGTGGGCAGCGACGGCGCGCTGCTCGACGCCCCGCGCGACGTCCGCGGGGACGACGCAGAGGCGCGGTGGCCCGTGGACGACGACGGGGTGACCGCGGGAATGTCTCTCCTGAAGAGGCTTGGAATCGAGGACCTCGAAGATAACCGCCAAGAAGCGCGCAAGGAGGCGGACTTGCGTGCAAAGCGAAGCGCGCTCAAGCTCTGGTGCGTCATCGCGAGTCTCCGGCTGTACGAGGCGGTCGGGGAGCCCGTGCTGCGGTTTATTCCGGGCTACGGCCTGCTCAAAAGCACAATCTGCCTTTACTTGTCATGGGCGCAAGCCTCCTCGCTGGCCGATGCTTTTTACCAAGAGGTTTTGGTGCCAGTCTTTGCCTCCTTTGACCGCTTTTGGCGCCGTGCGCGCTCGTTCTTGGCACACTCGGCCCTGGAAGCACTCTCGGTCGTCCAGCAGGAAACCTGGATCGCAAAGCTCGCGAACATGAGCGACGCGGACATTGAATGGTGGCGCGTCGTCCTCACCGACGAGCTGGATCGAGCGAGAGGATCGACGACTCGCAGCTCGAAAAGGATGACATTGACGGGTCCGAGGGAAAGTCGCCCGCGTCGTCCAGGGACATAAATATGGCCGAACCCGCCGAGCTAAACGTGCTGCAGCTCGACGACGAGCCCATCTCGAGTTCTGCGCCATTCCAATCCTCCACGGACATAAAGATGGCCGAAGGCGCCGAGCTGAACGTGCTGCAACTCGAGGTCGACCACGGCGTGGCCGCGGGCGCCGAACTGAACGTACTGCAGCTCGAGGTCGACCGCGAAGTGGGCGCCGCTTCAGCCCTCGCACCATCTCCCCCCTGTATATTTGCAAATTTATGAACGTCAAGCGGTCTGGTCGTCTCCACTTCGGTGGAGGCCGGCATGGCGCTGTCCCCGCTTACTTCGAGGTCGATCTCGTTGCCTGTTTCCTTCGTACCTTGCGAGGGTTCGCCAACCTCGCGCGTGCCCTCGTCCTGGCAGCCATGTGGAGAGTCTTCTGCACGGCCAGAGGACACCCCAGAACTGGGAGCAATGTCGCGGGGCGTGCTTCCATTGGACAAAGACTTTGCTGCACACGAGGCACTTTCGCCCGAGGTCTGAAATGGCAAGGCGTCCGTGCTCTTCTGACCCGGCTCGCTAGCCTGCGAGGATTGCGTTCTTGAAGAGCCCAGCTCAGCGTGTACTGCTGTGCGTGGCGTGCTTTGAGCCAATTCACGTCTCGGTGAGGCGTCCATGGCCTCTTGTCTCGGCAAGCTTTCCTTGAGCGGCGGCGCTTCCGCCGTACGCGGCGTGCTCTCGCCCGAAGCCTGGCTCGTCGGGCTCTCCATAGGCTCTCGCCGCGCCGAGGCATCTCTCAACTCCTGCGCTCTCGGTGAGCTATTTTCTAAAGCCTGTGCTCTCGGTGAGCTATTCTTGGAAGCTTGCGATCTCGGCGAGCTATTTTCTGAAGCCTGCGTCCTCGGCAAGCTATGCTTAGAAGCCTGCGCTCTCGGCGAGCTATCCTCTGAAGCCTGCGCTCTTGGCGAGCTGCTTTCTGGATTTCGCGGCGAGCTCTCCTTGGCCTCCACCGAACGTGGCAAATGTTGCGATCTGTCGACCGATTCTCGGCCCGAAGAGCCCTCGGTGATTCGCTCCTGTCTCGGCATATTTGTTGAAACCTTTGATTCTGTGAGCTCGCCAATCGTGGCTTCCGGAATGCTCGCGACCCGTTCGGCTTCAGCAGTTTTGGACTCGATGATGTCGACCAGAGAGCCAAACTCGTGCACAAAAGCAAGCTTTGACTCGGCAGCTTTCGCGAGGCTCTCCGGGTCGAGAGGCTCCATAGACGCCGGAGCATTGCCCGATTTGTGATGATTGTCGATATCGGAATGAGATGAGAGCGACGAAGTCCTCGTCGAGCTCAGCGAAGACGCCGAGCTCAACGCGCCCTCCAGCGTGCGATCATAGCCCAAAGCGAGCACGTCAGCGGAGGACTCTCCCGCGCGCGTCGATGGACGCGATGTCTGCGAAACATCGTCTTCGAAAGTCGGAAGGCCTTCGTCGCCGAAATCGAGAATTGCAGTCGAGACGAGCGTTTCTTCGAGAGCGCTGTGCGGGTTCGGGCTCTTGCCTCGTTTGCGCAGGGCACGCGAACCGTGCGCCGACTGCGGGCGATTGGATCTGTGCGTTCTTGCTCGCCGCGTTGGGTGCGCCGTCTGGGGCCTGGCGACTTTTGGTTTGGCCAATACTTTGCGAGCGGCTCTTGCTCGCCGGATGGAAAAGTCTGCCATGTGCGTCTTCTGCTTGTGGAGCTCTTGGTCAAAGAGGCCCTCGATTGCTGACGCTTCTCCTACTCTACTGCTGCCTTTGGAGGCCGTGGCCAGGCGCTCGAACACTTTGCGCTGCTCATTGCGGGAGCGCGTTTTGGAGCTCTTTGCGCGCGGCGTCGCATGGGACGGCTTGCAGCTCACGTCATCGCGACGGCTGGAGCTGTCCTCCTCCTTTTGCGTGGACTGCTTTGGCTTGCTCAGGTGCGCGAGCCGGCTCGTCTTGGGGACTGCGGGCTTTGGAAGGCCCCGCTCCGGGCCCACTGCCTGGGCCTCGAGGGGGCCGTGGCACAGCGTACTGAGCAAGGGCTGCTCGACCAGGTGGTCCTGCGCTGGGTGCTCAGCCTTTTGCTGGCGCAGCGCGCGAACCTGGCGCACGGCCGATGAGTGCACGGCGAGCCCAGGATTGTCGTCATCGACGTTTTGTCTCGCCACGTCGCGACGCAGAGCCGTCGAGTCTGCTTCCGCAGAAAACGTATAATCCGAGCGAGGACAACCGTCGACGGGTGTGCGGCGCCGCAAGCCCTGCCGAAGCGCCGCGGTCGGCGACGATGGCGTGCGCTTGCTCGAGCCTTTGCGTTGCGGCACGTGAAGACGAACCGTGTGCCACGCCTGGAAAAGGTCGTCGCCCCACAGGGATTTGACCTGCTCGAGACGCCAATAGTACGGCTCGATCGCGAGCACGTCGAAAATGGGGCGCTGCACAGACTCGTTAGACGCGTGCGGGCCGAGGGCTCTTTCGCGCGCCGTGGGACACACCGCATACTCGAGATGCCAGCTCACGCGGCGCTCAAGGATATCATCGGCCTTGCGCAAGTATTCGCGACTCGGCTCAGCCATACCGAGAAAGTCGGCCTCCACGGCAGCGTCGTAATAGCCGAGAGACATGGCGATGCGCAGATTGCGCACCTGCATGTGCATCGCGCGGCGGCCGCAGAGGTTCAATTGCGCCTTCTCCCCCAGATCGCTAATCGTTCGCCGCGCGAGACTGACTGCGAGCGTGGCCTGCTTGTAGGCGGCCTCGTGCCGGTCAAGCACCGAGAGGGCCGCGCTCAGGAGCAGGTGAGAGATGGGAAGGTGCTCGCTGTCGCTCGGCACGTGGCGCGTAAGCTTGATGGCCTCCTTGAGCGTCTTTACGGCGCCTTGGCAGTCGCCGCTGGCGCGGTGCATGCACGCAAGGTTGTTGAGGGTGAGCACGCGCAAATCCGCGCAGCGTTTGCCCCAGGCCGGCTTGGTGAGCTTGCGGGACTCGGCGAGGAGCACCGCGCACTCCTGACTGCGCTCGTGCGCCAGACAAAACATGGCGAGGGCATTCATGTGCACGACATAGCTCGCACATACGCTGTCAAAGCGCGCGGCCCGGCGCTTTCGCGTGTACGTCGGGGCAGCTTGCAGTTGGGCGTGGCCGAGCAGCTTTTGCGCCTTCTTGATTACCTTGCTCATGCGCTTGAGGACCTCCACGCGCTTCTCGTAGACATTCTCAAAGCTGGGTTCCTGCTTCTCGGCTTCATTTTCGTGCCCGCGGTCGTCGCCCTCTGCTCCGGGAGCGTGCACCATGAGCTGCGTCGGCGCCATGCTCGCGGGCCTGCTGCCTCCCCGTCAGCGAGCGCGCGACTCGGCAGCAGCAGCAGGAACAACAGTTCGCCTACTAGCGGTCTCCAACGTCGTGATCTTGATCTCCCGACGACATGGATCGCTCAAACATATAATCTGTGCACGGCCCGAAGCCAAGCGAGGCTATCTAGAGCCTGCCAGCGAGCTCATGGCTGGCTTTGAGGATGGTGGATTGACTTCTCGTCTTACCATCGCATTGCAACATATCCGTTGACTGGGTCGGACATAGTGACGAGGCGGGCCACCCGCCGATCATCAGCGGCCGATGATTGTGACGACGTCGGGGAGCTCGGAGGAGCCCGGCCAGATATCCGGAGCTCGGCCCGGACTCGGAGGGTCTATACTCCCCATCATGCAAGAATCCTCGTACACTTCGAGGCGCGACTAATGTTGGAGAAAAGGCCCGTAGTCGTGTTCTATGTTGCAACAAAGGACAAAGCGAGCTGCTGCAGCTGGACGGAGAGCTGAGGCTCCAGCCTGGAGAAGAGGGGGCGAAGGACACTGCACGGCGCGCACTCCTGGCTGATCCGAGCTTTGCAAAAACCAGCCGCGTCGAGCCTGGAGGCACTGGCCTTCTTCAATCAAGTTGTTTGGCCAAGCCTTGATTGAGTGAGACGTCAATAAGCGCCGGGTGACCGGACGATCCAGGATCCCAGGCAGAAAGATTCGAAGGCCGAGAGCCCCCAAAGGACGAGGTCGACACGGCCCTCTCATCTGGACTCGGAAAGGAGGGGACAAAAAAGAGGGGGGAGGGGACAGAAAGCGGGGGATTCTCGTTGTCATGATTTTTCGTGATTTGGCCACGAGAAAATGGCATTTTATAAGTGGGGCTACCACGGTGTCTTGTATTCGATTTTCACAAAGAAAACCTGACTTTACGCGGCAGTTTACAGCACTGCTGTCCGAGAGCGGCTTGGGCCCCGTTGTCCCTGGCTGTGAGGCTAGACTCTGAGGTCTGAATCAGCCTGATAAACTGAAGGTATGAGGTCCGGAGGCTCCAGCTTGAAGACAAACGATGCTGCTGTAAGTAGCCACAAGGTACTACGGCAACCGATCTTGTCTGCTGGTGATCTCGCAGATCGACAACGGAGGCTGCCAGATCGCGAGCGAGGGAGGTACAGCCGGTGTGCGCGCGTCGTGACGACGAGACTTTAGCTTTAGCTTTTATAATTGGCAGGGGCTGGCCGCTCGTACGCGCGGCCCGGCCGCCGCCTGCCCCGCGCCTCTACAAGCGATGTGCAAATTCGCCCACTACACAATCTTGTTTCCACACGGTGAAGACCGGCTACGTACGCACCTCACGAGACGAGCCTGAAGACAAGGTGGTGGCGGTGGTGGTGAGGCTCGGTTCTACGAAAGTTTGGTTCTCCAAGTCTGTTCCCCGCATTCCCCGCTTCCAAGGACCCCGGGCTCGACCCCGGCGGGCCGATTCGACTCGGGGTTTCCCTGCAAATCCACCGATCCCGAGCCCTTAGTTCACGGTCGTCTCCGTTCGTGACCGCCCGTCCTGGCCGGACGGCGCCGCGGCGTTCCGGCTGGCGCGATTTGCGACGTGGCGTGTCACGAATTTTCCGACGAACTGGACCGTGACACGAAATCGATTTCATTTCCGTGACACGAGAGCATGTGTCACGATCCCGGGTGTTTAAGGTGGCCGTGGCGGCGAGCGCCGAGGGCTCGAGGCAGCAAAACCAATTCGCCAAATACTAAACGAGAAATTAACAAACAAGCAAGCGCGTCCGGGATCGACGGGTCCATCGCGCGCGGGCCAGGAAAGCGCGGGGCAGAGAAGACGGCACGGCACACGGCGCAGAGCAACATGTCCCTTGAGAACGTCCAGCCGATGGAGGCTCGCGAAGACGACGGAGATAGCCTCGCAGCCATGCACGGTAGCGACACAGATGTCCGCGAGCTGCTCGCTAGACTAGGCCAAGGTCCCGACGTCGAGGGGGGTGATGATGCCTTACGCGTGAGCGAGCCGCTTCGTTCCGGGCCGCTCGACGCCGGCGTCCCGTGCGGCGGGCCTGGGGAAAGCGGTTATCAGGGGGGCAACCGGCTGGAGGCGCAGGGCGCAGCTTTGCCCCCCAGCGGCCTTGTAATCGGCCTTTCGGAGTCCAATATCGAGCAAGCGGCCAGTGCAGCTCTCCCCCAGGGTGGTCCTGGCAGCCAGGAGCCCAGCGCCGAGCAAGCAGCTCCGCTCCGTGGCGGCCATGAGCCCGGCTATCGGGATCCCAACATCGAGCAGGCGCCTGAAGGCACAATCGGCGTTAAGTGCTCTCTCGATCTCGACTCCCGCGTGTACTATTGCTATGGCGAGTTCGCGCACGTCCGGATTGTGCTCTGTGGCTTGCCATGCGCAACGCAGCACGTTGCAGTCTTCGCCTACGGCGACTATAAGCGGGGCAATGAGGTCGCGGGCGAGCAGTCTTTGCATTGGACCAAGAACGGCCAGATCTTCATTCTGAACGAAGCAAGCGACTCGGGCATCTTTAAAGTCCCGACCGCCGGAACGCGTGAAGCGTGCTCCGTGCACGGGCGTTCAGACGAGCTTTACATTGACCTCGTCCTCGATCGGACCCAGGTCAAGCTTTTCAATTCCAAGGACTGCGCGGTGCACCCCGGGCGGGACAATACCTTTAGCCTCCTCGTCGCATGCACTTTCGCGGACGGATCCTCTCAGACCATCGAGATCCAGCCGCGTATGCGCGTCCTCTCCAAGCAAAGCCCCAAAAAGCGCAAGCGGGACCTCCCCGAGGAGTTCACGCGCCCTTACAAGGCCTTTAGAGCCATTTTTGAGAACTCGCGCGCAAGCAGCAGGTAGTGATAGCGGTCCACGCGCCGCGCCTTGAATAGTTATGTACAGTAATCAATAGCCTTGGCATGCAAAGCTTTCGCAAGAGCTTTGCGGGCACTTCTATGCGGCTTATCCAAGCTCGCAAAGAGGAGCCTTTCATGTTTGCTTGATTCTCGTGTTGCCAGCCTCGGTCCAGGTAGTCGCGACGACAATTCGCAGAACCAGGACAAGATGGATGATGCAACCAGAACGAGATGGATGATGGAACCAGGACGAGACGGTGGTTAGCTGGCTTGATGCAACCTTGCGCCTGGCAAGAGATGGCGGGAGAAAGGCTGTCATCTTCAAGAGCTAGATAACGCCTTGCCCGACGCGTCCCCCGCGCGATTACTGTGGCCCGCAACGCAGTTTGTATGTCGCGTATCGACGTCCTATACATCGGAGGAGCTACGAAAACGGCCATTTTCTTTCTGAATGGTCGTGTGGGTTCGTGGAGTACGTACTGGGCTGGTCGACCTGAAGATGATTAGCACATGGCCTTTTTTATTTGTGAAGTCTGAATTCTACAGCTGAGTCTAATACTTCCCTCAGAGAGAGTTTTGACTTTGAGCGCCGCAGTCAAAAAAGACGATATCCGCTGCGCAAGAGCGCTCAAGGGCGTGAAGAACAGGCCAGGAAGCGCGGCTTGCCTCGCTGTGTCTAGTAAGACAGACAAGGCGCTCTGTTTCCGAAAAGGCGCCGTCACCCTTCAAATGCCGCCACGACTTTTTGTTCCCCGTGTTCCCCGCGATCCCAGAATGACTCCGGGATCGGCCCATCAAGTCGCGCCCCCGCTTTCCCGCAATGGCACTACCGCCGTGGCCGCGCGTTCTAGCTAGTCACAGACCGGTGCGCTATATACGACGTGCCGGTGACACGATTCCTACGTTGATAAAAATATTGTTTTCGTGACGCGACGTGACGACTCGGAGAACATGTCACGAAATATTCACCGAACATGTCACGATCGCCGTGACACGGATTTCATTTTTAAGGTGGTCACGGCAGCGAGAGCGCCGGGCCTGGCCAGAGCGAGGCAGCAAAACCACATCGCCGACCAAAAACACCAACGTCAAACGCCAAGCACGACGCCTGCACGCAAGAAGACGCGCCAAGGCCAAGGACGAACGCGACCGACGCCGTGCGCAGGGCAGGAAAGCACGGGGCCGGGGAACACGGACACGGACGGCGCAATGAGCATGTCCCTCGAGAGCGCCCAGCAGCCGGTGGCGGCTCGTGGAGACGACGAAGGCAGTCTCGGGTCTTTTGTGGTCGATTTGGACAACGATGATATCGCTGCGCTCAACATGACGTTTGGTCAAGCTCCCGACGGCGAAGATCCTCTACCCGCGCAGGAGCCGCTGGTTTTCGAGCCCCTCGACCACGGCGCCCCGTGTGGCGGCTATCAGGAGGACAGTCTGCTAGATGCGCTCGGCGCTGATCTGCCCTTAAGCGGCCTTGAGGACGGTTCGCCCAATATCGAGGAAGCGCCGGACGAAGCTCCGCTCTTCGGGGGCCGTGAGGAGGACGGCTATCGGGAGGACATTATCTTAGAGGCGCCCAGCGCAGCTCCGCTGCAAGCACCGGGGTCAGCTTCGCTCTTCGGAGGCCGTGAAGAGGACGGCTATCAGGAGGACATTATCTTAGAGGCGCCTAGCGCAGCTCCGCTGCAAGCGCCGGGGTCAGCTTCGCTCTTTGGGGGCCATGAGCTCGGGTACCAAGAGGCATATATTGAGCAGGCCCCTGAGGGTACTCTCGGGACCGCAACGTCGATCGGCGTCGAGACCTCTCTCGATGTTGACTCGCGCGTGTACTACTGCTATGGCGAGTTTGCGCACGTCCTCATCAAGCTCTGGGGCTTGCCGCGCGAATTGCGGCGCGTTGCTGTCTTCGCCCATGGTGATTGTAAGCGGGGTAGCGAAATCGCGAGCGAGCAGTCTTTACATTGGACCAAGAATGGCCAAACCTTCTTCTTCATGGACGACGCAAGCGACGCGGTCATCTTCAAAGTCCCGACCGCCGCAACGCGTAAAGCTTGCGCCGTTCACGGACGGTCCAACGAGCTTTATATCGACCTCGTCCTCGATCGGACCCAGACCAAGCTTTTCAATTCCAAAGACTGCGCGGCTCACCCCGGGCGGGACAACACCTTTAGGCTCCTCGTCGCATGCACTTTCGCGGACGGGACCTCCCAGACCATCGAGATCCAGCCGCGCATGCGCGTCCTCTCCAAGCAGAGCAACAATAAGCGCAAGCAGAACCTTCCCGAGGAAGTTACGCGTCCCTACAAGGCCTTTAGGACCACTTTCGAAAACTCGCGGACGAGCAGCGAGTAGGCCCTAGTTGTCGCGGCCCGCCTTTGAGAAGAATTGTACACAAACGTTATGATAGATATTCAACAACTGAAGATGGCGTCTTACGCGAAGCTCGCCGCGCGGTCGCCGCCGCTGATCGGCTGCGGGTTCGTGAAGATCAGTGCATGCTCTGGTACAGCTAAGAATGGTTGATAACCACGGAAACGCAAGAGTACCCGCAGACTCGGGGAGGCCCGCAATGCGTTCCAACGTGCCGCGTCGACCTCATATTCAACAAAGAGAGCCCACGGACGGCATAACCTCTCCAAGCTGCGCTCTCGAAAGCGCACGCGAGATTTTGTTCTGCCTGCTGGCGGGCCCCAATTCGTCCAGGTTCACGACACGAGACCTGTAACCGTGGATAATTTCGCGATTCCTGCGCGCGTACGTACGTTACGAACGTACGTACCCGGTACCACCGGGGTCGATCCCCGGGTAGGCCTACATAAAGTACGTTACGAAGGCCCGGCCCACGTTTCATGTCGCCTTGCTTGCCTGCCGCAACTTGGTCCATCCCATCCCATCTCTGCGAGATCATCACCATCATCCTCTTCCTCCTCCTCCTCATCGTCGTCGTCATCAAGTCCCGCAAATGGCCCTCGTCCCCGCTTCACTTCGACAGGATCGTCGCGCCCGCGACCCCCGCGCGCGCGGCACGATCCTGACGGACTTGGCCCAGCCCTGATGTCGCCCGGATCGAGTAGCGGGAGCGGCAGGTTTGTACGTATATGATACCAGCCAAAAAAGCAGCGAGCCCGCCGCAGGGCTCGCGCGCCGTGTACGCGGAGACGGGCGCCGTGTACGCGGAGACGGGCGCGTAGACGCGGCGGGCCGGCCGGCGGGCGGGCGCGCGGGCCGGCAGTCCTCGAGCGAGCGCGCGGCGGGCGGCGGGCGGCGGCGGCGTCTGGGCGCGCGCGGAGAGGAGGCCCGGACGGAGGACGGCGCGCCGGCGCGGCGGCGGCGGCGGCGGCGCGGGAGGAGAGGACGGCGAGGAGGAGAAGGAGGCGGAGGAGGGAGGAGGCGCAGCGCGGCGCGGCGGCGCGGCGGCGCGGCGCGACGAAACGAGATGCTGCCGAACGTCGGGACGGAAGAGGACGCCGCGCAGGTGCGCGGCGGCGTGCCCGTCGCCGACGAGGTCGCGCTGCGCGAGGGCGGCCTCGCGCAGTATGACTTCCCGGACAGCATGCTTATTCATAGAGCGCACGGCGCGCCCGTGCGCGGGGCGATGGCCGCGCAGCACAGCAGCCACGGACTCAAGCCCAGCGACGGGAGCGGCGGCAGCACCGACACCATCAACAGCACAGACTCCGTCGAAAGCAACGGCATGAATCAACCATACAGCGGCGGCATGCCGTCGTCGTCGTCGTCGTCGTCATCTCCGGCAGCAGCTGCGCTCGGGCAGCCGCCTCAGGGCCCCATTTCCCGGCCGGTGGGGCCTCGACTCGGCCTGGGGCCATCGCTGAGCGTGACGACGCACTCGGCCAACACGCTCGAGGCCGAGCCTGGCAGGCCGATGGGCCTGCCCCGATTCGTGCGCGACAGCGAACCCTTTCGCGACGAGACGCTGGAGTCCAGCGACGGCGCCGGCAGCCAGCACGGCCCTGGCGGCGCCCCCGCGGCCGGTCCTAGATCTGGACCTGCAACCAATGCCGGCGCCGGTGGTGGCGCGGGCCCAGAATCCCGCGGCGGGGTCGCCATGGGTGTCCACATGCGTAGTGCCCCCGGGGCTGGGGCAACCGCGAATGGCCGCGGCCCGCACCTCTCGTCGGAGAAGAGGCTGCTCGCGGCGCGGGACTCTCTGGGCCAGCCCCCCCTCGTGGATTTTTCCAATAGCGGGAGCAGCGGCAGCGCGGGCCTGGGCGGAAGCGGGAGCAACCCTGCGATGCGACCAAACCGGGCCAAGAGCCTGCGCCGCGCGAGGAAGGAGCCCCGGGAACTGGGCGAGTCAAAGTTCGAGCGTGTAAACAGATCTCGAGAGGCCGGCGCCGGCGGCGAGGCCCGCGAGGCCCGCCGTCTGCGCTTCGCGGACGACTGCGATCGAGATCTTTTCGTGACGACCTTCTCTGACAAGCTCCAGTATCCCTGCGAGATTATCGAGCCCGCGCCGCCCCCGCAGCAAGACCCTCCTCCTTCGAAGTCGTGCTGTCACATCAGCTGACCGACTGACTGACTTTGACCATTCTGCTGCCGCTGATTCTGCTGTATTTCCTTCCCCTTTCGAGCCCAAGTTCGGAAGAAGCGCCAGGTCCGAAACGGACGCCGCGCGATGCCGAGCGTCGAGATTGCGGCCAAGTGAAGAGAAGCGACGCGCGAGAGAACGTGCCAGCTAGGTCTTTACGTTCACATACGCGTCGCTTCCACATGCGAGAGCGCAAAGCGCGAAGACAACGCTTTCGTTGCTTCACCGTCTTTGATGACGCCTTTGACTCTGTATGTATGTATGCGTGCCATGCGTACCGTACTACTTGCCAATGTACGAAGCATTCCTTCTCCGTTGTTTTCTTCGGCGCCGTTGTCTTCGCCGACGCTGCCTCGAGTTGTGATTGCGGTACGCGTACGTACTTACGTACGTACGTACTGTAGTACGTACATTCCAGAGGGTACCAATGGTACGTACTGTACGTCCGTACGTACGTACGTTCCGGGCCAGGCTGGTCGGGCTTTAAACGCGCCGACACGACAGTCGCGCGACCCAGACGCAACCACCCTCGCGTCTAGTACGTCTATCGCGTCTATGCCGCCGACTACCGTGAAAGATGCCTGACTACCTAGCTAGTGCCAATCACGTCCTGGGCCCGACCCCTAACCGGTAAGCTTCGCGGGGTTTTGCGGCGACCTCCGTGACGACCGGCGAGCGGCCGGCGTCCCGACTGGCGACGGGCTGGTGGGCCGTGTGCGGTTGGAGGGGAGCGGAGGGGAGCGGTCCGGAGCGGCCTCGAAGAACGCATGGCAGGCAACCAACGCCGGTTGTGTTTTCTCTCTCCTGTCTTCTCTCCTTTTACTGGCGGTCACCCAGCACAGCTCGCACACCTTCCGCGCGGTCCTATATGAACTGCACTGGGTCATGCATTGAAAAAGACGCTACAGGATCCGGGGGAGGTGCGGGGCCGCCGTGACTCTGGTCTGACTCGTTTGTCTGGCGCTATTTTATTGTGAACTTTTCAGAAACAGGCCTTCACAATTCATATGTCAATCAAGACGACCAAATCAAAGTCGGAGCAGATGGAGACTAGACGGGCGGCCTTCATGATTCCTTATGCCTGGAGCCAGCATAATCTTCTGGCCAGGGCTGCAGATGACCAACGCTGCGCAGCGCAGCCGCCACGAGTGCGGTCTTCCGGTCGTCGGAAAAGCGTGCGTTTGCATTTGAAGAAGAAGAAGCTGAGGGCCAAAATATAGCGCGTCGCGCTGGCCAGCGAGAGCGAGAGCACTTGCATTTGTGTGTGTGTGTCATTGCGGAGGAGTGTGCAAGTCAATCAATCAATCAATCAATCAATCAATCAATCAATCATTGGACAATCAATGTCCAACTTGAAGGGCACTTGCATGGACCTTGTATGTGTGCGAAGAATCTGCAGAAATTACTTTTCAGTCTAGGCTACAGTCAGTCAAAAGCTGGCAATGACAGCCGAGGCACTTGGCAAGCGTTGCAAATAAAGGAAAGGGGGAAGCATCTCCTGCGCGGCCCGCCCTGAGTCGTCCGATCGATCGAGGGCCCAAAGAGGCTAGAGCCTGCCTTGCATGTCCGTCGCATCGCGAGCATTTCGTTTCAATTTTTACTGGCAGCCCTGAGGCAGTAAAAACCATTTTTTTAGAATGAAAATATATTTTTATTTATTTTTACACATATTCTTTGAGCGAGGGCACGAGAGCAGACTCCAAA
>KQ758900.1:315807-338772 GCA_001462505.1 Aurantiochytrium sp. T66 | reverse complement strand
CGTGCAGGCCCGCGTCGACGACCTCCTCGAGGGGATCCAGCCGTCATCGAGCTTCACGGCGAGCTCGAAGAGGAAAAAGGCCCTGGCCAAGTTCTGTAAATGGTACCTCGACCCGGGCGACCTTCCGCAGCTCAGCCCGGCGCAGGTCGAATCCGTCCTCGTGGGGGACGCGCTCCGGATGGACGCCGCCGCCGCCGCCAACTCCAAAGCGAACAACCGTTCAGGCCTCGTCCACCTCGCCGGCCTGCCCAAACGCCGCAAGGAGCAGGGCGCCGTCATGCTCACGCAGAGCGCGGCACTCGCCATCGACCTCCTCGACAAACTCGTGAATCTCAACCCAGCCCACCCTTCCGGCCCGCTCTTCCACGAAACCTTCACGTCGCTGCCCCTCGCCCTCCTGCAAAAGATCAATCTTGACCTCCACGTCGACCAGCACACGCGCCGACAGGCATTCCGCCTCGTGCAGAGCGTGCTCCGACACGAGCGCGCTCTCCGCCGCGACCCTGCCACCGCAGCGTCCGCCCGCGCAGACGACGTGCTCGAGCAGCTTCTCCGCGACGACGAGGCCCACGATCTCTTCGTCGAATGGGAGGACGACTTCGATGACGACGACGCCATCGCTGACGAGGCAGAGACCCGCGACAAAGCCCCTGGATCCTGGAACCGTGTCAACCTCGACGCAGACTTGGACGACAGCGACCGCGACCCCTCCAGGCCCTCGGATCCCACCGACTTTGTCGACGATACCAACCCAGCCAAGACGCTGCTCGCCTCGGTGCTCAAAGACGCCATTCAGCAGGAGCAGGCGGCTGCTGCGTCGCCAAGGGGGGCCGGTCGCGAAGCATCCCGCCCCGGCAACGAAAGCGACCACGATACAACAGAGGAAGAGGCCAAGCTCGAAGCCCAAGCCTCGGCGGCGCAGCGCCTCACCGACTCCTTCAAGTCCATCGGGGCCGACACCATGCGCATCGACGACCCTCTTCGCGTCCGCGCCGGCGACCTCCGCGTCTATGAGGCCCAGCTCAGTCGCGGCGCCTTTGCCAGCATGCGCCAGCAAAGGTCCTCCGCCAACGTGACCGCTGCCGCCACCGCTGCCGCCGCCGCCGCCAAAGCAGCGACGGCGCGATCGCCCCGAAACAGTGCCGACCATGCGCAATCCGCTTTCGATCTCACGCCCAGCAGCGACGTCCTCGATACTCTCACCGAAATGAGCGACGCTGGCTCTGTGGGATCCATGGCTTCGACCCCGCCTGCGAGTCCGAGCGCGCGTCAGCTCGCAGGCGGGCCGGCCCACCGCCGCACCTCGTCGTCGAAAAGGACACGCCTCAAGAATCTAGTCCGCGGACGCAAGTCGCGCGCATCTTTAGATGACCCAGTCTCCGCCGAGAACGAGTCCAGGTACTCGGGAAGCAGTGCCGGAGCCGAATGGGTACAGGATGCAGAGCACCCACGCAAAAAGTCCCACCACAACCCGTTCCGAAGCTTTCGCCGCAAGTCCTCCGTGAAAAAAGTGCCCAGCGTCGGCGCCGCTGCGACTCCGACCAGCGTCAAGTCCGGCAGGCCACCTGCTCCACTCCCCAGAAATGTCCCGAGGCCAACGCAGCACGCCAACGTCAATGCTGCTGTGGAGGTATCGCAAAAGGACCGCGAACGCTTTCTCGACCGACAAGTCATGGCCGAGATCTATGAGCAGGCCCAAAAGAACCCGCGCCGGCCGCACTCTGGATCCTTCAGGTCCATCACCAAGGATGCCTCCTTTTCGAGCGCGCCGCGCTCACGCGCCGCATCAGGCTCGCTCAAGCTCTCGCTGTTGCCCAGTTCCGAAAACTTCAGTCCTAGCCTCTTGCTGTGGCGTGTGCACCGCACCACCGAGCTTGACGGCCTGGTCCGCGGCCTGCACAACCTCGAGCAAGACAATGAGGATCAGAACCGGCGTATGCGCAATCTTGTGCGCGAGAACTTTGACGAGTTCGTGCACTGTCGCTACACAATCGGCCAGATCGACGCGCTCATGAAGCAGGAGGCCGAGACCTCGGACCGTTCGGTCTTGGCCAATGGTGCTACCGATGCTTCCAGCGAGGCTGCGAGCCCGGCCAGCAACAACTCAAGGTCTAAAAGCGACCGCGTGGCCAAACCGTCCAAGGCGGACACCAGGCAGAAGCAACAGCAGGTACAGCAGCAGCAGCAGCAGCAGCAGCAGCAGCAACAAGATGCCGACGGGGCAGGACGCACTCTTCGCGTTAATCTCGCGCTTGAAAAGGCGCTGGACACCGCAAACACGAACTTTGTTCCGCTCCTACAAAAGCGTAAGCGCATTCGCAAGCTGCGCCGTGCTGCGGACATGCTCCAGCGCCTCGAGTACCTCTGGCAGCTTCCGCAACGACTTCGAGACCTCATGGCCCGCCACAAGTGGATTGTGGCTGTCATCGAGTTCTCCAACGTCGGCCAGCTCCTCTCGTTACTTCACCGCTCGCGGTCCTCCAACGCCCCGGCCAGCGGCATCAACGGCGATGCCAGCGCCAAGCAGGACCGCCGCACCTTTTACCACGACGCCATCCGCGACCTTGAGGCCTGCGGGGTTGACCTTTGCCTCGCCCTCAAAGCCAAGCTCACCGCCAAAGACGGCGGCGCTGTGCAGGCCGCCTCTACCGAGGCCGACAAGCCCAGCGCTGACCACACCGGTAGTCTCACCGAAGACACCGAGCTCGCGCTGCGCAAGGACCAGATTGATAGTCTTCTTTGCACGGAGGCGCTCAGCCTCTTGCTGGAGCTCCGCGACCACGTGCCTGCGGGCAGCAAGATCCACCGCATGCTCGACGATGAAAATGACCCCTTCCTCGTGCTCGCCGTCAGCCAGCAGACCCACGGCGCCGCAGCGCTCCGCGCCATTGATGCCGAAGACCCTGCGGCCCTGCGCCGCGCGACCCGAATCTCGCGCGCCTATCTCGGCATCTGGGAGGATGCGCGCGTCTGCCTCGACCCTTCCAGCGCCTCGTCGGGGAAGGAGCACATCTTTGACGTGCTCAATCGCGTCAAGGGCGAGGCGGGGGCGATCATCACCAGCCGCGGCAGCGGCGGCCTGCAGATAGCGCCCGACGCCAACGCCGACATGGAGGCCGACTCTGAGGTCATGGACGAGCTCGCGCGCCTCCGTAATGCGCGGGGCCATAATCGTGGCGCGGGCGCGGCGGCTGGCGCCGGAGCCGGCATTGGCCCCGGTGGCTCAGCCGCCGCGGACGGTGGTGATCCGGACGGTCGCCATCGAACGGGGTCGACCGATCTTCTCTTTGACATCCGCAAACGCTCCGCGGCCAACTGCACCCTCGAGGACCTCGCGGAGCGGCGCAAGTCCAGCGACGAGATGGCCTGGAGCATCGTGAGCGCCTTTGTCGACGTTGGCCGCCGTGTCGCCGAGGCCCACTTTGCCTACGGCGACCTGTCCGCGGCCCGCAAAACGATCCAGAACATGCTGTCCTCGTGCCGTTCCATGCGCGCTCGAGGTGCCTTCAACGCGGCTGCTCACGCCGCGAAGCGACTCGAGCGCAAGAGTGCGCCTGACAGCGAGGTCGCGGCCTTTATCGCGCGCACAGAGCCCTTTGCGCTCCTCGAGCGCTTGACGGCAGAGTACGTACGCCGCAAGCTCGAAATCCAGATTACGAACTCGACGCGCGACATCGAAAAGGACCACTTCAGCCCGCTGCCTCGAGTTACGGGCCGCCCTGGCCAGGTGCCTCAGCTCATTGTCGTCGTACGTGCCGTCGAGAACCTCCACATGATCATGACCGACGCGCAGACGCTCGTGCGGAGCCCCGACGGCCTCTCCTTTTGGAGCAACGCCTTCCTCGACGAGATCGTCGGGGAGGCTCGCGCACAGATTGATGCTCTCCTTGCGCACCTCTCAGCCTGGTTCGACAAGCGCGCAAAGGGCGCCACTGCCGATGTCGTCGCGCTCCTCTTTGCAGACTGTTATTTTCTCAGAGACACCTTCCTCCATCGCCTGGAAGGCCTCATGGCCGAGGCCATACAGCCTCGGCTTCGCTCGCGCGACGCCGAGCAGAGCACCAATGGCAACGGCAACAGCAACGGCAACGGCAGTGCTATCAGCGCAGCGGTCGCGCAACAACAGGCCAAGCTCCAGCGTCTCGAGGACAAGCTCATGGCGCAATACGTGCAGCAGAACGGCCAAGGCCTTAAAGCTCTTGTCGATGCGGCGGTCTCGGTCTCGCAACGCAAGGATTGGCCCAATCCTCCTTCGGCAGTCCGGCAGTACACGCTCGACGTCTTGGCACACCTCGTGCACGTCATGGCCGAGTGCTCCTTCCGCGTGGGTGAGCTCGGCACGCGCCGCCTCATTTGCGGTCTCACGCACCGCCTTGGCCTCATCTTCTCCATTGCGGTCACTGCCGCGGTCACGGATGGCCTCGACGCCGGCTCGAGCCCTGGATTCGCGCTCCAAGTTCGTGCCGAGATTGCCTTTCTCCGCACCACGCTGGCATCGTTCGAGACGCAAAAGGCCACCGATGCCTTTGCGTCTGCGCTGTCCATGCTCCGCAACGATGCTGCAGACCCATCTGCAGCCTCTGGTCAAGAATTCATCGTCCCGTTGGTTCAGGACGCCTCGCAGCGCGCTGCACTTATTGTTCGCGCGCTGGGTGCAAACCCGGAGATATCGCCCGCGACAGTCGTGACGGACGCCAACAACAATGCCAACCGGCCTCCGCATCCCCCCACCCCGCCACCGCTCTGAGGGCGCCACTGGACAAGGCAATGTGATTACTTTGGGGGGAATAATAGTAGAATCTGTATGAATTATGAGTCGAGGCTCGCTTGCGATCCGCGAGCAAGAACTCACCACCACTCTCTTGTTGTCCGAAGAAATTTGCGGTCTGACTTCTCTTCTTCTTTCATCTGCCGAGCCCGTTTTCCATATGATGCAGCCAGAGTCGATAAGCCGCCAGCCCCGCGTTTGCGTCTAGTACACGTATCCGTCAAGCTGTGCAGCAATAACGAAAACAATAAGCAGGCTTCCGAGTAGACAACCTCCCGCTTGCTTCGTCTTTCCGAGTCCGCTCTTCAGAAGAAGTCTATCTACGTACGTACCCAGTCTGGGCCAACAACTTTGGTCTCCGTAAAAAAGGTCCCAGATTCGTCCCTCGGGTCGCAAAGGTCAGGACATTGTTCCCCGCGTTCCCGTAAATATATCCGTTTTTTTTTTTTTCTGAGAGCGCCCGGGCCCGGCCCAGCTCCGTCCGCATTTACTTTGCGCTCCGACTGACTTGCGTTCATTCGCCCGGCTGTGATCACGTCGCGGCCGCCGACTTCCGCCTCCCCCCGGGCCGTCGTCGCCTGAGCGCACGCACTCATCAGGTTCTGGAGAAGAGACGCCGCATGGAGATAATCTATCGAGCGCACTGCTCAATCTGGATGTGAGGTATCTAGGCCAGGCCTGGCTAACTAGCTGCGTCTCCGCTTGGCGCACGCGCGCGGAGGCGCTTGCAAGCTCTGGTTGGGCGGGAAGAACTTGCGCCGTGCCTTGTAGATAGTTAGCCAGCTGAAGGCAGAAGCGCAGAAGCGTCTCTGCCCAGCGAAAGCGGCACGGAGTGGCACGCGCGAATTCCGCAAGCTTTGGCGCCGAGCGCTATCAGCTTCGAGTTCTTTCTAGGCATAGATCGCTGCAAGAAGATTGCGAGACACGAGACACGAGACACGAGACACGAGGCGTCTTATGCGCACACGTTCGTTTCGCAGGGGAACAGTACCAACTCCCCGAGAGGCGCGAGACAGGACTCGTAGCGTCGTCGACGCTGCCCTCGTCGCGGACGCGGCTCTGCGCTCGCGGAGCTTGCGCGAGCAAAACTTGGGGGCGTGACGATGAGCAACAACCTGGGCGCCATGGAGTGCGAAGGCAAGGAGCATGACCAGGAGGAGGAGGGCGCCTTCTCGGCGCTCGACGAGCTCGAGGCCGCGTCGGCGTCGGCGCCCGCGGAGACGTCGACGAGCTCGGAGTCCTCGAAGGCCAGGAGCAAAGGCAAAGGCAAGCAGCGCGGGAAGCGCAAGTCCCGCAAGCTGACCATCGAGGACGTGTACGAGTCCATGAGCAACCAAAAGGTGTACGGGATGTGCCCGCCCATTCCGCGGGTCATCCTGACGCCACGGTCCTCGGAGGCGCTGCTCAGCACGGGCATTGATGCCGAGGACCTTCGCGTGCGGGACCTGGACTCCTTCTTCGAGCCAGGCATCACCACGCAGGTCCAGCGGTTGCGGTACGACGAGTACAGCACGCGGCGGCGCGACCTCGTCAAGGAGGCGCGGCAGACGCGCGAGATGCTCGTGAAGCGCGACGAGAGCAGCAAGAACACGCAGAAGGGCCGCAAGAAGCCGCCACCCGTCCTGGGCGGCATGGAGCCCGAGGACGACATCGCCAAGCTCGTGCAGCAGGAGGAGGAGCGCCTGCGCAAGATCCAGGCGCGCAAGAAGCAGGAGATCGAGCAGATGCTCGCCTTCGAGATGCGCCAGGTGGAGCTCCAGCAGGCCGCCGACGCCAAGGCCAAGGCCGAAGAGGACCGCGCGCGCAAGATGAACCGCGAGGTTGCGCTCCGCAAGAAGAAGGCCGCCGAGGAGGCCCGGCTGAAGACGCTGCAGCGCGAAGCCCAGCTGGAGTTCCAGGAGAAGCAGAAGCGACGCCTCGCCGAGGCCGCCTTCCGGCGCGAGAAGGAGATCGCGGAGCGCAAGCGGCTCGAAGAGGTACTCCGGCGCAAAGAGGCCATTCGCGCCGAGCAGGAGCGCCAGCAGAAGGCGCAGGCCCTCAAGGAGGAAACCGCGCGGCGCATGCGCGTGGCCGAGCAGGCCATTCTCAAGCGCAAGCGCGAGGCCGAGGACAAGGAGCGACGCAGGCTGGAGAAGCTCGCCAAGCAGCAGGAGAAGCGCACGCGAGAAGCGCTCGAGAAGCAGCAAAAGGCCAAGGAGCGCATGGAAATGAACCGCAAGCTGCTCGAGGAGGCCGAGCGCAAGCGCGCCGAGGACGCAGACATGAAGGAGATGATGGCCCGCGAGCGCGCGCGAAGGCTCGAGGAGGAGAAGCAGGAGGAGTTCCGCCGCAAGAACATGCTCGCACAGCTCAACGAGGAAAAGCGGCAGCGCGCCATCGAGGAGGCGCGCCGCGAGGAGGAGGTCCGCGCCCAGGAGCTTATTACGAAACAGCACGAGGTGGAGAAGGCCCTCGAGGAGATCAGCCTCAGCAGAGATCAGCAGCTTGCCGTGCAAAAGGAGCGCAACCGCCTGCGCATCGAGGCGAAGCGGAAAAAGGTGGAAATGGCGCGCCGCCGCGACGAGTACAGGCGGCTCCAGGTCATGAACAAGATCGAGCAGGGTTCGAAGAAAATCGACAAGATGCTTTCTCGCAAAGAGGAAATTGTCCAGCAGCGGAAAAAGGCCGCGCAGGATGCCAAAATCCGCCGCGATCACATCGCCGAGCGCATGGACGTTATCCGCCAGCGGAAAAAATGGGACGAGGCCACCAAGCTCCTCGACAATCCCGACGCCGCCGGTCCCAGCGGCGGCAGCCATCGCAAGGCCAAGCGCGACGCCAATGGCACGCAGTCTGCGCCTGACATGCTTTCTACCTTTCAGAAGCAGAAGGCCGCCGAGGCCGTCGCTGCGCGCTCCGCAAAGAAACGAGGCGAGCTCGAGGCCGCGGCAGGGGGCGGCGCCGCTCACAACGGCGGCAACGGCGCTGCCGCGGGTGCCGCCTACATTTCGCCATATGAGGTCTCCATGGAGACGAATCGCCTGGCCGCGGAGCGCGCCGCCAAAAACGCAAAGCGGCCGTCCGTGGTCCCGGCCTTTGCCGTCGTCAACGAGCACGACGGCTCGGTTGACTTTTGACTTTGACCTTTTTGCTCCTGTCGCTATTTCATCTTTCCTTCGCCCGGTTGTAGCAGCGGTACCTTGCGTAATGGTACGCGCGCTTCTCCAGCCCCGGCTTGAGCGAATGCGCACGCGGTGCGCCGCGAAGGTGACTATGATCGCCCACGCGAGAGCGAGAAGAAGCGCTCACTCCGCCTTGGCCTTGTCGACGAGCTGCTCGCGGTTCTGCGAAACGAGCGCAGCCGCGGTGGCACCGAGGACGGGGCCCAGCAGGTAGGCCGAAGCGTCGTCGAGGAGCTCGCCGGTGATGACCACCCTCGAGAAGTACGAGGACGGGTTCGAGTAGCCCCCGGTGACGTCGAGAAAGACGAAGATGAGCACCGTGCAGAAGGCGCTCTCCCAGTACACGGACTTGCTCACCTGATCGGCGAAAACCTGCAGGAGAAATACGATGAGGCCCTCGAAGAGGGCGGTCTCGATGTACGCCGACAAGATGAAGCCTGCCTTGGACGGGATCGGGGTGAAGGAGACGGACGGGTCGATCGTGCGCACGCACCACAGCGTGACGAGGTTGCCCACGGCAAAGCCCACGAGGTCCACGAGCGACAGCCAGGCGCCGCGTCTCGCGGCAGGCCACGACGGCCGGCTGAACACGGTCTGCGCGTGGATGGCCGGGTTCGTGATGGCCTGCAGCCCGAGGGCGTTGAGCATGATGAGCGACACGAAGAAGAGCACTGCTTGCCATATGAGGGCGCCGTAGAGGCCCAGCGCCGGCGGCAAGTACAGCGCGAGTCCCGACAGCACGGAGGACGCCACGCACCCGGCGAACTCCTCTGCGGTGCGCGGCGAGCTCGGCATCGTCTCCTCGCCTCGACAACGCTGGTCTGCGTCGAGCTACGAGCCGTCGAGCCTCGCCGCCAGGCTGCTCGGGGGTTGCGGGTCGGGGCCGACGGACTTCGTGCTGCCGCGAGGCGCCGGGGCGCTCCGCTGCTTGCTCGCCCGAGGCCTTGGGCCGGCCGGCGCCAGGAGTTGTCGGAATGCAGACGGTTATCTCGTGGAGAAGAAGGTAAAGCTGGCCCTGGCCTCGGTCTCGGTGAACATGAACGTGAACGTGAACGTGAACGTGAACGTGAACGTGAACGTGAACGTGATGATCGTCTGATGATCAGCACGCCGCACACACGGACGCACGCGAGGGCCTCGCCTTAGGGTTTGGGCTAGAAATGAACTAGGAGCCGTCGATCGACGTCGAGCGACGCCAGCCTGGGCTCCCTTTTCCGTCTCGCGACAATGATCTCGTTGCGCGTAGACGAGAGAAGCGGCCTCGGGAAGACGCGGGCTTCATTATTGATAATGAGTAGTACCGGCGGCGCTGTTTACGTGTAGCCTAGTACAATTTGATGCGCCATGTTTGGGCCAGGAGTCAGGACTCAGGACCCTCTGCAGACAATGTCGGCTCGGGCCGGGGTTGATCATGCTCAGCACTGGCCCTGCAAGTGAAATTGTCTGCAAATTGTCTGCAAATTGTCTGCGAATTGTCTGCAAATCGCTGTGAACGCGTGGCCCAGGCTGGCTGTCTAAAATGGTTCCCTCCTCCCACATGGCGAAGATGTCGCCGATGACGATCGATGGTCCATCTTCGCACGTTCGTTCACCTCTCTCTCCCTGCGTGGAGCTGCCTGCTGCGTCTTCGGTCTCGCTCTCCTCGGAGCGCGGCCAAGATCGTGCAAGACGATGACAAGTTGTCGTTGCCTGTCTGTAGTACGATACGATGCCGATGAAGATCGTCTGCTTCATGACGGCCAACCTCAGCTCTTCGCGCGGCCAGAATGCTAACCTCGAAGCGCCGCGGCCGAGCGGCGCGCGGGCGGGCGCGGGAGACGCGGCGCGGAGACGCGGCGCGGAGACGCGGCGCGGCGCGGGGGCGCGAGCATGGGCGCGGCGCTGTCCGGCGAGGCGCGCGAGCTGCACAGGCTCGCGCTGCAGGGCGAGCTCAGGGAGGCCGGCAGGCTCGTCAAGAAGTCCGCGCGCAGGGACGAACTCCTCGCGGAGCAGGACGGCCAGGGCAGGATAGCGCTCCAGGTGGCCGCCGGGTCCAAGCAGGCCGACGTCGGCACGCTGCGGAGGGACAAGGTCGTCAAGCTCCTCGTGGACTTTGGGTCCGAGGTGAACCACGCCGACGCCAGAGGATGGACGGCGCTGCACTACGCGTGCTCGATCGGCGCCGTCGAGACCGCGGCGCTCCTCCTCGAACGCGGGGGCGACCCGCTTGCGAGGGACCTGCAGGGCCTCACCCCGCTGCAGGTCATGTCGAGCCAGGTGCAGGGCCAGGAGCCGATCAACACCTTCGACAACGACGATGGCCGCGAGGCAGACTTGCAAGACCACGACGATGACGCGGGCGTCGACGTCGCGGCTGACAGCGGCGAGAGGGAGTCCACGCCGCTGCGAGGAGAACCTCGGAAACGGACAAGCTCGAGCTCGGCCTCCGAGTCGCGCGCCAACCTCCTGAGGATTCCGCGCGCGCTCCTGCAGGAGGCCCGCCCGCTCTTTGCCAAGAGATTAACGCACACAAAGTGGGCCTCAAAGGTCCAGCTCGAGCTCACCCGCGACCCGCAAGCCCCACGCGAGCGCGTCGAGTGCATCGTGCATTTTCCTAGCGACAATGTGCTCGAGCAGGCGCTCGACCAGCTCGATTTCGTTCAGGTCATGACTGTGCGACAGCGGCCATGGAACCTCGCGCCGCTGCTCACGCGCTTCAAGCGCATCGCAAACTGCAAGTTTCACGTAGACCACGAGCTCACGCCTCGCGCAGTGGCCTCGTTCGCTGCGGCCGACCTCTTGGCCGGCTTTCACAGTTTCCGTATTGTGTACGTGTGCGGCGAAATGTCAGAGACCCCAGAAGCCATTCTCGCGGCCTCGGACGTCTTCCACATCGAAGGCGACTACGGTCTCGCCTTTGACAAGCAGAGCTGCGATCGTCCCGAGCCGCCTGCGCGAAAAACGAAAAAGGCATCATCGGCTCCTCTTGCGCAGACGACAGCGCCCGCCGCCCTGGACATAGACGCCAGGCCGGCAACCGCCGTCGGCGCCGCGGCTTCCGCGCCGATCGATCCTCGCCAAGGTCGTGAGGACCAGAACGGCACGGCGGCGGCCGATCCCGCCGTCGGCGCACGCGGGAATGCCTCCCGTGCCGCTGCTGCTGCAGAGGGACCACCAGGACACCACCTTGAAGACGACGAGGACGAGTACACGACCGGCGTTGACGAGGATGACGAAGCGCACGATGGAGATTATGCTGAAGAAACTGAGATTGGACACAGGGATGGGGAGACCGCGCCTCCCCGGGGTCTCGTCGAGAATGAACACGAAAACCTCGCAGACTACGCAGACTATGAAGACGACGAGGACGAGGACGGGGATGAATATGATGGCCCATCAATGCCCGATCTTGAGGAGGAGTGGGATCTCATCAAGAGCGAATACACGTGCATGCATGGGGCCCCGTGGCACGCCAACGAGTTGCCAAACGAGCGCATGAGTGAGATTCACCAGCTCCTTCTGCGCGATCGCATCCTCGCGCTGAGCCGCGACCAGGACATCTGGAAATCTCGATGGACCAAATTGGTTGACCCGCCGCCCGAAGATTTTGAGCTCTCCATCGCCGCAGTGCAGTACCAGGCCAAGTGTGCTTTGGAACTTGACCCCAACCTCGAAAAGGCGAGGCTCGCCTTCGTTCCCGGCAAGATCAAGGAGCTCGACTTCTGGCGCGCATACTTTTGGCACGTGGAGCTCATCAAGCTCGATCTCATCAACATGCTCAACAGCGGCGTCCCGCAGAAGAAGCTTGACGACATGGTTGCCGAACTCCCGCCACTCGACCCGACCCCTCCCGGAGCGTACTTTATTCCTATTCCGCTGCCGCCCATCTCCCAGGTCGCCCTGTTGCGGCACTACAACAACGTCAAACTCGAAGCCCTCGAGTCAGTCTCGGCCAATGATCGGGTCAAGTACCAAGCCGGTGTCTCCGACGCTGTGACTGCGCATGCGGAGAAAAACGCCGAGAGCAAGCGCGTTCAGTTCCTGCTCGATTTGTAAAACCCGAACAAAAGTTGAGGAGATCTAAAATGCTGTACAAGGACTTCTTTTTCCAACCGTGACGAATGTTTGCCAGGCATCTACGTACGACGCCGGCGTCGATCTTCTTTCGCTCGCGCAAGTCTCGATCAATAACCGGCAGCTGTAAAGGCACATCATCAAATGGATTACTCAGTGTTTTTGGTAGGACAGGGTTGCTTGCCGCCTCCATTTGCTTGGGGCCGGCAAGGCTTATTATGCATCTATGTGGTACGTATGTATGTGTGTAAAGTACGCGTGGCATATCGCTCGCACGTTTCGCGCGCAGCAGCAGCAGCAGCAGTCACTCCTCCTCCATGGAGGCGACGCCAAAGTTGTAGATTTCTTCGTCCTCGTCGTCGTCGTCGTCGGTCTGCATCATGGAGGGCGAGTAGGACACCGCAGAGGCCGGCGAAGTGGAAGACTCGTAGTCAAGATATACAGAGGCAGGGGAGGCATCCTTGCCCACCTGCGGGAAGGCGCTCGGCGGCAGGAAGTGGTCATCTTCCTCGTCCGTTGCAAATGGGTCCTGGCCGACGATGGCGAAGACGACGGTGATGTCATCTTCCTTACCGCCCTCGTAGTCGACGCCGTGCTCCTGGGCAGAACGCGCGAAAGGCGTGGAGCAGTTTGGGAGGTGCGAGACCTTGTAGGCGCCGCGCGCGAGCATGAGCGACAGCTTGCGCAGGATCGCGTCGTCGCAAGAAAAGTCGTGTTCGCTCATGCCGAGGATGTTGATGATGTCATCCACGCCCAGGTTGTCAAAGAGCCCGTCGGTCCCCATAATGACGAGGTCGCCCTCGCGAAGCGTCTCTTCGTAGCGGTTCGCGTCGTGGGGCATGTCGAGCGAGTTGGTGCCCAGCTGCTTGGGGCAGTTAAAGTAGTGCTGCTGCTCCTCGGACACGCTGACAATGTAGTAGCCCTCAGCGCTGGGTCGGAGCACAATGAAGCCGCTGTCGCCCAAGTTGACGCAGCGCATGACGTCGTCCTCGATGGTCATGATGCACGCCGTGGCGGTGCCCTCCTTCTGCGAAGCGTCGTAGCTCGCGCTGAGGATCTCGAGCGGGTCGCTCGACCCGGAGTCCTGCACGAAGCGCTTCGCGTTCTCCATGAGCTCGCGCGAGTACTCGCCCGAGTCCACGCCGATCTCGATCCAGCCGCCGACGCCGTCGCTGACGCCGAGCGCGGATCCCTCTTGGGAGATGAACATGGCGTCTTCGCCCTCCCCGTTCTTCTTGGCGTGCGGGATGATGGCGCCCGCGCTAAAGAACCTCAGCTTCTTCTTCTTCTTCACGGGCCGCGCGGGCATCTGCGCCATCAGCTTGCGGCGGCCGATGCGCTGGCCGGCGGGCGTATGCATCACGGGCCGCGGGGGCGTCGCCGCCGGGTTCGCGGTCTCCGCGCCGCCGCCGCCGCTGCCCTCCTCCTCCTGCTGCTGCTGCTTCGCCGGCGTGCGGACGTCGCGCGGCGCCATCGTCATCATCATCGTCTCCGCCATCTGCCGCTGCTGCTGCTGCTGCTGCTGCGCGGCGGGGGTCCTGGCCGTCGTCGTCGTCCTCGTCGTCGGGCTGGCTGGCTGGCTGGCTTGCTGGCTGGCGGGCGCAGGCCTCGGTCGTTTGCAGTTTGTTTGCCTCTGCCGGCGGCGGCGCGGCGCAGGCAGGCAGGCGGTGGTTGTCCTCTTCGTTTTTTCCCGCCCCGGTTTTTTCCCACGCCTCATCAGGCCCGGTGCGGTGGTTAGGCGCCGGTTAGGTTCAGGTTAGGTTAGGTTAGGTTAGGTCAGACGCCCGGGGAGGGAAAAAAGCCCCGGCAGGCAGGCAGCCACTGGCAGCAGGCGTCAATCTCATCAGGCGCTGCCAGGCAAGGAAGGCCAGGCCAGAATGGTCTCGCGGAGCCACAAAGGTTCGTGGAACTTCGTGCACGCCGGAGGCATCAGCCCGGGCCTGCCACAACTTGGCCCACAAGACAATACTGCGAGTCATAGAAGAAAGAAGGTGACGCGGACGGACGTCCGGGACTCCGGCGGAGACAGTTTCGCTACGAGCGATGACTGAGAAACGAACGGGCTTGTCCAGACGGGCGTGCGTCGAGAGCGAAGTGAGCCCCGGCGAGCTTAGTGGGACCAGCTATCACGCAAGCAAGTGTTTGCAAGATTCTCGAAGACGCGCAGTGCAAGATGGATGAAAACCGTCGGTCTCAGTGGGGCCCGTCCCACCGTAACGACCGACCTCATCACGGGCAAGTTGGGCAAGCAACGACATCACGGGGCCCGCCCGTCTGCCATCATCCATCGTTTGTAATCGTCGTGGTCGTTATCGGGATCATCGCCCACTCCCAGCCAGGGAAGAGTCTGTCCTACTTTTACTCATCAGCGTCGCCACGGATGTGGCGCTCGAGGGCATGCTTGAGCGAGGTGGCGGCGTGCACGACCGAAGGCTCGCGGTGCTGAAAGAGAGGCTGCAGGCGCGTGCTGGCACTCGAGGCGAGTGCACGGGCCTTGGGGGCCCCGGACGCCGTCTCCGCGTCAGCGTTGTCCTTGAAGAACGCCTGCAGCGCAGCGAGCGCCGCGATGATGGCGGAGGTGTTCTTGTTCTCGACGATGCAGCGCCACGCCACGTCGTGCAGCGGCTTGACGGAGTCCTGCGCCACCGGGACGACGCGGAAGATGCGCTTGAGCGCGCGCATGACCCCGATAGCCACAATGTAGCCCGAGCCGCGAAGCGCGGTCTGCGCGAGCGCGTGCACCTTCTCCAGCTGCTCGGCGGGCACCTCCGCGTACCAGGCGGCGCCGATGGCCTCGAAAGACTTGGCGGCGATCTGGGCGTCCGCATCGTCTTGTTCGGCGCGCGCAAAGAGTGCCTCGATGAGCGCCGGACTCTGCGGCTTTCCGGTCGCGCAGACGCTCGTGATGGCGTCAAAGGCCGCCAGCGTGTATGCCTTAGGCACATTGGCCGCCGTGCGAGACGCCTCGGGCAGCAGAACGTTGGTGCAAAAGTTTTCCGGCGCGCGGTACTCGTCCGGAACAGAGTCAAGCTCTCGCGTGCGACGCCAGACCTCGCAGGTTGCCGCCAAAACAGCCTCCTTGCCGCTCCAGATGCGGCCCGGCAACGCGGACACGAGCATCTCGAGCATCTCGCCCGCGTGCGGGCCCAGACGCGCGGCGTCCACGTTGGACGCAATACTGCGCAGCGCCTCGGCACCCTGGCGCTTGCGGAGCCAAGTCGAGCTGCTCAGAGCTTCCTCGCAAGCCGGGAGCAACAGCTCGAGATGCCCGCTCACGCCGTGCGAGATCGTCCCGGCGTTCTCGATCCAGATCTGCTGCCAGAGCTCGGCAATGTCCTCATCGTCGTCGTGCCGCGCGAGAAACATGAGCGGGAGCAGCTCGTCGCGGTGCTCCTGAAAGGCGTCCGGATTGCGGCTCAGCAATTCACGCACGGCGCCGCCAGCGGTCAGGCGGCCCCGCGCCTCGTTCCCGTCGGCGTAGATCTTGGCGAGCAGCTGCACGTAAGTATGCACCTGGTCGTCCGGGGCCAGACGCGCTACCGCGGCCGCGGTGCCGGCAAACGTCCTCCGCACGGTCGCACTTCGGTCGTTGAGCGAGGCGGCCAGCCCCCGCAGCAGCGCGCCCGCGTACGGCTTCAAAGATTCCTCCAGCTCGCGGCGCGCGACAATGCGCGAAATGGCGCGCGCGGTGGCCGCCAGCGTGGGCAGGCCCACGCCAGACCTCGCGAGGCGCGCAAGCTCGGGACAAATCTCCCCGAGGTCGCTGTCGCTCGGGATCTGGTCGATGCAGACCTCGACGGCCTCCTGCATCGGCGACTCGTTCGAGGCTTGGATCCGCATCGTCTCGAGCTGCTCGCGGCTCATTTGCAGGTCGCCGCCCTGGTCACTCGTGTGGAACATGGCGTACTGCAGGACCTGGTCCTCGAGACTGCTCATGCTCTCGAGCAGCCTCACCATGACCACGGCGAGGTGTGGGCGAATGTTCTCCTGGGCGGCCTTGACCACGCGGGCGAGCGTGTGCACGCTCACAGCCTGGCCCTCCTTGCTCTGATTGCGGCCCAGTCCCTGCTCCACGAGAAACGGGAGGACAATGTCGAGCGCGTCCTGGGCGACTTGGCGCGCCCTCTCCGACTTCTTCTCCTTGACAGAGCACAAACGCACAGTCAAATTATTGAGCGTCTTGGCGAGCCGCAGCGCCGCCTCCTTGGTGGCCTCGCTCAGATCGTCGAGCAAGCGCAGCGACAGCACCCATATGTCTTCGAGAAAAGGGAGCATGTCCGCGTCGGAGGTCTCGCGAATGACAAAGCTCATGGCCAGCGCCCCGGCCTGGCGCTCGCGCACCTTCTTTGACCCGATGTTTTGCAGGAGCTCCTGCACGATGTCCTCGAGCCTGGCTTCAAGAATCTCGGAATCGGTACCGAGCTCAAAGCTGATCGTCTCCCACAGCTTGGTCATGGCCGACCGCATCGCCTTATCGGTGTCGTACCTGTAGTGAAAAAGAATGGGAACGAGCTCGTTCACGGTCGCGGTCTCGAGATCGTGGGTCGTTTCGTCCCCGTCTGCTCCGCTGCTGGCCCCGCCGGCGTCCGCGGTGGCCTCGTCAACGTCGAACTCGGCGCAGCGCAAATGCCGCGTCGAGGCCGTCTTCCAAAGCGCGTCCCCGACGCTCAGATACAAGAGCCGGTACACGAGGTCCGGCCGCTTCACGCGAATGGCAACCTCGTACATTTCCTTGTACGCGGCGTGCAGGGGTAGCACCACCGGCGAGCGCTGGGCGGCTCCAGGGCCGTTTGCGGCAATGGTGCGCACGGTACCATCTGCAGCCACCCCTTGCCGGAGCTGCTCTGCGAGCTCGCGCAGGTCCACTGCCTGAGCAGCCTCTTCTGCGTCGGCGTCCTGAGCGTTGTTGCTACTGCCATTGTCATTGTCGTTGTCGTCGTCGTCGTCGTCAGCGTCGTCCTCATTGGCGACAGCGCTCTCCCGGCCGCCATTCTTCTTGCGCTCCTTCTCTGCCTCGTACTCGCGCTTGACGTCCGACATGAAGGTGCTCTTTACGGCGAGGTGGCGCGGCAAGCTGGAGACAAGCTCGTCGCGAAGCGCGCGCGAATTGGCGGCATGAAAACACCATGCCATGCCCCGGGCTGCGCACTCGCGGGTCAGCTCGCCGCGCTCGCGCAGCAACCGGGCAAAGGTGGCGTGGATCTCCTCCAGGAGAGACTGGACGCGATCGCCGGCCGCCAGGTCGCGGACGAGCTGCAAGAGCCAAAATGCCGAGGAAGCGCGCACCCGGTTGCGCGTCGATACTGAAGCCTTGCGGATGATGTGCGTGACCACTGCCAGCAAATCCTCGTCGCTTCGCTGCGCGAGCTCCGCAAAGGCGACGGCAATAACGAGCTGGACCTCGATCTCCTTCTGCGTGCCGGCGTCCAGAAGAACGTCCATGACGTCGGCACGGATCTCGTCAGAGGACATGAGCGCCAGCTTCCCAAGCGTGCGCAGGGCGCCGGCAATGGCCGCAAAGTTTGACGTTTCCGCGTCCGCGTTGACGGCGTCGGGGGTCTGCACCTCGACCTTTGTAATTTTGCGAAGCTCGTCGACGACGACGCGCGTGTCCTCTTCGGAGAGCGTCAGTGCGTCTCGTGCCGCCGCGCGGCCGATGGCGTCAATAGTAGCAACAGTGATGATCCTAAACTTGGAGCGCTCCTGCAAAAGACGCAGAAGGGCGGTGCTCAGCTCGGCAGCTTGGTCGTGCGGGAGGTCGGTGTCCCCGAGCAGGCGGCCCACCGCCAAGACGGCGCCGTGCCGACCCGCTGTGGCCGAGACGACTCGTTTCGACATGCGCTCCGCAAGAACCTTAACGAAGCTCGGATCTGCGCGCGCGTCCGGCGAGTAGACGACGAGGTCGGCGACGTTCTCGCGGACCACGGGTGAATCGGCCGCCAGCCAGCCCAGAAGCCACTCGGTTTGCAGCATGTCCGCAAGAGCAGCGTGCTGCTCGACGAGGAGAACAAGACTTCGCGACGCCACACGGTGCAAAACGCGAATCTGGGTCGCGTCCTTGGCCTCGATGCCCATTTCCACGAGGCTGCGAAAGATCTCGAGGTGCTCCGTCCGGGGGGATTCGGTGCCGACGACCTGCGTCTGCTGTAGGCAGGCGCTAGTGAAGCCGAGGATTGACGCCACCTGCGCTTGCAGGACCCGGTCTCCGGAGGCGGCCATATCGATTAGCTCAGAGGTCCGGGCCGCTAGAAACGCCATCCAGGCACTGAAGGACGGGAACTCGGGCGCCTTGACGCGGCGCACGAGAATGGCGTGTTCCTCGGCCAAATGAACGGCGTCGGTCCAGGCCATGGCCAGGCGCGAGGGGTCGACAGCGGCGGCGTCGGCGAGAGTTTCGACGGCCCACGAGCTAAACTTTTCGATACGTCGCTCCGTGCGCCGGCGCTTGCGGCGCGTGGAGGGATCCTCAGAACCCTCATTCGCTGCTGCGTCACCGGCGTCGTCACGGTCCTGCGCGCTCGAGGTGCGGGGCGTCTTATCATCGATCTCGCCGTGTGCTCCGCAAAGCTCGGGGAGGAGTCCGCGGATGGCGACCTGGCGCGTGGCCAGATCGGGATCGCAGGCGAGGCGGATGCAGACGAGGCGGGACTCGCAGTCCTCGAAAGCGAAGAGTCGGCGGCACCAGTCCGCGGCGACGAGGCGCGCGCGCGGCTCTGCGCTGCCAGCGTAGGGGAGCATGAGCTGCTTGATGGTGGCGCGCGCATTGTCCGAAGCCCCGGAAGACGGGAGGAACGCGAGGCAGAGACTGCCGAGGGCCTCCTGGATTGAGAGTCGGATTTCCGTGTCGATCTCGAGAAGGCCGACGAGGTCGGAGACAAGGATGACGCTGTCGCTAAAGAGCGAAGGGAATCTGTGGGCCAGCCGGCCTAGTGCCGTGTAGGTGCGCTCCCGTTCGTGAAGGCGACTGCGGTTGGTCGAGTACTGCTTGACCTGCTCGAGCTGCTTGCGGATGACGAGGGCTAGCTTGGGGCCAGCCTGCAGCTCTGAAAGCGTGTTGACGGGTACGAGGTTGAGTAAGAGCTCCATGAATTCGAGCGCGAGCACGCGGAGAGAGGTGCCGCTGGCCGACCCGATGAGGGCGTCTTCGACGACGACGGCGGCGGACGCGGCAGTGGCGGCGAGACCGCGGGGGCCTGCCTTGAGGAGCACGCTGAGAGCGCGCTCGCGAACCTGGGGCGAGGCATCTTTGCGGGAGCCGTCCGTCTGGCCCGTCTCCTTGACCGAGGGCGCCGCAAGGGACATGAGGTTGACCAGGAGCGAGGGGTCGTCCATGTCCACGACGCGCATGGCTTGGACCATGGCCATTTCTGCGGCGTCGACGACCTCGTGGCGCAGGGCGCTGCGCGCGACGACCAAGAGCGGGAGGCTCTCTTCTGTAGTGAAGACGCGAACAGAGAGCAGGCGCAGGATGGCGCGCTGCTTTTCGGAGAGGGTGTCGGCGTCCGGGAGGTTGCCGGCCTTGTCCTTGAGGCCATCCACGCGGGAGGGCGTGAGGCCGGGCGGAATGGCGCGCGCCGCCGCGGAGCGGCTCGGCGGCACGAAGAAGAGCCAGTCGAGAAGGTAGCTGAGCAGGCACGCCCTGTCCTCGGACGTGGTCTCGGGCGTGAACCAGGCCGCGTCCGAGGGGAACGAGAGCGCCGGGAGCATGTTGCCGACGACCCTGAGCGCGATGGCACGCTGCGCGCGCTGCAGGTCGCAGATCCCCCGGCAGAGCATCGGCGCCAGCCGCGACTTCTCGCCGGGCGAAAGGCGGTCGGCGCCGAGCTCGATGTAGACGAGCGCAAAGTTGACGGTGAAGTTGCTGTTCTCTCCATCTTGACGCGTGAGCGCGACGAGGTCGAAGCAGGGCAGTTTGATCGAGGGCGTGTCCTTGACGCGTTTGTTGATGTGCTGCAGCACCTGGAGCGTCTTGTTGCGCACCGCCGTCGAGTCGCCGAGCCGCGTCAGCAGCCGCGGCAGCAGCCTGTCCAGGACCCGCTCGAGCCGCGCGTCATCGTCCGTCAGCGCGAGCCGCGTCAGCACGCGGTCCAGGGACGCGAGCTCCTCCGCCTCGGCGCTCATCTCGCTCGCCTCGACTTGCCTCGCCGCGCCCGTCCGCTCGCTCGTCCCGGGGCGCGACGGTCGAAGAAGGTCTGCGCCGAGTCGTCATGAGCACGCTCACGAAGGAGTCATGAACTCGCATTCATGAACTCATGAAGCGCGAGGAACCCGCCTTCGCCGCCTTCCGCCCTCGCGGCGCGCTCCTCGCCGCCGCGGAGGGGCCGCCGGGCCGCGGTCGATCCGCGCCGGGGTCGAGGCGGGCGGAGACGAGCGGCAAAGCATGCCATGCCAAGTAGTAGGCCTAGTACGTCCCCAGTATTATTATGGGGTACCATGATGATACCACTGCAGACCCGCGCCAAGGCTCGCCCGCCTACGCGAGGATGGCCTCCGGAGCAAACCCCGGCTATGCCAGGGACGCCACGCGATCGCGGGCTGCCAATTTGGCCGTGACACGAGGCACGATATCGAGATGTCATGTCGAAGATGCAAGGTCACGATATCCCCAAGCCTGACCATCGAGCGAGGATACGTGCAGCATGCTTGCGCATGCAGGCCTGCGCGCTGCCGAGTGGTATGAAGGCATGTTCACGTTCAGGGCAAGGGGGCAACGAATGAGGTGGTGCACAGTATATTGTTTGTACAGAGCGGAGCGCGTTTTTAGACGCATGCTTTGCGCGCATGCGTGCATGCGTGCGCGCGAAAGAAGTGAAGTGAGTTGTCGCGCCCGTTACCGTGGGCGTCGTAGCTAACCTGTGCCCTCCGTGTCGACACTTTTCTCGCCGCGATCGTCCCCGTCGTCGCCGTCCTAATTCCAGGCAAAGTAAGCGAAGAGCGTCTTGCGACAGGCAGACGAGCCGCATGTACACGGAATGACGGCGTCTTGCGGGTCCTCCGTGTGAAGCGCGAAGTCGTGCGTGAGCTCTTCGCCAGACTTAATGTCGCGCAGTGCAACGACGAGAACGCCCCAGGACCCGTCGAGGAAGACTTCTTGCATGCGCACATTGGGAGCGCACGAATGGTTAAGAAACTGAAGCGCGTTGATCTCCTTGCCGACCTTCCCGTCGACCACTACACCGTGTGCGCCGTCGTTGAGGTTGAAGAGGAAGTTTTCGTCGCGATCGTCTTCGACGTCGTCCCAGGCCTCTTCCGTGTAGACGGTGCCGTTGTAATAGCCTATCGCCGGCGAGCTGGCGGGGATATCCTGGGCTGCAAAGACGCCCTCGCCGTGAACGTGGCTCGCTCGGTTTTCCAGCCGCGGCCAGCCGCTTTTGCGGCGCGCCTCGACGCACTCCCGCCAGCGCTCGTTCTGGGCCGCCTCGAAGGCTTTCTCGTCAAAGTCCTCGGGCGTCGGCTTGACGAACTCGCCGTCCTCGTCGACCACGGCGATGGGGTAGCCCAGGTCCCTGTTGATGGCGCGCAGCGGGCGGGACTGCGAGAACCTCTCGCGCGCCGCCGCGTCCGCGAACTCGTACGCAGCGTCCATTCTACATTTGTCGCGGTGCTCACGTGCAAGAGAGTCTGGTAAATGAGCGGCACTCAAGACACACAGGACCTGGTGTATCATTCGCCTAGCCGCGTCGGGTCTCCAAGTCCGGCGCCCCGCGCTTTTCACGCCGTGCCGCACATGGAATCGCCGAGTCGCGACAGGCGCTCTGGCGAAGCTGCATCAATGAGATGGCAACAAGTGCTCGAGTGGTTTCTGCCAAGGAAGAATCGACGTGATTTGCCAAGAAAAAGCTCCGACCGGATTGAGGTAGGCCTCCGCCCCTCCACCAGAAATCGTCATGATTGAGGACACAACACGAAGAATAACTTAGAATAATTAGAACCAGCTGCCGTAGCCAAGGTGGTCGGGGATGGAGTACGAGAATCCCGGAGAGTCGCGGCCCTCGTTCCCGTTGGAGTTCTTGTTGACGCCGTAGTGCTTGTAGCCCATCCAGCCGTACGGAACACTGGGCACAAGGTCGTCGTCGTTGACAAAGCGGAACTGCTTGAACTTGCCGTGAACGTCATCAGAGAGACTGTC
Organism: Aurantiochytrium sp. T66; assembly: GCA_001462505.1. Classification (NCBI taxonomy): domain Eukaryota; class Bigyra; order Thraustochytrida; family Thraustochytriidae; genus Aurantiochytrium; species Aurantiochytrium sp. T66. The sequence continues at coordinate 316,661 of KQ758900.1, read as the reverse complement.
AGAAAGGACGCGGGGGGAGCCAAAGGTGACGAGGACCATCTTGCTCGCAGACCAGAGGGCATCCTTGTACATGACGTAGGCGAGGACGTTGAGAATGCCACCGCCACGGCTGTAGCCAGCCATGATGAGACGGTCGTTGGAGCCACATTTGGACTGGATGGCGCTGTAGATTCTCTGGCGCATGTTGTTGTACGGCTTGGTGAATCCGTCAAAGCCGTCGCCCCAGACCCGGGTAGTCGAGCAGTAATTGTAGCGCGAGCACCACCACCACGTCCAGGATTCGCAGCCGCAGCTCTCGGCGCGAATGTAGTGGTTCTTGATGCTCAGGATGTCTTCGTCACCGAGGTCCAGGTTATCGACCCAGTCGGCGAGGTCGAGGCCGCTCTCCTCGGCAACCACATAGCACGCTTGGCCGCTAGTGCCGCCCGAGGTGCCGTACATGGTGTCGGTCTTGCGGTACACGATGGCGGCATCGTTCTCGTGTACGATACCGCCCGAGTAGTCGGCGGCGTCGATCTCGGCCCAGGCCACAGTGCCTACCGTGTTCTGCTCCGAGGTGAGGGCGAGCTCGCGGTAGCGGAGACGCTTCTCGTCGGTCTCGCGGAGCTCGCGGACCTGGCCCTGCTCCTCGTCACGGAGGGTCTTGAGGGCGCTCATGATTTCGGCGGTCATGAACTGGTCGTACCACTCGTCGGCGGCAGCGTACTGGTCGATGAGCTCGTTGATCTGCTCCATGGTGAGGTTGCCGGTGAAGACAGGGTTGCTGTCGTCGAGGTAGGCGGACTTGAGCGTGGCCTGGGCCTGGGTCACGGCGGACTGGGACTCCGCGCCATCGCTGCTGCCGCCCGAGGACG
>KQ758900.1:242610-262271 GCA_001462505.1 Aurantiochytrium sp. T66 | reverse complement strand
TTACGCGGAGGCCGGGGACGCGGCGGCGCGCGGCGGCGGCAACGACAACGACAACGACGACGACGACGGCCCCGGAAAGGTGCAGAAGGCCGCCGTCGCGGCCGAGGACCGCGGCGGCAGAGCGCCCGGCGCGACCGGGGCGCAGACATGGCCCTGCAAGCGCGCACGGTCTTCGCGGGCGGCCAAGTCCAGGGCACGGCCGCTCAAGGTCGCCAGGTCCGATACGAGGACGCCGACCGAGGACGCGAGGATGCGGCGCGCCCACGGGGTGACGCCCGTGCCGGGAAAGAAAGTAGAGATCACCTCGCCCCGCGCGGGCACGCGCAAGGGCGTGGTCGACGAGCTGCGAGGCGACTTTGCGCGCGTGCGCTTCGAGGACGGCTCGCTGCTGTGGGAGAACAGGCGCGCGTGCCGCGTCGTGGGCACCGTCAGGAGACGCAACGACCATCGCAGGTCATCGCCACAATCGCCATCGACCAAGAGCACGCGGTCAACGGCGTCGATCGCGCCGCCCCCGCAAGGGCGGTCCGCGCGGGCCGCGAGAAGGGAGAGCATGCGAGCGCAAACCCAAAAGGTGGGCGTTCTGAGCAAGGCCTGCGCCGACGTCGCCGACGCGTGGAAGACTGCGCGTCGGCGCAACCCCGGGGCGGACCCCCACAACGCGGATGCGCAGCTGCCGGTGGGCGGCCTGCCCGTTTCGGGCGTGCGGTACTTTACGTCAGAGACGCTGCCGAACCGCGTCGCGGACGTGCTCTTCAAGATGACGCGCTCGAACATGAAGCCGCTGTACGAGTCGGTCAAGGACGCGCCTTCGGCTTGGGATGATGCCAAGAAGCAGCAGGAGCTCTTTTGTCAACCCAACATGCTCTTTTTGGTCGTCTACAGCGACGAAGTCGAGGACGTCCCGCAGAGCGCAGACGAGACGGACCCGCTCTCCGTAAGCGCGGACGTGCTCAGTCGGATCGTGGACCGCATTGTCGACGACCACGAAGAGACGTCTCGTTTGCAGCAGCAACAGCATGGCGGCGAAGCCGAGGCTGGCGTGCCCCACCTTCGCCCGGACCAGATCATTGGGTTCGTTGCCTTCAAAACGTATTGCGAGGCCGCGCGCTGGTCTTTATTGTATATCCACGAGCTGCAACTTGTGCCCGAGGTGCGCGGGCGCGGCATCGGGGCCTACCTGATGGCCAACCTCGAGGAGATTGCGCACAAGTACGGCTCCGTGTTTCTCATGCTCACTGTGCAGGACGTCAACGTGGGCGCGCGGCGGTTCTACGAGAAGGGCGGCTTTTCGGTCGACGAGGCGTGTCCGAGCGTGTGCTACCAGAGTGAAAAGGTCTCGTACCGAATTATGAGCAAAATGCTGGATCCGCGCATTCTGCGAAACGCCTGCGTTCTCTGCAAGGATGCCTGCTTTCGGTACCCGGAGAGCCTGACGATCCATAACTGCAAGCTCCATGGGGAGCAGTGGCCGTTCCGGTGCCGGCACCCGAGCTGCGGGCTTGGCACGGTCAAGCGAGAGCAGCTCCGGCAGCACATGCAACAGCACGAGGAAGGCAGCGGGGCGGGGGGCGGCGCGGCGTCGCAGGACACGGGCAGCGCGTCCGCAAGAAGCTTTGGGCTGCCGGCCAAAATGCGCGAGGACAGCAGCGAGGGGAGCGAGGCGTCGGCGTCCCAGGGCGCGCGCCGCGTAGCACGCGCCGCGGACCTCTTGTGCCAGCGGGTCACTCTCTTGTCGTCTGGGCAGGCCGGCATGGTGGTCAAGACGAGTGGCAACACGTACACGGTTCGCCTGGACGGGGATCCGCCCGAGACGCGGTCGCTGCGGCGCAGCGATTTTGTCGTGCAAGTCCCGCAGACGCGAGACGCGCTTCTTCGATGCGTGGCCGGGCCCGACGAGGCGCAGATTGACCCGAACAAGCTGCTGCCTCCGGTGGTGGAGCGCAAGAAAAAGGACCCGGACTTTTTGTATGCAATGGCGTTGCACTATCAAGAGGAGGGGCGGCACAAGCGCCGCCGACAGGTCGGCGTGTCCTCGTGACCGGCATGATTCTTGATGATGGGGCGACGGACTCCTGTGTCAACTGAAAGGCGAACGGCATTGATGAATACGCGATACGTACGGCAGAGCGGCGAAGCTTTGTATTATTCTGCTCACGCGGGTCGCTCTGTCTGTCAGTCTGCACCGGTGAAACATGAAAGAATGGCAAATGAATATGGTACTTTTTTATTACGAACTCTCTGGGGGGGAGACGGCGCGGTGTTTCTTGTTTCGTGCCCTAGGGCGGCACCTGGTATAACCACAAGAAAGAAGGGAAATGTGCGACGCGTCGCGTCCTGTACTGATGCTGCGTGCGCGCGAGCTAACTCGCCCCCGCACGATGTGATACAGCGAAAAAGCACTTTCCGGCGCGCGGAGACGGGCAACGCGACTATAATCACAGCTGCGGCTGGTTCTCAGACGCGACGGCTAAATTTGCGAGCCCGCCATCCGCGACATCGCAGGCAGGAATGAGGCCGACTCGAGCCTGCGTGAGGGCAGAGAGAGTCGAGCCAAACTGAATGGGATCGAGCCGCTCCGCTCCGCTGGGCTGGCTGGCTGGTTGGCCCCAGTCCCGCGCGCATGGACATGATGCGGTCCGGCCGCATCGCTCAAAAGAGTGTGCCGACGTATTCGGCGCGCGGGAACTGGTCGGCGAGCTCGGGCCACTGGACGAGGAAGCGGTCGGCGATCCCGTAGAGGATCTTGCCGGTGAGCGAGAGCGTCTTGACGCGGCAAAAGCTCTCGACGAAGACGATGCAGGGGTCGCCCATGCCGAAGAAGCGCAAGAGGAGCGCCCCGATGCAGACCGGGACGCAGGTGCCCGGCCCGTTGCAAAGCACTAGCCTTGGCTTGGAGCGCAGGACGACGGCCACGCTGTCGAGCGTGGCGGCGGCCGTAGACCAGGCGGAGGTCACGTAGCTCTGGCCGACCTCGCGGCTCCTTCGGATCTTGTATACGGAGGCACGGGATGCCAGGGCCGGGCTACAGGCCTCGAACTTGGGCATGCTGGTCTTGTCCGTGTCGGCCATGACCACGTGCAGCGGCTCGTACCTCTCTGACATTTTCTCCACGAGCGCGAGCATCTCCGTGGTGTGTCCGCCAGACCCGAGCACCATCAGCGTGCTGCACTTTTCGCTCGACTTGAGTTTCACCGTTCTCCGCGACCTCGGCCGCAAGCACATGTACAGCCTCAGGGCCGCGGCGACGACGACGAGCACCGCCGTCACGATGGCGAGCTCCACGCCTGTCATCTCCTGCATCCTCTGCATGCCGAGCGGCAGCATCTTCGTCTGCGCAGCTCAGGTGGTATATTCCCCTTCTTCTGCTACTTCTCCTATCCGGGTCTTCTCGCTGTCCGTCTCCTCGAGGCGCCTCCCCTGCCGCGCGCGCGTGCGCACCAGAGCCAAGCCTTCGCTCGCGGCGGGGCGCTGGTCCGCGCCGCGCACGGCCGATCTACCGCTCTAGGATCGATCGCAGACTGCTGCTGCGACGGGGCCGGGAGGCGATCGAAGGCGTAGCTTTCGATCGATGAATGAATCACGAAGGCTCAGGCTCGGCGGGGCTCGTGCGAGGTGTGCCAGCCGCGCCCGCCGAGCCGCGCCGCTCCGCGCGATGCCGCTCTGCTCGAGTCCGTCCCGATCCGAGGTCCGCTCCCGAAGTTGCTTCTCTCTCCGGGTCCAGAGCTGGCAGCGCAGCGGTCTCAAAACGCGGCCGAGCGCGCGAGCTTCGAGGCGGCGACGACGTCGTCGAGGCGTGGGACCCGACGGACTCGGATACCAGCCGGCGGCACGTGGGAGCGGCCCGACCGACGATGGGCACCAGAATCGACCCAGAATGGCACAAACGCCCGCTCGAGGTCCCGGACCTCGCGCAGCGCTGCGTCCTGGTCCGCCGCAGATCTCGACTCGCTCAGGACTCGCGCGCGCGGGGCCGGGGGGAAGCGAGCTCGGGAGCCAGGCGCCAGGACGGACGAGTCGCGAGGGTGGGTTTCAGGATCGGGGTCTGCTTTTGAAATCGAACTGGAATGTTTGATTATTATTTAGAGTTTCACGCCGAAAAACCAAAAACTTCGACCGCGAACAACAGCAGCAAGGCAGCGTCCAGCAGCAGCAGCAGCCGCCTGGCCGCCACGTTGCGCTCGCGCGCAAGGCGTCGCAGAAGATCGCAGAAGAGTGGGTACGTACGTACCGTACGTGGTAGTGAGTGTGGACTCTGTGGAGGCACTGCAGTGTGCCTTCGCAACGATGATGTCGGCCGACAATGCAAACACAAGGGTTGGAACATAACATGGATGGCGGGGGAAGGACTTCAAGGAGGGGGCGAGGACGAGCCAATACGTACTTCACTTCGATGCTTCGATCGTGACTCTGATGACATGTGACATAACATGCTTGCATCATGACAGAAATCGATGCGCCGACGTCGCCGAGGGCCCGTCCAAGACTTCAAGGTGATTGACGATGTGACCACAGCCGTCGTGGCCTCGGATGACGCAAGCCGCATCATCGTTCGACGTGCGATAGCCGGACGACGACGGTCCATCCGTCGCTCATGATCGCATGATGACAACCCAACAGACGTGCGAATAGCCTAGCGAGGCGTCAGTCATCACCTGACCAGTCTCGCGCCGCGGGTGCAACGCTTGCGCCAATCTGGAGTTGGTGACGCCCCCGATCATGACGGTGTCGACGCGTCGCGCAATGCAACGGCGAGCGGAAGCCTGCACACGACGCGATGCGACACGACGCAAGCCGCCCGAAGAGGAGTAGTAGTACGTACGTACGTACGTACCCGGGTACGTACTGCGTTTTCGTAGTCGGGTCCGACTTCCGCCAAGCGATGAGCATCGTGTCATCGTGGGGTTCTGCAGAACTGAACAGCAGCGAGCTCATTGACGATCTCCCTGATGATCAACCCCGAAATTCCACGCACGGCGGCGGCATTACGCCGCCGTGCCGGCACTGCAGGCACGGGCTCATATTTCGCGGCCTCTTGGAGGCTTCTTCTTCCTCCAGCCAGCTCTCGATCAGCGGCACGGGCGACGAACGGCGGCGGCGATCGGCCGCGTCGCTCGCGGTCAATGCCCCCGAGTCCCCTCGAGGCTCTCGAAGCCGGAGGCAGCGCAGGTGAACCTCCCGCGGGCTCGTCGGGTCGTCCTCGGACGCCAGCGCGCAAAATCTGATCCACTTTCCGCTCGTACGTACGAGACCACGCGGAGGCTAGCCTACCTAACCTAGGCCACGAGTACGTGGCACGTCATGGCCACTCTGCCACGGTGCAGCGAACGGGAACGTATGTACTTGCACGTAGAAGTTTGGCAAACTCTGGACCAGGTTCTGCGAGTGACAGATGAGGTGCAGCCCCTCACTTCGCGGGTGCGGGTGTCGGTGCTTCTTGGCCGCGGCTTCTCGGACCTCGGTCCTCTGTCGACTGCCAACGTTGTTGTCTGTGCACTGACTGACTCTGACAGACCCGCTGGCAATAGCAAACTATTCTTCAGAACGCTCGCTGGCTGGACCAAAACTCATTATGCGAGCAAATCCGCGAATTGCGTGCTGTCCCACTGATTTGCCTTCGAAGGCTCATCCCGTCGCTTGGTCCCTGCACCGCGAAAAGTCGCGTGTCAAGGGAGGAGAAAGAGCTCGAACCGCCTCGCAGCGAGAGGAAAGTCAACTGGTGGGCGGATCAGAAATTATCAGCCAGGCGAGGACGGCCTGGTGCGCGAGGTAGCCCTCCTGACCTCGTCCTCGAAAACGTTGAGAGGGCGAAATATCGCATGTCAAGAGAGGAAAGGCTCGGACGGTGACGCTGGTGCGCGAGGTCGTCTTCTGGACCTCGTCCTCGAACGAGAAAAGCCGTCTGTTTAAGGGAGGATCGAACGCGACAAGCCGCCTGTCAAGGGAGGAGGAAAAGCTCGAACCGCTTCGGTGTGTCAGAAAATCAACTCAGAAGAAATCAGGTGTTCAGGCGAGGACGGTGGCGCTGGTGCGCGAGGTAGTCCTCCTCCTCGTCCTCGGGAACGTTGAGGATGCGCAGGATGCGCGGGAGCACAAAGTGCATCATGCGCAGCACGAGCGGGGCCAGCACAATGGTCGTCACCGTGGCCGCCAGGAAAATGAGGTACGCCCGCCGCGAGAGCAAAAGGTGCGCCTGGAGCTTGCTAGAGAAGAGCAGCGAGAACTCGCCCACGTGCGCGAGGCCGATCCCGGTAAAGACCGATACCTTCCAGGAATAGCTAAAGAGGCGCACCACGGTGGTGCCGACGATGACCTTGATGACCACAATCTGGATGACCACAATGGTGATCACGCCCAGATTGGTCCAGAAGAAGCTCGGGTTGATGATCATGCCGATGGATGCGAACAGCAGCGCGGCAAAGACGCTCGCCAACGGCTGGATCGCCGCCATGGTCCGCTTCATGTACGGCGTCCCCGCCAACATGAGGCCCGCAAAGAAGGCGCCCAGATCCAGCGAGAGGCCCAGAAACTCGGTGATGAGGGCCATGACCATGGCCAGCGAGACCACGCCCAAGAGGTAGAGCTCGTCGTAGTTGGACCGGTTCTTGGACAGGAACTCGAGCAGCGTCGGCAGCGCGTAGCGCGAGAAGAGGTACGCGAAGCCGGCCACAAAGGCGATGCCGCTCAGCGAGCGGAAGAGCGCCAGCCCGACGCCGCCCACCGAGACGACGCCGCCGGAAATCGCTGGCGGAAGCGAAAACAAGAGACCCATGAGGAAACCCTGAAAGGTGAGGAAGCCCACCATCACTTTGCCGTGCACCGTGTGCAAGAGCTCCTGGTCGTGCAGATAGTCGAGCACGAGCGAGAGCGAGGAGAGCGACGACGAGAGGCCCAAGAGGCCGCCCTCGAGCGGGCTCTGCACGATCCCTGACCCCAGCGCGTAGATCTGAATGCAGACTGCGCAAATGGCCGTCGACAAAAAGCACCCGCCCACCGCCACCGTCTGAAACTGACGCTGCTCCGAAAAGGAGTACTCGAGGCCGTGCGCAAACAGAAAGAAAACGGATCCAAACTGGGCCAAGGTGTCGACCTCCACGACGGTCTGCACCAGGTCGAGGCCCGACGGCCCGACGATGACGCCGCCGGCAATGTAGCCGATCAGCGGCGGGATGTACGCCACCGCCGCGAGCATACCGCCAATCGTGGCCGACCCGAGCAAGAGCACAATGTCCAGCAGCAGCCGCAGATCGGCGTGAAGGACGGCGGGGTCGGCCAGCTTGGACAGGATCTCGTCCTTCTTTTGGGACGATGACGACCCGGCCATGGCGCCGTCTCGCCCATCGTCCGCCCTGTACCGGCTGCGCCCCTTTGACTTTTCCAGATTGGCCAGCTGAAACTTGGCCGCGACCTCGTCGAGGGACAGCTGCGAGGTCTCGCCCGTCTCCAGGGCCAGCTCGACTTGGCCCGTCTCGTAGTTGATGCGCGCGTGCTCCTGGATCTCGGCAATCTCCTGCTCCAGCTGGGCGGCCGTCATGGCCTGCTTGTGGATTCGATCGAGCTCCTTCGTCATGTCGAGACTCTCCTTCTTGGCCACTTGCAAGTTCTGCTTGGTGCCATTGAGAAGGAGGACAAACTTTTCCACGCTGCGCTTCACGTTCACGAGCTTTTGCACCTGGGCCGCCTGGTGGTCCTTAAGCTTTTTGATTAGCCGCTTGAGCCGCGCAATTTCCTGCTTGTCCGACGTCGACGTGCGGGAGGACCGCCGTCGCTTCTTTGACGACGACGAGGCGCCCGCCGACGAAGACGACTGCGCGGACGCGGCGGACGACCCGGACTCCGAGTCAGCGCCCGCCCCGCCCAGGCTCAGGAAGTCGTCTGCAAACTCATCAGTATCCACCTCCGTGAGCGCCTCGCCACTGTCCGGGTCAATGCCCAGGACCGCGGCCAGCTGCGCCGCCATGTCGTCGTGGACCTGGTCGTTGGCAATATCATCTTCGAGCTCCTCAATGTGGTAATCGCAGTAGCGCATGAGACTTTCCAGCTTGCGCATTCCATTATTCGTCTCTTCGAGGGAATTTCGCTGCACGGCGTCTCGAATATTGTCAAAGATGGGCTTGAGCGCGGCGAAGGCGGGCGGCGCTGCCTTGCGCCGCTTCTTTGTATAGGTGCGCGTTGATTTGCTCGAAGCACTCGATGATCCCCCGCTGCCGGCGCTGTCATCCTCGCTGCCGACGCCGCTCGCGTCGCCGCCGCTACTGCTCGCGCTGCTGCTGCTGCTGCTGCTGCTGCTGCTGCTGCTGCTGCTGCTTGTCCGGGACGCGTGATGAGTCGAGTGGTGCGAGGTAGACGCGTGACTGGAGTGGGTTGAGGAGGTGTGAGACGAGGAGTGGGCATGGTCTGACGTCCCGGCAACGGCCGAGCTCGCCGCGTATTTGTGGCTGCTGCTCGACTTGGTATGGCTCACGGAGCTTGCCGTGGCCATCTGGACGTGGCCCGCGTAGCTCGCGGCCACCGCCAAGATGACCGCCAGAGCGGCTGCCCAGTTCCGCATGCTCGGATTCCTCATCCTCTAAAAGAATCCAAGTCGCGCCGCGCACTTAATATCCTCGCCGCGAGACTGGAGGAATTCTTCACTCTCGTTCGTACGAGGTCCTCGTACGAGCAAGCTATCCCCAGATCCCGTCGACAAGATCTTCGCGAATAATGCCGGGCGCGCCGGCTGCCAGCGCCGGGCCGTGCAGGTCGTCGCCGTTCTCCGCGTTTATATCCTTTCCTGGACGGATCGCGGGGCTAGTCCTCGAGCAGGTCCCCGTCGTCGTCCTCGTCGTCGTCGTCGTCGTCGTCCTTCAAGGGGCCGCCAGGTTCGACTTCGCTTTTGAAAGCCCCTCCTCGCGGGCCGCTGCGCTCGCGGTGCGGGGCGCGCGGCGGCGGAAGGGGGAAGGGGGCGCGAGGCCCGCGGGCGGCGCTCAGCCCCGGCGCGCGCGCGGGCGGCGGGCGGGAGCGGCCGGTCCCGCGCCGAGTCGATTATGGTCTAGATACGGCGCCCCTTCCCCTGCTTCCGCGCCCGGGAGAACCGCGCGGAACAAAAAGAAGTTACGCGTAACGATCATAACGGCGCCGGCGGTTACAGGGGACACCCTGCGTCAGGTCCCGAGCGGATCTCGACGACGACGACGACGACGACGACGACGACGACGACGAGAGACGACGACGACGACGACGACGACGACGACGACGACGGACGACGACGACGACGACGACGACGACGACGACGACGAACGACGACGACGACGACGACGACGACGACGACGACGACGGGACGACGACGACGACGACGACGACGACGACGACGACGGCGCGGGCGCGGGCGCGGGCGCGGGCGCGGGCGCGGGCGCGGGCGGCAAGAGGAGGCGCGGATCGAGCGGCTGAAGATGATTGTGGGCAATAGATATGGTCGTGAGGGGTTTTATGTATAAGGATCGACGGGAAAAGGACGGGGCAAGGCAGGACGAGGAGCGCCGCCCAAGCGCCAAGCGCCGGTGGCTCGCGGGCGGGCTCGGGATGGCTAGCGGGCGGGCGTGTCGGCGTCTACTCTGCAGCGCTGAGCGAACGCCGCGAGGCGGAAATCCTGGCCTGCGAGGACCGCGGCATGGAAAAGGATTGCGTCTCTTTTCCAGGGGTTCTCCTCCCCGCCGCGGCGGCGGCTGCCGCCTCCGCGCGATGCAGATTGGCGCGACGCGACGCGAGCGTGGAGGTCGGGGACCCTTGCCGAAGATGGAGCGACCGCGACGAGGGCGATGCGGTGAGGGAGACCGGCAAGGGCTTGCGCTCGAAGGCCTCGGTCTCGCGATCGCCCAGAATGCGGCGGCTCGGCGAGGGGAGCAAGAGCGCCCCGACAAAGGGCCCGTCGCGATTTCTGCTCATGGCTCCGCTCACAGACGGCGACGGGCTCCGCGCCCTGGCGAGGTCCTCCTCCGCCTTTCGCATCTGCGCCACGCGGCGCGTGACCTCCTCGTCGCTGCGCTTGCGCTGCGCCCCGAGCAGCTTTTCGTCGTGCGCAGCGTGCCTCGCGCGCGCGGGGCGCTCCGACTGGCCCGCGACCAAGGCGGCTTCGCGGTCCTCGCTGGACTCTACAACGTTGCAATAGACCGGTATCCTGCGCTCCTGGACGACCTGGTCCTCGCTATCGAGCATGCGGATGCAGATGCTTCCGTGGTGCTCGCCCGCGTGCACGCAGTGGATGCGGGCGATGGCCTCGCGCGAAAGACCGACGGCCATCTCGCGCGGGTCCACGAGGAGCTCGGTCTCGGGCACGTCCTCAAAGTGCATGGCAACGTGCGTGGTAAATGGACACTTGTTCTGGACCACGATGCGGAAATTGTGCGTCGACCCCTGCACCAGGACGCCCATGTCCAGGTGCTCGCCCTCGAAGGGCAGCCACTTTTTCCGGTAGTTCTCGAACTCAAAAGGGGCTAAAATCTCGAGAAGCGCGGGGTCCCAGAGGTCGTCCGCGAGCCAGAACTGCTTGCGGGCCCGGCGCTGCGGGTCGTGCTCGAAAGACGGCGGCGCGGACGTGCCGCCGCCCTCGCCCGCGCCGCCTCCTTGCTGCGCAGGCGCGGAAACGAACAGACTCGCGGGGTCCGCGGCGACGCTGATCTTGGACCAGCGTTTCTTTCGGGCAGAGACCATGTGGAAGCCGTGGGGGTTGTTCTTGTCGCCGCTCTGGCGCGAGTCGTCGAGAGAGACGGGCGCGTGCCGGATGTTTTTGGTGGGGCGGTGCTTGCCTTGGCGCGTCTTCTCGAGGGCCTCGAGCATGGCGACGTGCTTGCGCGTGTTCTTGAGGTCCATGAAGCGCACGAGCTGCTCAATCCGCGCCTTGGGGTCGCCTGGAAAGGCGATGAGCGCGCAGCGTGCCAAGACCTCGACAAAGGCCGGATAGTCGAGCTCCGTAGGGTGCTCGTTGCTGCGCGCACGGCGCTGGCGCTGCCACGCAAAGTGCAGGCCTGCGTGGCTGATCATGTCCGGCACGAGACCGTAATTGCTCGCAAAGGTGGCCAGCTCCGTGAGCGAGATGGTATTGTTGGCGACCTCGATGAGCGCGAGCGTCAGCGGCGCGTTGGCGTCCGTGAGGCCCGTATTCACCGCGTTGGGCGTGAGCAGGCTTGCATAGTACTCGAAGATGAGCCGCAGGGTCCCGGGCCGCTCGCTCGGCACGTCGCGGCAGTCGTAGGACCGCGTGTCGTAGAACACCCGCGCGTTGAAGAGCTTGTCACCCTCTCGGAGCGCGGCCGTCGCGTCGCGAGCCTCCGTGAAGGCCTCGTATCTGCGCGCCGCGTGCGTGGTCCCGTGGGACGCAAACCGCCGGTCCTCGACGCGTCGCGCCTTGTCCAGGACCCACCGGACCACCGGGTCCTCCAGCCGCGGCGCTTCCGCTCCGGGCACCGGCAGCTCCACCTGCGTCTCGAGCGGTGCGAGCTGCACGGGCGCCATCGCCCCGGCCGCCTGCGCGCGCAGCTGCGGCCTCCTCGGGATCGGGCTCTGCGCTCCAGCCGGGGCCCAGCGGCGCGGACTCCAGTTTTTGGCCCACGATCCCTACTGTTTTGCCTAACCCCAAGGCTAGCTAGCTAGACTCGGGACAGGCGGGGGCGGTCCCGCCGGGGCGCGCGAGCCCGCGTTCTACTGCCGTGCGTGCGTGTACGTACGATGATGGCACGCAGCAGAGCGGCAGCACCGTCCGCATTGCGAATGTCGCGCACGTGCGGCGTTGCTTGCGAGAATACGTACCATCCCGTCTTCTGGGTGGAGCCGCCTTGCCCGAAGCTCGTGGATGTGACGCAGAGTCTCGTCGAGCCCTTCTACGTAGTAAACGTGCTGCGTGCAAAGTTTGCATGATACACGCGAGATCAAAGTGTGACCGTCGTGACGTGCCGCAAACGTCAGCGCTCGGTCGAGGCTCGGAGATGCTGGCTTGCGAGGAACGTTTGCACGCTGCAACAATACTTGTCACAGGTCTCTGATGGCGCCCAGTCAAGACAAGGACGCCGCGGCGGCAACTCATCAGAGATTGTCTTGAGACGGTCCTCGCAGATCGCTCGCAGCGAGGCTGCGTGGGCCTTTAAGGGGTCGGGCTGCCAATTGACAGCGCGACGCGCGTCCTTGCTTTTTTGCACGTTGTTTTAGAAGCATTACGATCAACCCTTTCAGCGCGCGCATTCCACTCCGCGAGAAAGAGGCGAAAAGACAACAATGTGCACGATCGATCACGCGCGCCCAGCTTGATGAGATGGGTGCCTCAAAGTCCGCGACGCCGGATTTCTGCCGCACGTGCCACGAGCTGTCCACGAGCTGTCTCGAAACCGATCTCGAAACCTTTGTAGAAGGAACGCAGTACGTCAGGGACCCAGGGTACGTACGTACTACGTGCAGTCCGAGACAGTCCGAGCGAGCGTCGTCCGAGCAGCCCACCAGAACTAAGACACTGCAGTGCGCGCGCGGTTTCGAAGATTTTGCGGGGCTTTCAGCTCCCCAATGAAATTTGCGGGGTAGCCTAGTACGTACCCGGTAGGCCTAGCCTAGGCCTAGTACCGGTCGTGCATCGTCACGAGGATCGTCGCGAGCGAGCAGTGCACAGCTGTCTGGCTGGCAATTGAGTACCCTACGCTTACGTGCAGCCAGCGCGTCTGTTGGTGGTTAGTGCGCGCCGCGTGCAACACGTGCTGTTCGACAGCACACCTAGCGCCACGTCGGTCTAGAAGTCGGCCATCCGAGGATCTGAAAAGGTCACTCGTCGCCAACCTCGTCTCATCAAAAACATGCGATTGAGATGTAGAAATGTCTTGGCGATCGCAGGCGGCGCTTGGACGACCCCGAAATCGACGTTGATGAGTTTCCTCGGGGCTTTCATCGGCGTCGGAAGGACGCTCGCGCACCCAGCGAGACGCGTCGCCGCGCGCACATCGAGGCCCCGAGGGGGCGCCTCGAAGAGGGGCCGCCTCGAAGATTTATTGCGTAATGCGACGCGTTTGTCCCCACACCGAGTCGCTGCACACGCCCTCCAAGACGAAAGTGAGCGTCTCCGGCGCGCCTCGCTCGGGCTCGCGTCTCGTCCTCCGCAGGCGCCGTTGTTTCTGTCGAGAGCACTCGAATCTGCGCGCGCGCAAGCCTTCGAAGGCCTGTGATAGAGCGAGACCGGCGATTCTGGGCCGCTTGACCGCGATGACCGGAACCAGGCGCAGCTCCCGCCGCACGCGACACCGCGTATTCTGAGTCCATCTATCGATGCGTTGCGTCAGGTCTGGTGCAGGCGCACATTGCCACACGCTGGTTACAGGACCTCATAGTACCCGTAGATATCGGGAGGTTAATTGCGCGGGGTCCGGTGGCAGCGCGGCGCTTATGGGCGAGGCGAGATGCTGGAATGGTGATGAAGATCGTCGATGAGCCCCGAGACGCAGAGCCAACGTGGAGCTGGACGGGGATTCGTTCTCAGACCGTCGCGCCACGCTGCCAACGGACGGATGGCCCGAGACTGGTCGTTTTGAGGTTGGCGGTGCACTCTGCATTATACTTGCATCATACTTCTCTGAGATTTGATGAGGGGCCGCAGCACGTGCAGTCTCGCAGCAAAGCAAAACCAAATCAGCAGCCAGTAGCCAGGCACCTGTGGTGCAGGACAGCAGCCTTAGAATCTATATTTCCAGGGCCGCATCTTCTCGCCAAAAGCGAATCCCTCACGCTGCAAGTGCTTCACGTTTGACTCGCGTCGCCAACACAAGGACTCGCGCAAGAACTGGCTGGTATCAGGGCGCTTGCGAACCACGTTCACGGCTCTTCAGCGTCGAGGTCACTCGCGTCGCATCGAAAGTTTCATCACCAAGGGAGCGAAACTCGCGGCGCCAGACAAAGCCAAGGTTCGCTTCGAAGCCGCGCCAACCAGCCAGCGCTGCGCAAGGTCCCGAGAACTTGCTCTGGCTTTAGGTGCCCCATCTTCTCACGCGCGCAAGCATCGTTTGTGGTTGCTTGCACGTTTTAGGCAGCTTCGAGTTTGGACCTGTGTTTTCTTCTCACGCTTCGCTCGCCTTTGTCGTTTGTGACGCGCGCTGGCGTCGAGCCGTCGAAGATCAGGCAACGCAAGCCCACAGGCAACAACGGTGACTGCGCGGAATCTTGGTCCACGCGATTTACGCCCAGGCACTGCAAGCTATCCCGCACGCCGTCGCGGCCACTCATCGCGAATCCTCCTTTTGGCACTTGTGGCCGAAGTCTTCGTCCCATCCCCAGCCGCCGTCGAGTCCTAAGCGACGTCCAAGCCACCCAAGTCGTCGCGGCGTCACGCGCGGCCGTGCGACGAGGCCGAGCGCAGCGCCGGGAAGCCGTCTCGTCCCAGGCCGGGCCAACCGGAGGCCAAGCAAACCTGAACCGCCCGACCTCGTCGCCCAAGCCGAACTCTGCTGGACCACGCAAGTACGTATCGAGGGGTACAGTATCGGTAGTACCCAGTGACTGACACCCAGTACCGCGCGCCCACACTGGGTTCATCGGGTCTCCTCGCATCTAGGACTCGCCCGTTAATCAACGCTACGCCACGCTGAGTCTTCGTCCACCCGCTTCATTTCGCGCAAGATTCCGCGTCGTGTCAAGCTTTTTACCTTCCGCGCGCGAGAGCTTCGGCCTTCGGCCTCTCAACGACCTCTCAACACCAAGCCTAGCCGCCTCCCGACTCGAGCCTTACGTACGTATACGTACATACCCGCGCGTACGTTGCGCGGCAAGCGCCAAGGCTTACGTACAGCGCGTCGCCAGCCGTCGACGGGCGTGATCGATCGATCGCAGCCTGTGTGACACCCGGCACACGCCGCGCTGGCTCACGTCTCTCCTAGCCTCCCGCTACTCGAAACTCTAGCCCTCCCCCACGCGCCCGCTCCGCTCCGCTTCTTCTTCTCCGTCGAGTTCTCCGCCCCGCTCCGCTCCGCTCGCTCGGGCTCCGCCGCGCGGGCTCCTGCGCGAGCCGAGCCCGCGGAGGTTGTCTCCTCCGTCTTCCGCGGCGGCCTCCGGCGGAGGTCGAGTCGCGCGAGGCGCATGGCGCCGCAGGCGGCCACTGGGACTCGGCGGGGACCGGGAAGAGCAGCGGGAAGAGGCGCCCCGAAGGACGCGGACGCGGACCCGCGCAGACCGCAGACCCGCAACCGGGACGACCGCGGCGACGACCGCGGCGACGACCGCGGCGAGCCCGAGTTCGCGGAGGAGCTCAAGATGGCGACCCACGTGGACATGGACGACCTGCTATGGGCGCGGGCGGACGTGACCGACAAGGACGTCCCCGTCGCGAGCATCGTCGACGGGGAGAGCAGAGTGCGGACAATTCTGGACGAGATGATGGGCCTCTTGTGGAGGAGGAGTCGTCCGCGTGCTTCAAGCGCGTGGGCAACTCCAAGGGGTATAGCCTCAGGAACAAAGACAAGTCCCTCATGCTCGCCGTCAAAGTGCCCGCTAACAGAGAAGCGCTCATCGAGATCACCAACGCGCACAGCCGAGGCATCTTCGCCCTCGAGATCGAGCGAACGGACGAGGATGCCTTTGACTTTATCTTTCGGGACCAGTTCGGGAAGACCTTTGTGGCCGCCGGACCCGAGTACGAACGATCCTGCTTCTCGGTCCAGGGCACCCTCTCGGGGACCGGCTTTGGGTCCACGCTCCACCTCAAGTTCGCCGGCGATTCATGCTTCGGGCCTTTCCTGAGTACCTACATTGCCGACGACGACGGCAACATCCTGGCCACTATTTCCAACCGACCCCCAAGTGCCGACCGCGAGTTCACGGGCTTTTGCCTCGACATCA
Organism: Aurantiochytrium sp. T66; assembly: GCA_001462505.1. Lineage (NCBI taxonomy): Eukaryota > Bigyra > Thraustochytrida > Thraustochytriidae > Aurantiochytrium > Aurantiochytrium sp. T66. The sequence continues at coordinate 246,434 of KQ758900.1, read as the reverse complement.
ACAAGGGAGCATCCAAGGTGGATCTCGGGCTCGTGGTGCTCATGTTCGTCACTTACGTTATGCTTCGCGATCAGATGGACGAATGAGCTGCAAGAGCATGTTGAGGCCGCAGCGTGCGCCTTGGGAAGACGGCCACGCCTCCCGTCCTCTTTGCCTGCCACCGACCCTGGGCTCGTGCCGCAGCGCCGCAGAACCTTTGTATACTATGAATGAACCAATGAATGAATTTGAATGCCGCCTCTCGAAGCGAAGGGCATATCTACTCAAGACGTCTCCGCATCGGGGTCGTCCTCGATTTCATCCCAAAGATAAGCTCGAGCCGCAGCGAAGAAGAACCCTTGTATACTTTGCTCCCGCCATTCGGGAAAAATCTACTTCCTAGCCGGCGACGCCTCCGAATCGTCGGAGTCGTCGTCCTCGATTTCATCCAAGAGGTCCTGGGTGCGGGCGGACCCGGCGAGCTTTTTTGCATCGCTGGCGCGGGTCGCTGCCTCGAGGTCGTCGTCCTCGTCCGAGCTCTCCTGATCCTCGTACTGGTCGGCAGACCGACTCACGTCGAAATGGCTTCGCGTTTTCGCATCACTGGCGCGGATCGCCGCCTCGAGGTCGTCGTCCTCCTCGTCCGAGCTCTCCTGATCCTCGTACTGATCGGCAGCCCGATTCACGTCGAAATGGCTCCGCCTCGTCGCGCCCAAGGCGCTCTCGTCTTGACTGCTTATGCTCGTCACGGTCCGCGAGCTGCCCGAGTCGTCCGAGAGACGCAGGGTCGAGATCGCAGCTCGTCGCGAAAGCCCAAGGCGAGCAAAGTGGCGCAGAGCGCGCCCGTGCCGCCGCGCCAGCGCCTCCCTCGATTGCGCGACCCGTCGCCCGCTTGCAGCGTCGCTGTCACCGTCGTCCCGAAGATAGCTCCCGTCGAGACGAAGTCCCGGGCTGCGCACGGCCTGCGCGCGATCGGGCGAGTTGTAGTCCCCAAAGTTCACGGGCACGTTGCTTTCCTGCGCTGACTTTACCGCATCCGTCTCCGCCGGCGCGGTGGCCGGTTCGGACCCAGTCCTCCCGGTTACGGCCCTGCTGCCCCCACCAGGTCGCGCGAAGCCGGCTTCAACCTCGATCTCCTCGTCCTCGTCGCCCTCGTCTTCACGTTCTTCTTCATCCTCGTCATCGGCGAGCCCTGCACGAGGCGTACGCGGCCGCCGGCGGTATGAAGACAAGGTCGACAAGCTCCCGAGCGATTGCGAGAGTTCGCTGTCGATCTCGGCCTCCACCGCAGCAATGACCTCCGGGTCGTGATGCCAGTGCGCACGAATGTGCGGTCGCTCGGGCAGGGGCGACTGGGCTGCAGCCGATACCGACTTTTTCTCTACCGCGTCCATCTCGCGACGGTAAGAAGTCACCAGGTCCTCGATCGCATTAGCGGACAGCTTTGGGCTGCGGGCCACGGAAACTGGCTCGTAAAAGAGGTTCGCCGACTGGACAGTGTGGTCGTCCCGGACCTTTGCGCCCGTGGCGCGACGCCGCAAGACGAGCTCGGCGGCGGGTGTGCCCAGCTCGCGAGCGAGGCGCTCGCGCACCTGACCCACGGGCATCTCGCGCTCCACCGGCACCGCGATGACGGCCCCGTCGGGTGCCGCCGACTGCGCCTCCAAGACCCAGACCCTGGGAATGCGTGCTTGCTTCGCGCCTTCCGCGTCCCGCAGCTCGAGGCGCGCGTCGAGAGCGCTCGTCCTGGGCACGTTTTGCCACTCGTAGTTGGCCACAAAGGCCTCCGCACACGGGGCTCCTCCCGGCCCGGGGGCCTCGTCTCGCAAGCGCTCCATTTCCTCGGCGAGCTCGGCCTCCCTGCGTTCGGCGCGCTTGGTGAGCGTCAACAATCGCCACGTTGTGTACGCCTGGTGCTGAAGCCGCCGGCGCACGAGCCGCAGCACCCGGCGCAGCTGCATGCTCCGGCGGTCCGCGAGCTCCCGCGAGACCTGGGCGCCCGACAACTTCAGCATGAGCGACTCGTCCTGCAACGCGGGCGCCGTCCGAGACGCTTCTGCCGTGGGGTCACCACGGGCACGCGCCTTGCTGCCCGCGCCGGTTTTCTTGGCCTCCGTCTGCGCCTCGCTTCGTGCGGTGCGCAGGGCGAGATTGAGCTCGCCGCGCAGATACTGATTCTCGTCAATGACGCCGGCCAGCTGCGCCCGCAGGTCGTGGATCGAGTTCGCGCTCATGAGGATCTCCTGGACCTCGCGCTCTACATCGACATCGACGTCGTTCTCGACGGCCGTTCCGGCCAGACTCGGGATCCGTTTTGACGCGACGGGCTTTGTGCTCGCCTCGCGGATTTCGCGCTCGCGCCGCTCGAGTTCGTCCTCGCGCGACTTTTGCTCCTCGCGCTGGCGCTCCATCGCAAAGGCGAGCTGCCGGCGCATGTCCTCGGCCTCGTGCTGCAGCATCTCCCTCATCTTCTCGGTTTGCGCCTCGAAGCGGTCTTGCTGGTCCCGCAGCATTTGCTCGCGCGCCTGCAGCACCTGCTCCTTCTCGTCCAAGGCGCGCTGCCCACGCAGCACCTCGGCAGACGAGGTCGCCGCGGCCACCGAGACGGCGTCTTGCATGGCCACGGCCTCGGGACCGGCGCGCTTGGAGGCTTCGCCTGGCGGCAGCGTCGCGTGCTCGCCCGTGCCGCGTTGCGTGAGCAAGAACTCGTACGTCTTGAGTGTGCGTCGCTTCTGCTTGAGCTCCCGTTGCAGGCTGACCAGCTGCTCGCTCTGCACGCCAAGCTTGGACTGGGCCAGGTCCTGCTCCTTGTGGACGTGGGCCAGCTGTGCCTCCAGCGTGCCCGTGTACGCGTAGAGCGTGTGCTGCACGTTGAGCAGGTACTCGATGGTCAGCTGGGTCATGCGGAAAAGCTTCAAAAAGGTCTCGTCGGTGCACGTGCGCAGGTCGCAGTCTTCGAGCTCGGCAAAGGCCAGATTCTCTAGGTACGTCTGCAGCGTCTCAATGTCCACGTCCTCGACGACCTGCTCGAGGTCAATGCGTGCGATTCCGCGCAGATCGAGCTTGCCGTGGCGCTGCTGAAAGTAGAAGTTTTTCTCGGGCCGAAGGTTCTCCTTGACGGGCTCTCGATCGGCGCTTTCCTCGAGCACGATGGGCAACTTGCCAGCGCGACTGCGGAAGACCTCCAGCATGACCTTGGTGTTCGTCACGCGCTCTTGTCGGGCTGCATTCTTGCCCGCGCGCCCTGCGCGCCCCACGGTCGACACGTCGAGCGACGAAAGCGCAGCCCTGCCCGCGCGCCGCGTGCTGCTGCTCGACCCCGCGCGCCGCGCTCTTTCACGGGCGCGGGCCTTGGCGGCCTCCACGCGCGGGTCGGTCCCCATGGTCTCACGAGCGATGGATGTCGGGCCTCGCTGAAGGGGTATTTATTTGGCCACTGGCGAGTCACATCGCGCCGGCGCTGGGCTCCTCGCAGCACCTTGGACGAGGTGGCGTTTCCGTTGGCGTCCGTTAAGGCGCGCCATGGCGTCCCAGATTTTCCATCCTCACCAGGCGGCCAGGGCGGGTTCTGCACAGCGGCATCCGCGCGACGCACGCCAGCGCTCGCTCGCGTGACCTCCTCCTTCCTTTGCGCATCGTCACGTCGTCGTTGTCGTTGGCGTCGTCGTCGTCGTCGTCGTCGACGGCCCCGATGACATCTTGAGCAAGCGGAGGCCCTCGCGGCCCACAGAAGAGCCCCTCGCCGCCGTCCGGCGGGGGCAGCCGCTCTTCTTCGTCATCGTCGTCGTCGCCGCCGCCGCCGTCGGCGTCGCTCCTCGTCGTCTGCGATGCAGCACCACGGGCGC